>CM060310.1:8496156-8526156 GCA_030674185.1 Monoplex corrugatus | reverse complement strand
CACACACACACACACACACACACACACACACACACACACACACACACACACACACACACACACACACACACGTACATACACACCACACACACACATACACACACTCACACACAACACACACACACCACACACACACACACACACACACACACACACACACACACACACACACACGTACATACACACACACACACATACACACACATACACAAAAACACACATCATCAAACACACACACACACACACACACACACACACACTCACACACACACACACACACACACACACACACACAACACACACACACACTCACACACTCTCTCTGTGTCTCTGTCTTTCTCTCTTTCTCTCTGTCTTTCTCTCTTTCTCTCTCTTCTCTCTTTTTTCTCTCTGTGTCTCTGTCTCTCTCTTTCTTTGTCACTCCCTCTTTCTCTCCCTCTCTCTCTCCTTCTCTCTCTCTCTCTCTCTCTTTCTCTCTCATTCTCTGTCTCTCTCTTTCTCTTTCTGTCTTTCTTTCTTTCTCTCTCTCTCATTCTTTCTCTCTCTCTTTCTCTCGGTTTCTCTCTCTCTTTCTTTCTTTCTCTGTCTGTCTGGGAGAGGGATTAACATACGAGTCTGTGTGAATTTGCTTCAGCTGACTACTTTGCTTATTGCCAGTATGTCATTGGCTGCAAAACAGCAACGAAGATCCGCCGCTCCTGTTTGTTCTTGACCAGTTTCTGTATGTTGCCACAGTGCTGTGAGTTCTCCTTCGCCCAGTGTTCTTACTTCTTCCTGTCCTGAGTCCTCCTTCCGATGTCCAGTGAGGGGCAGTCAGGGTGATGTTGTCCTGCTCTCTTTGGCTGATGTGACTGTTATTGTTGTTTAAAACCCCGCCGACTGCGTAGAGCCGTATCAGGGCTATAACCGCTTCAGAACACAAAATTCAACAGGAAAAAAAAGGGAAAAATAAAATAAAATTAAGTACACATATCAATGCATTCGCGTACATAATCTAAGAACATGCCCCCTGCGTTGACCACTCCGTCCAATTTATTGCACAGGGGATTTAAACAAACAAACCTGAATACAAATATAAGCATACCTAAGGACACCAAAATTCATATAAAGACAGGTGTAAATTACCTAAACTTGCTTCCGCATAGCTCGCCTCCCTAAAGCCAAAAATGCACTTCATACCTGCACCCAATTATCAATCCTAAGTAAAATTACGTAAGATTTGATCTAACACATACAGGTGAATGGACCAGCAAGGCAGAAGATGATAGAAAGAAATGACAGAAAGCAAAGGAGGAAGGCAGAAACAAAGAGAGTGACAGAAAAGAGGAAAATTCGAGCACAGAATTTGCAGAAGGTGGGAATACTTTTTATACTCATAGACCCTCCGGCATCCCCACGATGTGGCTAGTCCATTACCATTTCATGATGATGCTGTCCATACACTTTTGATTTCATGGGGCGAACAGTTATTGGTTTGAGGTGATGCTGAGCCAGGAGATGCATACGATTCCTCAGAGGTCTTTGTTTTCAAGGTTGATAACTTGGTAAAGTCACGTTCTGTTGTCTTCCAGTATTCCGAGCCGTCAGGTGGGGTGGCCTGGACACAGCTCTGGTAAAGTATCAGGTTGGTGTTGGTGCTGTATCGTGGGGGCGGGCGGGGGGGCGGGGGGGGGGGCTCCACACGTTGTTCTGCATTCTGAAGGTGTTTCTGGCCTTGCTGAGACCGCTTCTGATGTTTGTGGCGGCTTCTCTGTCATGTCTGATAGTGCTGCGTAGATCGGTGCAGTCTTGAGTTGTGGGTTGGTCTATTCCATCTGCTTGGATTGGTTAGAGGTTTCAGATGATTGATGAGGGGTTTGTAATATTGTCCACATCTCTGTTTTCTTCTGGTTAGTCTTCAGGCTTACTTGTCGTGTAGAAATGCAGATACATAATGTTTTCTCCTGAAAGGTGTTGGTGAGTGTAAAAGACGCAGATAGTCCGCGATGTCATGATCTTCCAGTGTTGAAAAGAGACTTCATCTGATGTCTATTGGTTGGTCTTATGTCTTCGTGTTATCACACAGTGTATGGCCATGTTGAAGAGCAGTGTTGATATTGCACATCCGTGTGTTCTCAGTTTTCTTCATGACCAGTGAAGTTGGCATAAAATCTCTTGATGAGAAGGATTTAGCGCGAACCATATGTATGTCGACAGACCACACTTCTACGGTATTGCTGGTTATGTTTTGTTTACTTTGCCATTTCTGTCTCCATAACTGTAGTTCATACACATTACGTGGTTATTTATGCTGACATTAGTATTGTCAGGCTTCCCACAATTGTGTGACCAGAGGGGACAGAGCATATGTGGCCCCTTGGTATTACGTGTATGTCCTGTTTTGTCTTGTCTTGCCCTCGTCCTGTGGGTTTGTTGTGCTGTGCAGAAGTGGAAAGTTGAAAGCTTTTGTATGTTCTGATTTCAAGCCATGGCTTTGAGCAGTCCTGTGTGTCAGTGACGATCTGTTGTACAGCAGTAATCACCCACTGTGTACAAAACCTGACCGCCACATTATTTCAGTTGTGTCATTAACACAGACGCGTGTGTGTGCACACAGTCACCATTCACGTGCTCGCACGCACGCACGCACGCACACACACACGCACGCACGCACACACACACACACACACACAACACACACACACACACACACACACACACACACACACACACACACACACACACACACACACACACACTCACACACTCACACCACACTCGCACTCGCAACACATCCACATTCATATAACGACGTGTTTCTTACCGTATGCTTTTCAGTCTTGAAATTTAAAATCCTTGTTTCTCATCCTTCTGTTTCATGCATTTATTTATGTATATATTTGTTTGTTTATTTATTTATTAATGTATTTATTTATTGTGTGGCTGTGTCCCGGGGGTTTGTCATTTCCCCTACCTTTTCATTCGGTTTGTAAACAAGGTGACTGTTGGCTGGGTCCGATTGGGTCATGCAGCGCATGGACAGCCCCCCCTCCCTTTTTTCTTTCTTTTTCTTTCTTTTTTTCTTGATGAAATGACTATCGAGTGGAGTCGGGAGCTTGGGAGGAGATTGTCCGGAGAGTGGCGGCGAGGCATTGGTGTTCTGGGTCCCATCCACACCCTCGTGGTGTTTCTTGTTAACATTATTATTTGCATTGCAGCCAAAGCATTTTGCCCACATGGAGCTATCCGAGCGCGATGACCATCTGATCAACAAAGTCAGAGCTCGGCAGTCTAAGTCCCCTACAAAGCATGTGTAAGGACTGGTAATTGAAGTGCACAGGGAAAGTATTTCAGAAGTTACATGCTTTAAAGTCTTGTGCAAACTGTAGAGAGCTTTCGGGCATCAGTTCTGAGAAAGAGAGAGAGAGAGAGAGAGAGAGAGAGAGAGAGAGAGAGAGAGAGAGAGAGAGAGAGAGACAGAGCTGGAGGGAGGGAGAGAGAGAGATGGAGGGAGGGGAGAGAGAGGAGAAAGCTGGAAGGAGGTGGAAAGAGACAGAGAGAGCTGGAGAGAGAGAGAGAGAGAGAGATGGAGGAAGGGAGAGAGAGAGGGGGATGGGAGAGAGAAAGAGATGGAGGGTGGGGAGAGAGATGGAGGGAGGAGAGAGAGAGAGAGAGAGAGAGAGAGAGAGAGAGAGAGAGAGAGAGAGAGAGAGAGATGTTATGTTCGAAGGAAATAGAGTACGGAATTAATAACGTGTTCACATGGGAATGACTGAGTATAAAAAAGGAATCAAAATCATGAATTCCTCTTCCCCACAGGCTGCCAACTACATACATCCATTGCAGAGAGAGCGACAGCACTATAGAAAGAAAGAGAGAGAGAAACAGACAGACAAAGAGAGAGGGAGAGAGGTATGTCATGTACGAAGGAAATAGAGTACGGAATTAATAACGTGTTCACATGGGAATGACTGACTATAAAAAAGGAATCAAAATCATGAATTCCTCATCCCCACAGGCTGCCATCTACATACAAATAATGCAGAGAGAGCGACAGCAGAAATATAGAAAGAAAGAAAGAGAGAAATAGAGAGAGAGAGAGAGAGACAGAGAGAGAGAGAAAGAGAGAGAGAGAGAGAGTTAAGAAATTGTGGCTAGTGTATATTGATTTTGTATCTTGGTGTGTTTTTGATATGGTGGGGGTAGGGGCGAGAAAGACCCACAACACGATTCGATTAACTCTAGAGGAGAAGGAGAGGGACACAAAAATGTATTGAGACATAGAAAATTGAATCAGAAAAAAAAAAAGAAATTGAAAGAAAAGAATTGAAAAAGAAATAAAGAATATGAGAGAGAGAGAGAGAGAGAGAGGAGAGAGAGAGAGAGAGAGAGAGAGAGAGAGAGAGAGAGAGAGAGATGTCGTTGACCAGACAAGCCATTAATGTGTCATTGATCAGACAAGCAATTGATCTGCCATTGATATCATACGAAGAAACCCAAAAGGAGAAGAGTGGCAGAGTGGTTCAGACGTTCGCCTGCCGACAACTGAACTCGGAAGTTCCATGGTTCGTTTCCCGTTGAGTCCTTGTCATTTCACATCAGGTTGACCAGAAAATCGAACTGAACGTCTAACGTCTAGTCCTTCGGAAGGGAACGAAAAAAACAAAACAAAAAACAAACATACAAAAAGAAACAAACAAAACAAAAAAACGAGTAGCCCAGGACCCGTGTGCTTTCTGGATTGCGAACGCTAAAGATCCCACGGTAGTTGAAAATCGTGAAGAGCAGGATATTTGCCCAGCTGCCCTGGAGAGATAGGTTCATTTCCTCTTGAAGGCCAAGTAGCTTTTTTGCCTTTCTAAAGTCTTGGTAAAAAATGGGTGGCGCTGCGCTGCGGCGACGCTTTTTTTTAAAGAAGAGAGCCCGAGTTTCACATGGTATATCCACTGTGACGAAAGGAATAATAATTATGAATGAATATGAAAAGCTACGCCACATTCACAGGCATGCCAAATCAGCCCTGGTTGTTTATGTCGAGCCAAAGTTTCAGTTTCAGTTTCTCAAGACGTTTCCGTGCTCGGAACGAATTTCATATGCACTAATGTCACAGGTGCCGTGTGTATGCTGATCATGGCACAAGCCTCAAGCCTGCACTTAAACCCATTAGCTGGCCAGGTCCTGAGGCCCTACGTAGTCTATCTGTTATACTGGTATTGTATCAGCCTGTCACTGGAACAACCCTGGTTACATGTAAATGACAAGTGTATCTATCAAGCTAAAACTGAATGTAGACTTGGGATGAAACTCGTAGACACACACACACACACACACACACACACACACACACACACACACACACACCAAACACAAACACAACACAACACAACACAACACAACACAACACAACACAACACAACACAACACACACGCACACACACACACACACACGCACGCACGCACGCACGCACGCACGCACGCACGCACGCACGCACACACACACACACACACACACACACACACATACACACACTCTTAGATACTCCGGCTTTACTACTTTCTTATCCACTACTTTGATGAAAGCTAACCACTGCTTGGGAGGTCGAGGATTCGACCAATGTTCAAATAGTCTGACATAATGCAGTTCCTTCCACATAATGGCAGTTTGGTGTAGATAATCCAACATGCTTTGAACGCAGCGTGTTGGTGCTGAAACATTACAGTTCATCTGACCGTATTAATCATTTTTTTCAACAAGATTGCTAACCTCAGGCTTTCTCTCGATTCCACGACGAACACTCATGCTACATTTCCTGAACCCCCTTTCTCTGGAATCCCCCTTACTTTCTTCCAACCCGTTTCTGAGGACTTTGTTAAGAAAATCATCATGAAATCTGGCATTAAAACCTGTGAACTCGACCCATTGCCAGCTTCTTTTCTCACCCATTGTCTCGATGCTCTTCTCCCTCACATCACCGATATCATTAACCATTCCCTCTCAACTGGCTCCTTTCCTTCTTCTTTCAAGTCAGCAATTGTAAGACCTCTTCTAAAAAAGACGACTCTTGACCCTGAGAATTTGAAAAACTATAGACCTGTGTCAAATCTTCCTTTTCTTTCCAAGGTCTTAGAGAAAGTTGTTCTTGACCAGCTGTTAAACCACCTTCATTCCAATAACCTTGTCTATTCCCTTCAGTCTGCTTACCGTTCTGGACATAGTACCGAAACTGCTCTTCTCAAAATCTGCAACGACTTACTGACTACTCTCGACTCTAACAACGTATCACTTTTGACTCTCTTGGACCTATCTGCTGCCTTTGACACTATTGACCACTCTATCCTTCTCTCCCGTCTACATCACTCTTTTGGGCTCCATGATACTGTCTTGAACTGGTTTCATTCTTACATCACCAATCGTCTGCAAGTAGTTTCTGTCAATGGTCTTTCTTCTAATCCTTCCTGTCTGACTTACGGAGTGCCACAAGGATCTGTTCTGGGCCCCCTACTTTTCATTCTCTACACCTACCCTGTCTCCTCTATTGTCCAAGAACACCTGCTTCAGCATCATTCTTTCTCGGATGACAATCAGCTGTATGTCTCTGGGCCTCTCCCTGACCTTCCCATCATGATCCAGAAAACCCAATCTTGTGTAGCTGACCTGAAGGATTGGATGACTGAAAACAAACTGAAATTAAATGAAGAGAAATCCGAATTGATCTTGATCACCCCACCCAAACTCCAAAATCACCCCTCTCTTCCAACCTCTGTCACACTTGTTGACTCATCTATCCCTCTCTCCCATTTTGCCCGTAACCTTGGTGTAACTCTTGATCAAACCCTGTCCTTCCACCAGCATGTGAGCAACGTCTGTCGGACTTGTTTTCTTGAACTCCGCCGAATTGCTTCTATCCGCCACCTCCTCTCAGAAGACACGACAAAGGCTCTTGTCTGTGCATTTGTTCTATCCCGTCTCGATTACTGTAATGCTCTTTTTTCTGGTTCCCCCTCTCATCTCATTAACAAACTTCAGAAAGTTCAAAATCATGCTGCCCGTCTCATCTTCCGCTCTTCAAAATTTAACCATGTTACGCCATTGCTCTGTTCTCTCCACTGGCTCCCTGTTCAGCAAAGAATATCCTACAAGATTGCCTGCCTCTGCTTCAAATCTATTGAGTCTTCCTGTCCTGAGTATCTCACCCATCTGTTACATCTCTACACGCCATCTCGAGCTTTGCGGTCCTCATCTGATACCCGTCTCTATAGTATCCCCATAGTCCGCACTAAAAGGTTTGGGCAGCGTTCTTTTTCCTATCAAGCTCCAACCATCTGGAATCAGTTACCTCGCTCTCTTAGATACTCACCCTCTCTGTCCACATTCAAACGCTCCCTCAAAACTCACGTTTCCCAAAACTGGTAATCTCTGCCCCCTTCCCCCCATGTAATGTAATGGTGACATTATAGTGTCTTAGTGTCAATGTGTCATTGTATTTGCATGTCATGCTGTGTGTGTGTTTGTGTGTGTGTGTGTGTGTTTGTGTGTGTGTGGGTGCTTCTGTGGGCGTGTGTGTGTGTGCTTGTGATTCTGGTTATATGTTTTGCCATTGTAAACGCCTAGGGCATTAATTTGATTAGGCGTACTAAATGTTCATAATAATAATAATAATAATTTCAAACACGACAGTGCAATTGCCCATAATATTTTAAACCCTACAGTACAGGTGTCTCAATCCTCTAAATCTTGCGTATGCTGCCAAAACAATATATTGGTGGGTTGTGTGTGTGTGTGGGGGGGGGGGGGGGGATAAAGTACAAAATGATCTCTGGAACATCATCATCGTCAAAAAAACCCACTTTGTTGAACTTTTCACCCCGACATGAAGATCCTGTCTGATTCCGGTAAAACGATACATGTGAAGAAAAAAATATCAAGCACAAACTGACATCCCGAATGACAACAACAAGAACAACAACAATGATCCGTTGAACAGCTGACCCTGTCTTATAATACATTATTGTCTTACGCATCTGACAGAACCGTCAGCGGTTTCTCCCAGAAGTCTGATTCCAAAGGGATGTTACAGAGTTCATGGAAATACAAACCAGAAATCGATGCCAAGAGAAAACAACATTTCGTTCACCGACAAAACAAAGTGCACTTGACCAAAATTGTACTCTTGTCTTTGTCTAAAAGCACTTACGAGAGTAGACGTTTAAAAAAAACAAAAAAAACAAATAAACAAAAAACCCAAACCTAACTCTTGTCTTTGTCTAAAAGCACTTACGAGAGTAGACGTTTAAAAAAAACAAAAAAAACAAATAAACAAAAAACCCAAACCTAACTCTTGTCTTTGTCTAAAAGCACTTACGAGAGTAGACGTTTAAAAAAAACAAAAAAAAACAAATAAACAAAAAACCCAAACCTAACTCTTGTCTTTGTCTAAAAGCACTTACGAGAGTAGACGTTTAAAAAAAACAAAAAAAAAACAAATAAACAAAAAACCCAAACCTAACTCTTGTCTTTGTCTAAAAGCACTTACGAGAGTAGACGTTTAAAAAAAACAAAAAAAAACAAATAAACAAAAAACCCAAACCTAACTCTTGTCATTGTCTAAAAGCACTTACGAGAGTAGACGTTTAAAAAAACAAAACAAACAAATAAACAAAAAACCCAAACCTAACTCTTTAAGCCCCAAACAACCCCCACCCGCCACCCCACCTGTGTGCCGAATTTTTTGTCGTTATGTGTTATTGTTTTGAATCCTTTTCTGCACAGTGATTAAGTGAACCAACAAAGGAGAAAACAGACAGACAGACAGACAAACAGACAAACAAACAAAAGAACAACAAGGTAGTCAAGCCATTATAACAGTGGTAGACGGACTCACAGACAGACAGAGAGACAGACAGACGGACAGACAGACAGACAGACAGACAGAGAGACAGACAGACAGAGAGACAGACAGACAGACAGGGAGACAGACAGACAGGGAGGGAGACAGACAGACAGAGAGACAGACAGACAGACAGACAGACAAACAAACAAAAGAACAACAAGGTAGTCAAGCCATTATAACAATGGTAGACGGTCACAGCAGTGAAATCGATGTTATTAAGCTATTCATGATGATTGTCAGAAGTTTTTGACTGTACGCATACATTTTTTGAAAAGTACCGATTTAAGGTGCTAACACACAGACGTACGCGCAGACGCGCGCGCGCGCACATACACATACACACACACAGACACATAGACACAGACACACACACACGCACACACACAACACAATCACACTCTCTCTCTCTCTGTGTCCTTCCCTCCCTCTCTTTCACTCTCTCTCTCTCTCTCTCTCTCTCTCTCTCTCTCTCACTCACGCTAACGCATACATACATTCGCATGCATGCACACACACATACGTGCATGCACCCATACTCGCACGTTCGCGCGCGTGCGCGTGCACACACACACACACACATACGCGCGCGCGCGCACTCAACTCTACTCGATTGAAACAGTCATCATTTGTGTGGTGTGTGTGAGTGTGTGTGTGTATGTGTGTGTGTGTGTGTGTGCGTGTGCGTGGGTGCATGTGTGCGTGTGTGTGTGTGTGTGTGTGTGTGTGTGTGTGCGTGTGTGTGAGTGTGTGTGTGTGTGTGTGTGTGTGGTGTGTGTGTGTGTGTGTGTGTGTGTGTGTGTGTGTGTGTGTGTGTGTGTGTGTGTGTGTGTGTGTGTGTGTGTGTGTGTGATAGATAGACATCGAAAAAAGACCTCATAAAATGTGAGGGAAATGATGAAAATGGAAAGTTATTGGGAATGAAATGAGATGTGATTCTGCTGATTCCCCATTGCAGTGTCAAAGAGCGGTGACACAACACAGGGCCATGACCCTTGTGGAGAGGTCACTGTGACACCCCGCCTTCCTTTGTTTGCTTCAGTTTCAGTTTCAGTTTCTCAACATGACGTCTCCGCGCTCGGAACGAATTCCATATGCACTAACGTCACTGGTGTCATGTGTATGGTGATCATGGCACAATCCTGAGGTCCTACCTAGCCTATGTTTTACCTAGTCTATATTTTATGCTCTATTTTATCAGCCTACCACTGGAATAATATTGGTTACATGTAAATGACATGTGTATGTGTGTATCTCACCTTCAAAAAAGGAACATATGTATAAAGTACATAAATAAATTATTAAAGGTCTGAATACAACCTAACTAGGTGTAGCTGTGTTGTCAACAGAAGGCGGAAGGATTGGACAGATGTTTGGTTTGAGCCCAAGTTACTGTTGATGTATTTGTGAGCTGGAGAAAGGTGGCAGTATGGTTCAGACGTTCACCTGCCAGTAACTAAACTCGAGGTTCCAGGGTTCGTTTCTCATTGAGGCTTCGACTTTTTCTCCTCAGTTTGATCGGAAAATCGATCTGAACGTCTAGTCCATCGGAAGGGGGACGTAAAAACGATTGGGACTTGTGTTCTTTCTGGCCTTCGCGTGCTAAAAGATCCCACGGCAGTTGAAAATCGTGAAGAGCAAGGCATTCTCCCGACTGCCCTGGTATGAAATATGGGAGAGATAGATTCAATTTTCCAGGTCCCTCCCCTTGAAGACCAATTAGCTTTCTGATGTCTTGGTAAAAAAAAAGTGGGTGGCGCTTCACCGCGGCGACGTACTGTCCACGGGGAGAGCTGGCTAAGTTTCAAATGGTAAAATCCATTTTAACAACAGAAACAGCAACAACAACAAGAACAACAGCAGCAGCAGAATATGAATATTCATGTGCGGAAAATCCAGCACACCACATACACTACACTTCCGTAAATTAAAGGTCACACGGTAACGTTGAGGTCATTGGGGAGGCAGGTGGTAGGGACCTCAACTTTTTTTTCTGGGCCAGCATTATATTGTAGTGCCTTGTTATCTCCCTCGCTGCTTTACCTTCCCCAATCCCCGAACAGGGTTAGGTAACCATTCACAGCTGGGTGGTCTAGAGGCAGTTTGTAGATTTGTGTGTGTGTGTGTGTGTGTGTTTTGTGTGTGTGTGTGTGTGTGTGTTGTGTGTGCGTGTGTGTGCGTGCGTGTGTGTTGCGTGTGTGTGTGTGGTGTGTGCTTGGGCCGGATTTGTACTCGTGCAGTCAAGGCGCTTCCGCAAAACAACCGTGGATAAGTGTATGCCAGTATGTGTTGGTGTTTTGACAGGCTTCACACGGCACTGCAGAGAGAGCTCCTGTCTGTTTCGGTTAACAGTCTGATGCAGCCCAAAACAATTGTGAACTCAAACTGGATTCGTTGTGCTGGGCACAATCTGTTTACACTGGCCTTACCTAATAATTACATGTTTTTCTATTCGATCAATGCTTAGTTTCCCTTTGTGTTTTGCATGTATGTGGGGATGTGTGAGTACGTGCAAATGTTTGTGTGCACGTAGGTACACACACACACACACACACACACACACACAACACACACAACACACACACACACACACACACCCCACACACATTACACTCTGTGTGGTGTGTGTGTGTGTGTGTGTGTGTGTGTGTGTGTGTGTGTGTGTGTATGTGTACTTACACTCAAGAAACTGCACTCAGCAAATGTGTCATGGCCTGTCGATTTCCCATGCTTTGATCTAACCCCTTTCAGGATAAAACAAGTCCTTTAACCCTTTGATCCCTTCACCCTGTCTACCAGCATCCTGCAGGAAGCTGGTGGATAGGATGAGGGAGTCAAAGAGTTAAGTTTTTGCAGTTGGTAGATAGGATATGGGAAGCAAAAGGTTAAAATCTTTAAAATGTCTTTTGATGTCTCGTGGGTGTCTCGTCTTGTACTGTCTTTCATTGCCTTGTCTGATCTTGTCATGGTATGTATTCTGTTTGATGTATTGTTTTGTCTGGTCTTTCTTGTTCTGTGGGTTATTTTTTGTGTGTGTGATGTTTAAAGGGAAAAGTTAAAAGCCTGTCCGTGTTCTGAATTCAAGCTTGTCCTTTTGAGCAATGTTCTGTAACGATGACGTTTTTTGTGGAGTGGTGATCACCTTGCATGTAAAAGACCTGGGCAGTGGCACACTTCGTTTGGCTCCACCATTGAGTGATCGGTATCGTTTGTACATATATAGGGCACAGTAGACAGGTAGACAGTGTCCTTAACCCATTCGACTCCCGCACCCTGTCCACCAGCATCCTGCATTGTCAACCATGTTAGCAAAAAGCAAAATCTTAATCCTCTGACTCCCTCACCCTGTCCACCAGCTTCCTGCAAAAACTTTGCCCACTGTCTCCCTCACCCTATCCACCAGCTTCCTGCAAAAAGCTGGTGGATAGGGTGAGGGAGTCAAAGGGTTAAGTTTTTGCAGTTGGTGGATAGGGTGCGGGAGTCAAAGGGTAAATAAGCTGGATCAGAACAGACACAGCTGAACTCTGCCGAATTGACCCGTCAGTGCTGCAGAGTCAGCCATGATAGCGATTCTAAACCGTTTGCAGCTGGTGGACAGGGTAAGGGAAACAAAAGGTTGAAGTCTTTTGTGCAGAGTGTGTAGAGGTTTTAGGATATTGAGGGTGACAGATCTTAAAGAGGTTAAGGGAGAAGAAGGCAAGAGAGTGGGGCTAACAATAACAACAACAACAGTAATAATAATAATAATGATAATAATAATAATATAATAATAATGATAATATAACAATGATAATAATAATTATAATACAATAATAATAGTAATGATAATGATAATTGTAATGATGATGATGATGATGATGATGCATCAAATTCTGATTCAAGACTCAAACCAAGGCGTGCAGTCTCATCATTCATCAAAGCAATCACCCAACAACGACCAAACCCCCAGGCAACTAAACATTGGCAAACCGGGAACAGGAAGACAATAGGGGAATAGGGTGTTTGACTCCTGCCTGAACCAAGCCGTCATACTCCCTCGTTTCACACACACACACTTACAATATTCACCGAAAGGGGGAGAGAATGATGAATCCATCGGCACTGACTCCATCACGACTGGAAACGCACAACGGACCATGATTAATGACCAGTTGGAATTTCCGTGTGCGTGTGGAAGGAGATTCACCACCAAACGCGGCATGAAGATCCACAGGACAAAAATGGGCTGTTTGAAGACACACACGAACCAGCAGCAGCGCACTGCGATAGCAGGTGAGACGTTGGATGACCAAGGCCAGGAATTAAACCATAGTGCCAAGGACATCCACGCTGACGGTTCTGATGCGGATTTTGCACAAGCTCTTAACGCCAAACGTGGAAAACTCAATTTGCCGCCTGCCGGTGCAAAAGAACAATGGGAGAAATTAGATGAGGAACTTGTCCTTAAGCTGAATGCGCTAATAGGGAACAGTACGCTGGAACACAAACTTGACACATACGGAGACATCATATACTCTATCTGCAGGGACACTTATGGAGTGAAGCAGCCAAAGACAAAAACGCCTCCCCAGAAATCCAGAAGACAGCAACAGATGGAGAGCATCCGGAGGGAGAAAAGGAAGCTTAAAAAGCGAATGAAAACTGCCTCAGAATTCGAGAAGCAAGGGCTCCTGGAACTCTGGAAAGATCTGAAGGCCAAACACAATGCTCTCAGCAAAGTGGAATCAGCAAGGCGAAGAAAGAGCAAAAAGAAGAAGACTCAAGATCGTTTCTTCAAAGATCCCTTTGACTTTGCAAGAAAGCTGTTTGAACAACCCAAATCAGGGACTCTCACAGTGGGCAAGGAAACCCTAGAGCAGCATCTCAGGGAAACATATTCCGATTCTCAGCGCGAGGCACCACTTGAAATCCAAAATCTGGTTTGGCCTGCAGCGCCAGAAGGAAAATTCAATAACAAACCACCAACACTGGATGAACTGAAGAACGTAGTAAAGAAAGCCAGAGCCAAGTCAGCACCTGGACCAAACGGAATACCATACCTGCTCTACAAGAAATGCCCAAAAGTGCTCGAGTGGCTCCACAAGATGATTCGATCAGCATGGAGGAACCAGAAGATCAGCGACCAATGGATGAGAGCTGAAGGAGTGTACATTCCGAAGGAGCAGAACTCCAGCAGCATCAATCAGTTCAGGCCAATATCACTTCTGAACGTCGAGGGGAAAATCTTCTTCTCTGTTATGGCAGCAAGATTGACAAAATACCTGACTGAAAACAAGTATCTGGATATGTCAGTCCAAAAGGGAGGCATACCAGGAATGCCTGGATGCTTGGAACATGCCACGTTGATTTGGGATGCCATCCAAAAAGCAAGAACAGAGAAGAAGAGAGACATTGACGTAGTTTGGCTTGATCTGGCGAATGCATATGGATCAGTTCCACACGATATGATCCAGCTGGCTCTTGAAATGTATCACATCCCAGAAAACATCCGAACAATGCTGAGGAAGTATTTCCAAGGGTTCTCAATGCGGTTCTCTACCAAAGAATACACCACGACTGGATAGACCTAGAGGTGGGCATTGCAATGGGCTGTGCAATCTCTCCCATACTGTTCGTGTTGGCAATGGAAGTCATCTTGAAAGCTGCAATGAAGAGTTCAGGTCCAGTGAATCTGGGAGATGGATACCAGATGCCTCCTCTGAAAGCTTTCATGGATGACACAACAGTCTTGTCCACGGATGAGGAAGAGACACACCAAATCTTAAAGCAGCTGGATGAGCTGGTGGCCTCTTCAAGAATGAGGTTCAAACCTAAGAAATCCCGAAGTCTCTCACTGCGAAAAGGAAAAGTGGCAGATTCAGTCAAATTCATGGTAGCCAACCAAGCCATCCCCACTGTCACAGAAGAGCCAGTAAAAAGTCTCGGAAGATGGTATGATGACTCCCTGAAAGACACACAAAGGGGATGTGAAACCAAGCAAACAGCAGAAGAAGGCCTGAAGAAAATAGATAACTGCGGACTGCCAGGCAAATACAAAGTCTGGTGTCTACAGTTCATGCTGATACCAAAGCTGCTGTGGCCACTGCTAATCTATGACATTTGCACCAGCACAGTCGAAGCAATGGAAGCCAAAATCAACAAATACACAAGAAAATGGCTCGGTGTCCCACCTGGTCTCACTGATGTTGCATTTTACTGTCGTCAAGCAATGCTGAAGCTACCTCTGAAATCCATAGTGGAGGAATACAAAGTTGGAAAAGCAAGACTGTTGAGCATGCTGGAGGAATCGGAGGACAATATCGTGAGAGCAGTTCATCCAAAGCTGAGAACTGGCAGAAAGTGGAAAGTCCAAGAGGCTGTAAACAATGCCAAGAGAAACCTCAGCATCAAAGAAATAATTGGACACACGCAAACCAGCAGACAGGGACTGGGAGCAACAAAAATGCAGTGGTGGTCCAAAGCCAAAGGGAAGGAAAAAAGAGACATGATCATACAGGAGTTGAAGGAAGAAGAAGATGTCAAAAGAGTGCAGAAGGCAGTCCAGCAAGGTCAACAGGGGCAATGGACAACATGGGACAGTGCACTCCAAAGAAGTCTCAGCTGGAACGATATGTGGCACATGGCTCCTCTAAGGATAAGCTTCCTCCTCAGATCTGTATATGACCTGCTCCCCTCGAATGCAAACTTAGTGAAATGGGGGAAAGCAGACGACCCAGCATGTCCGCTCTGTCAGAAGAAACAAACAGTGGAACATGTCCTAAGCTCTTGCAAAGTAGCGCTAGCCCAAGGAAGGTATACATGGAGGCACAACCAAGTTCTGAAAGTGATCACAGATGTGGTTAGCGAAAAAACCATGACCCCAAACGCACCAATTGCTATGACAACGTTCTACAAAGCAGGAGGGAAACAGGTCTGGCCCGAAAGGGCTATGACAACCAGCACATTGCCAAAGGGTCTTCTGGATGGAGCAGTCGACTGGGAGTGTACAGCAGACCTCCCAGAGTGGAGAAATTACCCAGATGTCATCAGCAAGACAGGCATGAGACCAGACATCGCTCTCCACTCTGACTCCTCGAAACAAGTGATTCTGATAGAACTCACTGTGCCATACGAAAGCAGAGTGGAAGAAGCACATATCTACAAGACCGAAAAATACGCCGGTCTTGCCAGCACCCTGAAGAAAGCAGGTCTGCGGGTCAAAATCTTCGCCATAGAGGTCGGGGCAAGAGGGTTTGTGGGCACCTCCGCTTATGATCTCATGAAACAACTCGCCATTTCTGGGAAGAAGAGGACTAGAGCCCTTAAAGCGATGGCAGAGGCAGCAGAAAGGAGCTCAAGCTGGATCTGGGCAAGGAGGAACCAAAAAAGTGAACTTCATAAGGATTAAATTCCCTACAGATGATGTGTGCCCCGTTAGCACATTGGTAAAACCGCGTACCGCAGTTCTGAAGCGCAGAATCGCCCAGGTTCGATCCCCGGCGTGGGAAAAAAAAAAAAAAAAAAAAAAAAATAGACAACAGCAGAAGGGCATCCAGGAGTCATGACCTGGATGTGGCCCGGCCCCCGAGAGTGTAAGGAATTCAGGGCCGAAACACTTGTCTAAAGGGGGTTACTTCTCTGAAGACCTTCTGTTGTCTAGCTCTCCCTAGAGTTTCTTTCTACCACTCGAGCCTGTTTAGACGAGTGACCCTTGACCCAAGTTGTCATCCTCTCAGTCACACACACACACACACACACACACACACACACTGTCCCCTTCCCTCTTTTGTTCACTTTCTCTTTCACTGTTTTGTCTTTCTCTCTCTCTCTCTCTCTCTCTCTCTCTCTCTCTCTCTCTCTCTCTCTGTCCCAGATGAGGACAGTTAAAGAAGGCCACGAAGACGAAGACTAAAGGAAACCATCAACTGTCTCTGTCCCATCACCCTCACCCCACCCTGTCCCCCTCCCCTATCGATCTCCTCTCTGCCCATAACCCCTCCTCTTTGTCACAATATTTCCATGGAAACAGTGTGGCACGTTAGTGTGACGGCCTGTTACCTTTGATGTGATCAAGACGCGAGGCGCGAGGTAGTTGTGGCGAGTGGACCAGGTTGATGAGGTGACCATTATCACGCCTTGATTGTGATGGCTGATGTCTGTGTTGGTTGGTTCTTGTTGGAAGGCCACAGCAAAGGGGCATAACCTGGATGCGGCCCAGCCCCTTTAGAGTGGCGGGCCTCAGTAGCTCAGTTGGTTTGAGCGTCGGATTCACATGCTAATGGTGGTAGGTTCGAATCCCGGGGTGCGCTACATTAAAACTGGCCTTCTCAAAGTCCCATCTTAACATCACTGTTGTTCTGGTGATGTCAGTATAGGATTAGATGACCTCCCCCCCACCTTCTCCCACTTCCTTGGAATGGTTATCCCCGTCGGCTATATGACCCGAGGTGGGTGTTGACGTAAAACTGAACCAAATCAATCAGTCACCCCCTTAGAGTGTCAGGAGTTAAGGAACGAAACACTTGCTTGACGGGGATTTCTCCTCTGAGGATCTTCTGTTGTCCTCCTCTGAGGACTTTCTGCTGTCCTCCTCTGAGGATCTTCTGTTGTGTCTTCCTCTGAGGATCTTCTGCTGTCCTCCTCTGAGGACCTTCTGCTGTCCTCCTCTGAGGATCTTCTGTTGTGTCCTCCTCTGAGGATCTTCTGTTGTGTCTTCCTCTGAGGATCTTCTGCTGTCCTCCTCTGAGGATCTTCTGCTGTCCTCCTCTGAGGATTTTCTGTTGTGTCCTCCTCTGAGGATCTTTTGTTGTGTCCTCCTGTGAGGATCTTTTGTTGTGTCCTCCTGTGAGGATCTTTTGTTGTGTCCTCCTCTGAGGATCTTTTGTTGTGTCCTCCTCTGAGGATCTTTTGTTGTGTCCTCCTCTGAGGATCTTTTGTTGTGTCCTCCTCTGAGGACCTTCTGCTGTCCTCCTCTGAGGATCTTCTGCTGTCCTCCTCTGAGGACCTTCTGCTGTCCTCCTCTGAGGATCTTTTGTTGTGTCCTCCTCTGAGGACCTTCTGCTGTCCTCCTCTGAGGACCTTCTGCTGTCCTCCTCTGAGGATCTTCTGCTGTCCTCCTCTGAGGACCTTCTGCTGTCCTCCTCTGAGGATCTTCTGCTGTCCTCCTCTGAGGATTTTCTGTTGTGTCCTCTGAGGATCTTCTGTTGTGTCGTTCTCTGAGGATCTTCTGTTGTGTCCTCCTCTGAGGATCTTCTGCTGTCCTCCTCTGAGGATTTTCTGTTGTGTCCTCCTCTGAGGATCTTTTGCTGTCCTCCTCTGAGGATTTTCTGTTGTGTCCTCCTCTGAGGATTTTCTGTTGTGTCCTCCTGAGAGGACCTTTTGCTGTCCTCCTCTGAGGATTTTCTGTTGTGTCCTCCTCTGAGGATTTTCTGTTGTGTCCTCCTGAGAGGACCTTCTGCTGTCCTCCTCTGAGGACCTTTTGCTGTCCTCCTTTGAAGATCTTCTATTGTGTCCTCCTCTGAGGATCTTCTGCTGTCCTCCTCTGAGGATCTTCTGCTGTCCTCTTCTGAGGATCTTCTGCTGTCCTCCTCTGAGGATTTTCTGCTGTCCTCCTCTGAGGATCTTCTGTTGTGTCGTTCTCTGAGGATCTTCTGCTGTCCTCCTCTGAGGATCTTCTGTTGTGTCCTTCTCTGAGGATTTTCTGCTGTCCTCCTCTGAGGATCTTCTGCTGTCCTCCTCTGAGGATTTTCTGCTGTCCTCCTCTGAGGATCTTCTGCTGTCCTCCTCTGAGGATTTCTTCCTTGGTTGTTGTCCTCCTCTGAGGATCTTCTGCTGTCCTCCTCTGAGGATCTTCTGCTGTCCTCCTCTGAGGATCTTCTGCTGTCCTCCTCTGAGATCTTCTTGTCCTCCTAGGATCTTCTGCTGTCCTCCTCTGAGGATCTTCTGCTGTCCTCCTCTGAGGATCTTTTGCTGTGTCCTCCTCTGAGGATTTTCTGTTGTGTCCTCCTCTGAGGATCTTCTGCTGTCCTCCTCTGAGGATCTTTTGCTGTCCTTCTCTGAGGATCTTTTGCTGTCCTTCTCTGAGGATCTTTTGCTGTCCTTCTCTGAGGATCTTCTGTTGTGTCCTCCTCTGAGGATTTTCTGTTGTGTCCTCCTCTGAGGATCTTCTGCTGTCCTCCTCTGAGGATCTTCTGTTGTGTCCTCTGAGGATCTTCTGTTGTGTCCTCCTCTGAGGATCTTCTGCTGTCCTCCTCTGAGGATCTTCTGTCCTCCTGTGAGGACCTTTTGCTGTCCTCCTCTGAGGATCTTCTGTTGTCCTCCTCTGAGGACCTTCTGCTGTCCTCCTCTGAGGATCTTTTGCTGTCCTCCTCTGATGATCTTTTGCTGTCCTCCTCTGAGGATCTTCTGTTGTGTCCTCCTGTGAGGATCTTCTGCTGTCCTCCTCTGAGGATCTTCTACTGTTCTCCTCTGAGGATCTTCTGCTGTCCTCCTCTGAGGATCTTCTGCTGTCCTCCTCTCCCCAGTGTTTCTTACTACTACTAGTGACAGAACTTTATGAGACACAGACCAATATATATTCTGAATAAACAACACGTCACATGTATTTCTGAAGGTATGTGTTACGACCTTTGTTCCAGACTACTTGAAGATCGCATCAATGATTGTCAGCGTTCAAACAAACAGAAACTATGAACACAGGAAAAAAACAACAACAAACAAACAACAAACAGAATGAGAACCGCGTATGTAACCCTTTGACTCCCCTCAGCCTGTCCACTGGCATCCTGCTTTGTCAACCATGACATCATCATCATCATCATCATCATCATCAGGTGCCTTGCCGCATGGCGTTGAAGATTATGGACTTCCATCTGTCTCTATCTCTTGTTGTCTCAAGCATCTCTTCCACCCTCCTTGTCCCCAGCCACTCTGCAAGTCTGTCTAGTATCTTCTCCCTGGGTCTACCCGGTGCTCTCCTTCCCTCCAGCTTTCCCGTTGTGACCAGGTGTTCCAATTCCCCTTTCCTCAT
The DNA here is from genome assembly GCA_030674185.1 of Monoplex corrugatus. Classification (NCBI taxonomy): domain Eukaryota; kingdom Metazoa; phylum Mollusca; class Gastropoda; order Littorinimorpha; family Ranellidae; genus Monoplex; species Monoplex corrugatus. The sequence continues at coordinate 8,506,281 of CM060310.1, read as the reverse complement.
AAAATGGCCTCTAACTGTTGCCTGTCTTTTCCTAATCTTCCTTATGAATGATCTACTTGTGTCTGCCTCCATCAAGACTGTCTCGTTTGTTTTCTTTGCTGTCCATGACAGCAAAGCAAAAATTCCACCCTTTGGCTCCTTTACCCTATACACCAGCTTCCTGCATTATTGATGTCACTCCCGTGCCCTGTCCCACCAGCATCTTGCATTATCAATCAAGCTAGCAGAGCAAAAGCTTAACCCTTTGACTTCCTCATCCTATCCGCCAGCTTCCTGCAGGAAACTGGTGGATAAGGTGAGGGTGTTAAAGGGTTAAGTTTTTGCTGTTGGTGGATGGGGTGAGGGAGTCAAAGGGTTAAATGTTTTGCTGGTGGTGGGTAGGGCGCGGGAGCCAAGTGGTTAATTTCACAGAACAAGGCGTGAACAGATGTTTGACCTATTGGGTCTTTGTCCAGCGTGTGCGAAATATCAGGTCAACGAACACGTGAGGGAAAGTTGTTCTGTTATTGTTGTTGTCCCAGGTTTTGTGTGTGTGTGTGTGTGTGTGTGTGTGTGTGTGTGTGTGTGTGTGTGTGTGTGTGTGTGTGTGTGTGTGTGTGTATGTGTGTGTGTGTGTGTGTGTGTGTGTGTGTGTGTGTGTGTGTGTGTGTGTGTGTGTGTGTTGTTTTGTTGTCTTTTGTGTACATCTGATAGAGGCCAGTTGTCCGAAACTCTCCGACTGTCTTGCTTTGTGAATTAACCATTTGATGTCAGTCCCGTACTCTGTCAAACCAGCATCTGGTCAATCATACTAGCAATGCAAAACCTTAACCCTTTGACTCCCTCACCTTATCCGCCGGCTTCTTTTGACTACCTCACGCTGTCCACCAGCTTCCTGATAGAGTGAAGAAGTCAAAGGGTTAAGGTTTTGCTGTTGGTGGATAGGGTGCTGGAGTCAGAAGGTTAAATATACGATCTCATTCGATTTTAGAGTGTTACCGTTTTTGATTTTACTGATTACCATGACTTCAGTCTCCATACTATTTAGCTTTAGCTCTTTATTCTTTGCTTTCTATCTCTGTTATATTCACAACTTCTGTAGGTCTCTTTAATTTTCTGCAGTTAGAACAGTGTCATCTGCATAACGAAGACTACTTATCATATTCCGGAGCTTTTACCTCTCTCTGTCTCTCTCTGTCTCTCTGTCTCTCTCTGTCTCTCTGTCTTCTCTGTCTCTGTCTCTCTCTCTCTCTTGTGTCTCTCTGTCTCTGTCTGTCTGTCTGTGTCTCTCTGTCTCTGTCTCTCTCTCTCTGGCTTGCTCTGTCTGTCTGTGTGTGTGTGTGTGTACGTGCGCCGCGCGCGCGTGTGTGTGTGTGTGTGTGTGTGTGTGTGTGTTTCGGTTTGTGTGTGCCATTGTGTGTTTTTTTCTCGTGAGTGCGTGAAAGACTTCTGTTCATTTAGGTAACTGTGACTCTTTGGTGGTTAGCGCTACACATTTACTCTTTTTTTTTTGCACACGCACTCTGACGATGTTTTCATCGCACTCTCCCTCTGTCTGTCTGTCTCTATCTATTTGTCTCTCTCTCTCTCTCTCTCTCTCTCTCCACACACACACACACACAACACACCACCTGACCCCACACACACACCGCACACACAGACACCACACTCACACACACACACACAGACACACAGCACACACACACACACACACCACAGACACATAAGCACACCACAACGACACAAGACACACACGCACACAGACACATAAGCAACATACAACACACACACACAACACAGACACAAGACATACAACACACACACACACAGACACAGACACACACACGACACACACAACACACACACACACACACACACACACACACAACACACACACACACACACACACACACACACACGACACGACACGACACGACACGACACGATTCCATTAGCTGAAACCCAGGGCACATTATGACAAACGGAGAATGAAAAATGTCAGTTGTCTTCTATCCTAATGAGATCTGGCAATTTGACCTCCTAAAAACCACCAGCAATTTGACCTGCCCAAAATCACTTCACACAGTTAAGCATTCTCGCCCACGCGAGCACACGCATAAAACTCCGCAGGCGCGCGCGCGCAGAGGATGTGAGCAGCTAGATGAAATGTCCAGATTTGGTCAAATGCTATTCGTCAAGAGGAGCACATGACAATCATTCCTCTCCATCTCTTCCAAAATAGGCCTGGGATCTAGGATACATAAAACTGCTGTGGATTCGTGCATTTCGCTGTTTTTGAATGTATGCTTATATGATAATAATGATAATGCCCACTTGTGCATCGCCTCATCTAACAAGGACCCTTAGCGCTTCACAAAGACATGAGCGATAAAGGGAGACACGAGTAAAGAAGATGTATGTTAATGTCTATCGTTATGTTAAAAACAGATAATCTGTTACAATCTCGTACAACGTTGGGGAAGCAATAAGAATGAAGTATAATAAAATATCCACGCCGTATGTGGTTGGTCGATGCTAAAATGGCAATGAATACATCTCTGTCTGTCTGTATGTCCGTCCCTCTCTCTCTCTCTTCTTTTTCTCTCTTCTCTTTCTCTTATCTATCTATTATCTATCCTATCTGTCTCTATCTATCTATCTATCTATCTATCTGTCTATCAATCATCAATCAATCAATCTATCTATCTATCTATCTATCTATCTATCTATCTGTCACATACACACACATTCTCTCTCTCACACACACTCTCTCTCTCACAACACACACACACTCAGTCAGTCACCACTCACACGCTTGTATGTCATAGGCATTTGCCATAAAAATACATTTAAACACACACGTAACATACACAGTCATGTACACAGATACACATAAACACGCACAGGCTCATGCACAACCCACACACACTTGTGTACATATGACACACACACCACAGAGAGAGAGAGAGAGAGAGAGAGAGAGAGAGAGAGAGAGACAGACAGACAGACAGACAGACAGACAGACAGAGATAGAGTGAGAGAGAGAGTCTTGAATTATGGTTGAAAGACCGAGTCTTCAAAGCAGAATAAAAGATATCTGTATGGTAGCAAGTGTTAGCTGTAACTCAGGTGGAGCCTAATGCTACTATCTTTGTTAGTCCTGGTATGGGGCAGTGAGGATTGTAGTCCTAGGGTGGGCAGTCAGGATTATTAGTCCTAGGGTGGGGCAGTCAGGATTGTTAGTCCTGGGGTGGCAGTCAGGATTGTTAGTCCTGGGGTGGGACAGTCAGGATTGTTAGTCCTAGGGTGGGCAGTCAGGATTGTTAGTCCTAGGGTGTGGCAGTCAGGATTGTTAGTCCTAGGGTGGGCAGTAGGATTGTTAGTCCTGGGGTGGGACAGTCAGGATTATTAGTCCTAGGATGGGCAGTCAGGATTGTTAGTCTGGGTATGGGCAGTCAGGATTGTTAGTCCTGGGTGTGGCAGTCAGGATTGTTAGTCCTAGGGTGTGGACAGTCGTGATTGTTAGTTCTGGGTATGGCAGTCAGGATTGTTAGTCCTGGGTTGGGCAGTAGGATTGTTAGTCCTGGGGTGTGGCAGTCAGGATTGTTAGTCCTAGGGTGTGGACAGTCAGGATTGTTAGTCCTGGGGTGTAGCAGTCAGGATTGTTAGTCCTGGGGTAGGTACAGTCAGGATTGTTAGTCCTGGGGTAGGTACAGTCAGGATTGTTAGTCCTGGGGTAGGTACAGTCAGGATTGTTAGTCCTGGGGTGTGGACAGTCAGGATTGTTAGTCCTGGGGTGTGGACAGTCAGGATTGTTAGTCCTGGGGTGTGGACAGTCATGATTGTTAATCCTGGGGTGTGGACAGTCAGGATTGTTACTCCTGGGGTGTGGACAGTCAGGATTGTTAGTCCTGGGGTAGGTACAGTCAGGATTGTTAGTCCTGGGGTAGGTACAGTCAGGATTGTTAGTCCTGGGGTGTGGACAGTCAGGATTGTTAGTTCTGGGGTGGGGACAGTCAGGATTGTTAATTCTGGGGTGTGGCAGTCGGGATTGTTAGTCCTGGGGTAGGTACAGTCAGGATTGTTAGTCCTGGGGTGTGAACAGTCAGGATTGTTAGTCCTGGGGTGTGGACAGTCAGGATTGTTAGTTCTGGGGTGGGGACAGTCAGGATTGTTAGTCCTGGGGTGTGGACAGTCGTGATTGTTAGTCCTGGGGTGTGGACAGTCAGGATTGTTAGTCCTGGGGTGTGGACAGTCAGGATTGTTAGTCCTGGGGTAGGTACAGTCAGGATTGTTAGTTCTGGGGTGTGGACAGTCAGGATTGTTAGTCCTGGGGTGTGGACAGTCGTGATTGTTAGTTCTGGGGTAGGTACAGTCAGGATTGTTAGTCCTGGGGTGTGGCAGTCAGGATTGTTAGTCCTGGGGTGTGGACATTCAGGATTGTTAGTCCTGGGGTGTGGACAGTCGTGATTGTTAGTCCTGGGGTAGGTACAGTCAGGATTGTTAGTCCTGGGGTGTGGCAGTGAGGATTGTTAATACTGGGGTGTGGCAGTCGGGATTGTTAGTCCTGGGGTAGGTACAGTCGTGATTGTTAGTCCTGGGGTGTGGACAGTCAGGATTGTTAGTCCTGGGGTGGGAAGTCAGGATTGTTAGTCCTGGGGTGTAAACAGTCAGGATTGTTAGACCTGGGGTGTAGACAGTCAGGATTGTTAGTCCTGGGGTGTAGACAGTCAGGATTGTTAGTCCTGGAGTGGAACGGTCAGGATTGTTAGTCCTGGGGTGTAGACAGTCAGGATTGTTAGTCCTGGAGTGGAACGGTCAGGATTGTTAGTTCTGGGATGGAACGGTCAGGATTGTTAGTCCTGGGGTGGGGACAATCGGGATTACTAGTCCTGGGATGGGGCAGTCGGGATTGTTAGACCTTAGCTGGAGCAGTTCTGTATAGCTGTTTGCCATAAAACCTGTCTGATCGTCGTTAAAAAGAGAACTATGACTCCAATACTTTATGCACTCTTTAGGTTTGTCACCTTTGGGAATGCAAATGGTCAAATCCTTCTTTCTGTTTGTAGAAGGTTACGTGTCTTTGTATGCCTCATTTAATGATCTCACAACAAATGGTCCCACTTATTTCCAGAAACGTTTATAAAATTCTTCGCTAAATCTGTGTCCAGACTTTTGCCATTTTTCATGTTTTTTTTCTGTGCTACGCTTCCTTCATGTATAGTTATATCACTGTCTAATGTAGTTTTTCTTCATTTGATAATTTGGGTATCGTTCTTATAAAGGCTTTCTGTTTCAGTCTTCAGACTGTCTTTTCTTACAGAAATTTTTGTAAACAGATTTAACGTCATGAAATACAGGGGGATGCAAAAGTAGGTATACAGTTATGAAAAAAGAAAACACGTACAGTACTCATTGCATTTATTATACAAACAAATGAATATTGCATATATATGTAATAACAAGCACAGCCTTAATCCCCCAGATACTCAAACTGCTTGCCGTCGGTATTCACACACTCCTCTAATCGAGAGCGAAATTAAGCATTATAATAATGATGTGATACTATATACCTACTTTTGCACCCCCCTGTATATCTTGCTGGTTTTCTAAAGGAAATTAGTTAGTTAATTTTGTGATCTGTTTACTTACATAATTCCTTTGTTCAAGGTGACAAAAATATTAAGAAATTTTTTTTTCGCCATCCGCAATCCACCTTGGGGTGGAGCAATAAGTAATGACCTGGATGCCTGAGGGTTGGATTGGTATGGTCCTGAGACCACACACTGTTCTTTGACTGATACGGTCACACACACACTCACACACACAAACACACACACACACACACACACACACACACACACACACGCGCGCGCACACACACATACACACACACACACACACACACACACACACACACACACACACACACACACACACACACACACAACAGGCTCACGTACTTACACATACAATCCCATTCACACACACTCACAGGCTCACACATACACGCGCTCTCTGTGCGTTTCCCTCTTTCACACACACACACACACACACACACACACACACACACACACACACACACACACACACACACACACACACACACACACTCACTCATCCATACTCACACACACACTCATCCACACACACACACACACACACACACACACACACACTCTCTCTCTCTCTCTCTCTCTTTCTCTCATCCACACCCATCCACACACACACAAGACTCTCTCTCTTTCTCTCTCTTCCATACTCTTCCACACACACACACAACCACGTACACACACACGCGCGCGTGAACACTCACACGTCACAGTAGGAGGAAAGACATGAATATTGTGCATTTTAACTACGTCTGTCTGTTATCTGTTTTTTTATCGATGTGTCTGTGTATCTGTACCTTTACCCTCGAACATCTATTATGCACACGGTCAGTATCAATTGCAGAATCCTATATTCCTCCAACTCCTCGACCCAAACTGTCTACAGGCCAGACGTTTTCTCCGTAACTCTTGTCTGAAAGAGTCAGTAAGTGTTTTGCTCCCTTCTGCTTCCTTCCGTCTCCAGCACACCAAAATGGCCCCCAGGTATAAAAATTGTTCTCGTCATCATGGCCACCATCTGTCTGTCTGGCAGCCCTTGAGGTCAGTGTTGGGGTCAGTGTGTCGTAGTGAGGTGTAGGACTGTTTCCATGGGGAATAGGAGAGGGTATAGACCCAGTATCCATTTCTGTGATCATCAAAACCATTGTCAAGTTTGAGTCACAGTCTGGGTGTTAGATGAGGGGGGGAGGAGGCAGCAGTGGAGGAGAAGGAGAATGGTGGTATGAGTGATGATGGTCATCTATTATTGGAAAATGCCTACAGCCGTACTAGGGAACTGCTGTTCATAGATGACTGTGCACTGGTGGCTTTTTCGTGCGAGGACATCCATCACATCATTGACTTATTTGCTGTCGCCTGCCAACGCTTCAGCATTACAGTAAGCTTCGGTAAGACAGAGGCTATGTCAAGTTTAAGTACCTGGGAATGATCATTTCATCAGACGGTAGATGCACATCAGAAATAGCCAGCAGAATCGGCCAAGTCAAAACAACATTCAAGAAGATGGAAAACATTCTTACCAACAAATGCGTATCAATTAACATCAGGAAGAGAGTTCTTGAATGTTATATGGAACCAATACTGTTGTACGGTTGCGAGGCGTGGACAGTCAACAAGCAAAGCCAGAACAAGATTGAGGCAGCCGAGATGTGGTTTCTAAGAAGAATGTTGAGAGTTCCATGGACATCAAAGAAAACAAACGCGACAGTCTTGATGGAGGCAGACACAAGTAGATCACTCATAAGGAAGATTAGGAAAAGACAGGCAACATTCATAGGCCATTTTATGAGGAAAGGGGAATTGGAACACCTGGTCACAACGGGAAAGCTGGAGGGAAGGAGAGCACCGGGTAGACCCAGGGAGAAGATACTACACGGACTTGCAGATTGGCTGAGGAAGATGGAAGAGATACTTGAGGCAACAAGAGATAGAGACAGATGGAAGTCCATAATCGCCAACGCCATGCGGCAGGGCACCTGATGATGATGATGATGATGATGTTTCAGCCAACATCATCTCAGGCTTCTGGCCCTTCACCACCTCCGATTGACATCAGCAACCCAGAGATCAAGATTGTGATCACATTCTGCTATTGGGCAGTACAGTGAGCAGTACTGGATCGCTTGATGCTGAGATGGTGTTAGGCTGAATTAGAAGTTGTTGCAAGACCATGGCGTCAGGCTTCCCATGAAGATTCCTGTGTACAGAACAGGTTGAGCGCCCTGCTGTATGTACTGCTGTGAGACCTAAACAACCTACCGACGGGCACATCCAACAGCTGGAACAGTTCCATCAAAGATGTCCCTACAAGATCTGCAACATCGCGTGGCGATATCGAGTGTCCAGTCTTCGAATTGTGAAAGTGTGGCTTGCCAGGTGCAGGGTTTCTATTTATAAAATGCCAGTTTTGTTGGTCAAGACACGTTGTCCACGTAGAAGACAACCACATCCCAAGAATGTTCCTGTACGGAGAACTGAAGAAAGGGCACTGTGACTAAGGATGACCACTAATGCGATGCAAGTTTTCTCTGAAGGCCAGCCTCATTAGCTGTGGCATTGACATCACCAACTTGGAAGACACTGACCACAACAGAGAATGCTGGCAACAGCAGTTGTACGCAGGGAACATTCACATTTGAACAGTGCAGAACGGCTGTTACTCAACAGAAGAGAGACTGGCGGAAGCAGAACCGAATGTTGCAGAATTCATTCCCATGTAGGACCTGTGGAAGAACATGCACTCAAAAATTGGTCGCGTATTCCATATGAAGACCTATGCCAGGCGGCAAAGGACTGTAGGTCTGCTTCTCAGTCGAATCGACAAGAAAGTCCATTATTATCATCATTACAGAGGTAGGGAAAGGTGGCTGAGAAAGAAGAAAAGACGGATAAGCGAATAAAAGAATTAATATTTGTATGACGTTGAAAAATCACAGATAATAAGTATATTTCAGATTGTTTTGATCTTGTGTGCGCTGCACTGACAGTCTTTGTGACTTTGGAGCAGTAAGTATAATGCAGCCATACTGAACACAGTATTCTGATAGTTTGATTGATCATCATCATCATCATCATCATCATCATCATCATCATCATCATCATCATCATCATGTGCCCTGCCGCGTGGAGTTGGCGATCATGGCCCTCTATATCAATATATCTTTTAAAAAAATTTCCATATATTTTTTTTATACATTTTTTACATATCTTTATTTTGGTGTCATTTATGAATAGTCCATTATATGAATTAAACGAAATGAAATGATAATCGCTACAAACTAAAAATAACTACTGCTGCTTCTGCTACTGTTAATGCTCAAAACAAAAACGTTATCATTGCCGTTAATACTGTGCAAATAAGAAACTTTCCGTTATATTTTTTATTGTCTATTGACACATTTTTGTTTTAGTTTTGTTGTTGTGTGTGTCCCAACCTAAAGTTAATCGATGTAACATGTTTAAAGACTCTTGAAAAGATAAATTCTTGTTATGGCTTGACTATACTCATCATGAAAAGAAAATGCAGTGTTTTGAGTTGTGATGTGAATGACCAAACTGTGCCTAGCGTGATAAATAACCAAACTGTTCTGAAGGGAAAAATGGCCAAACTGTACTTAACGTGATAAATGACCAAACTGTACTTTACATGATAAATGACCAAACTGTACTTAACGTGATAAATGACCAAACTGTACTTAACGTGATAAATGGCCAAACTGTACTTAACGTGATAAATGACCAAACTGTACTTAATGTGATAAATGACCAAACTGTACTTAACGTGATAAATGACCAAACTGTACTTAACGTAATAAATGACCAAACTGTACTCAACGCGATAAATGACCAAACTGTACTTAACGTGATAAATGACCAAACTGTACTTAACGTGATAAATGACCAAACTGTACCTAACGTGATAAATGACCAAACTGTACTTAACGTGATAAATGACCAAACTGTACTTAACGTGATAAATGACCAAACTGTACTTAACGTGATAAATGACCAAACTGAACTTAACGTGATAGATGACCAAACTGTACTTAACGTGATAGATGACCAAACTGTACTTAACGTGATAAATGACCAAACTGTACTTAACGTGATAAATGACCAAACTGTACTTAACGTGATAAATGACCAAACTGTACTTAACATGATAAATGGCCAAACTGTACTTAACGTGATAAATGACCACACTGTACTTAACGTGATAAATGGCCATACTGTACTTAACGTGATAAATGGCCAAACTGTACATAACGTGATAAATGACCAAACTGTACTTAACGTGATAAATGACCAAACTGTACATAACGTGATAAATGACCAAACTGTACTTAACGTGATAAATGGCCAAACTGTACCTAACGTGATAAATGACCAAACTGTACCTAACGTGATAAATGACCAAACTGTACTTAACGTGATAAATGACCAAACTGTACTTAACGTGATAAATGACCAAACTGTACTTAACGTGATAAATGACCAAACTGTACTTAACGTGATAAATGACCAAACTGTACTT
>CM060310.1:8476156-8491156 GCA_030674185.1 Monoplex corrugatus | reverse complement strand
AAGGAGGGCAAGGGTTAGGAAGCTGTCCATACCTTTGACCCAAGAAACTGCTGAGAAAATCTTAAGAACACGTTTCATTTGTTGATGCAGACGACAGATAGACAGACAGACAGACAGACAGACAGACAGACAGACAGACAGACCCTCTCCTCAGCCGATATGCAACAATCTCCTTTTTGAAGGAAAGGGATATTCAAAAAGAAAAGACAACGAAGAAGGAAGAATCAAAAGCAGCTGTAATCAGTGGAGAAAATCGGGTGTACGGTTATAGAAAAGAGGAAGACGACACGAAAGACAATGGCATAGTCTTCTGTACCATCGTTCTCACCGTCATCATCATTGTCCTGCAGTTTCTTGTCCCTCTTTTCTTGTTGTCGTCTTCTGATGAACTGTTCATTCTTGTCTGGTCATTGCTTGTCACCTTCCTACACCGTTGAAGTCTTCCTCCGTTTCCTCCCAGCTTCAGTGTCCTCAAGGTCGCGCTGTAGTTCTCGATGATACCAGGTTCTGTGTCCTCAAGGTAACGCTGTAGTTCTCAATGATACGTCCAGGCGCTATTCAGTGTCCGTCAAGGTAACGGCGCTGTAGTTCTCAATGATACCAGCTTCAGTGTCCTCAAGGTAACGCTGTAGTTCTCGATGATACCAGCTTCAGTGTCCTCAAGGTAGCGCTGTAGTTCTCAATGATACCAGCTTCAGTGTCCTCAAGGTAAGCGCTGTAGTTCTCAATGATACCAGCTTCAGTGTCCTCAAGGTAACGCTGTAGTTCTCAATGATACCAGCTTCAGTGTCCTCAAGGTAGCGCTGTAGTTCTCGATGATACCAGCTTCAGTGTCCTCAAGGTAACGCTGTAGTTCTCAATGATACCAGCTTCAGTGTCCTCAAGGTAGCGCTGTAGTTCTCAGTATATCAGCTTCAATGTCCTCAAGGTAACGCTGTAGTTCTCAATGATACCAGCTTCAGTGTCCTCAAGGTAGCGCTGTAGTTCTCGATGATACCAGCTTCAGTGTCCTCAAGGTAGCGATGTAGTTCTCAATGATACCAGCTTCAGTGTCCTCAAGGTAGCGCTGTAGTTCTCAATGATACCAGCTTCAGTGTCCTAGTGGTAGCGCTGTAGTTCTCAATGATACCAGCTTCAGTGTCCTCAAGGTCGCGCTGTAGTTCTCAATGATACCAGCTTCAGTGTCCTCAAGGTAGCGCTGTAGTTCTCAATGATACCAGCTTCAGTGTCCTCAAAGTAACGCTGTAGTTCTCAATGATACAGCTTCAGTGTCCTCAAGGTAGCGCTGTAATTCTCAGTGATACCAGCTTCAGTGTCCTCAAGGTAACGCTGTAGTTCTCAATGATACCAGCTTCAGTGTCCTCAAGGTAACGCTGTAGTTGTCAATGATACCAGCTTCAGTGTCCTCAAGGTAGCGCTGTAGTTCTCAATGATATCAGCTTCAGTGTCCTCAAGGTAGCGCTGTAGTTCTCGATGATACCAGCTTCAGTGTCCTCAAGGTAGCGCTGTAGTTCTCGATGATACCAGCTTCAGTGTCCTCAAGGTAACGCTGTAGTTCTCAATGATACCAGCTTCAGTGTCCTCAAGGTAGCGCTGTAGTTCTCAGTGATATCAGCTTCAGTGTCCTCAAGGTAACGCTGTAGTTCTCAATGATACCAGCTTCAGTGTCCTCAAGGTAGCGCTGTAGTTCTCGATGATACCAGCTTCAGTGTCCTCAAGGTAACGCTGTAGTTCTCAATGATACCAGCTTCAGTGTCCTCAAGGTAAGCGCTGTAGTTGTCAATGATACCAGCTTCAGTGTCCTCAAGGTAGCGCTGTAGTTCTCAATGATATCAGCTTCAGTGTCCTCAAGGTAGCGCTGTAGTTCTCAAATGATACCAGCTTCAGTGTCCTCAAGGTAGCGCTGTAGTTCTCGATGATACCAGCTTCAGTGTCCTCAAGGTAACGCTGTAGTTCTCAATGATACCAGCTTCAGTGTCCTCAAGGTAGCGCTGTAGTTCTCAATGATATCAGCTTCAGTGTCCTCAAGGTAGCGCTGTAGTTTCGAATGATTACGTTTCAGTGTCCTCAAGGTAACGCTGTAGTTTTCATAATTCTTTCTTCAGTGTCATCAAGGTAGCGCTGTAGCTCTCTGAGTTCTGTCTCAGAGTCTCAAGGTAGTGCTATAGTTCTCGATTCAGTATTCCGTGTCCTCAAGGTAGTGCTTAGTTCTCGATTAGTATGTCCTCTGTGTTCTCAAGGTAGTGCTTAGTTCTCGATTAGTATGTCTTGTGTCCTCAAGGTAGTGCTTAGTTCTCGATTATCATGTCCTCTGTGTCCTCAAGGTAGTGCTATAGTTTCGATTGTATGTCTAGTGTCCTCAAGGTAGTGCTATAGTTCTCGATTAGTATGTCCTCTGTGTCCTCAAAGTAGACTGTGCTGTTTATGAGTCTAGTTCATGTCACAAGTAGCACTGTAGCTGTCTTATGAGTCTAGTTTCACTGTCCCAAAGTAGCACTGTAGCTCTCCAATGATGCCATTCTGCATGGTGCAGTGGCCTAATGGTTAAAACACATGTTTAGGACGCGAGAAACCAGGGTTCAAATCGTGGATCGATCAGGGATTTTCCTCCTCCCGTCTCTTCTCTAACAGACCTTCATTGGTGGTCTGGGTGCTAGTCTTAGGAATGAGACGATTATCTCAGGTCCATGAACTTAATTTTGTGTCTTTGATGATGATCTTGAAAACAGTGAGGCACAGACAGTACACTCATCATCATCATCGTCGTCGTCGTCGTCATCATCATCATCATCATCATCATCATCATCATCATCATCATCATCATCATCATCATCATCATCATCATCATCATCATCATCATCATCATCATCATATCATCATCATTCATCATCATCATCATCATCACGATATCATGTGCCTTGTTGCACGAGGTTGGCAATCACGGCTTTCCATACGAATCTATCCCTCGTTGCTGCAAGTACATATCCTACCATCTTTGTACTCAACCAGTCTGCAAAACTAATATTTTCTCCTCGGGTCTATCTGGTGCTCTTTTTCCCTCCAGCATTCCTGTTATGACTAGGTGCTCGAATTTCTCTTGCCTCATAAAATTTCCTATAGATGTTGCTTGTCTTTTCCTATTAACGTTCTTTTTGTTTGCGTCTCTCAAGATTGTCTCGTTTGTTTTCCTTGCTGTCCACGGAACTCTAACATTCTTCTTAAAAACCACATTTCAGCTGCTTCGATCTTGTTCTGAATTTGCGTGTTAACATGTACGAGTACATGTACAGACAGTACACTACAGACACGCACGCTCAGTCGCTTACATGGACAATTTATAATTATGAGAAAATCATGCATTGTGCGCATCTGTTACCCTTCAAAATACAGAGTGAGCTTAAATGTTAACCCTGTCAACACTGCCTTTCTCTCTCTTTTTTTTCTGTCTGTCTGTCTCTATCTCTCTGTCTACCATCTCTCTATCTGTCTGTCTCTCTTTCTCGGTGTCTCTGTCTTTGTCTGTCTGTCTCTTTTCTTCTCTTCTCTCTCTCCTCAGTGTCTCTGTCTTTGTCTGTCTGTCTCTTCTCTTCTCTTCTCTCTCTCTCTCTCTCTCTCTCTCTCTCTTTCTCTCTCTCAGTGTCTGTGTCTGTCTGTCTGTCTGTCTCTCTTCTCTTCTCTTCTCTACTCTCTCTCTCTGTCTGTCTGTCTGTCTCTCTGTCTTCCATCTCTCCAGCTCTGTCTCTCCACCCTCTCTCTGTCTGTCTGAGGGACTCCTTGTCTGTCTCTGTTTTCCATCTCAATCACTCTCTTTTCTTCTTTCTTTCGTTCTCTCCTTTTTTCCCACCCCTGTCACGATCAATCCCCCATAAGCACTGCACCCCCAACACCCCCCTCCCTCCGATAGATAGATAGAGCCCCGTGTGGTCGCCAGTAAGGACGTTGGTGTACAGGCTATGTGATGGTTACTGTGGTCAGGGAGCGTCGTGCTCCATCCCTCCTTCCTTCACTGTCGTCCTTCCTGCCTTCCTTCGTTCGCTGTCCTTCCTCTATTGATCTCCAACGTCTCATTGATTGTCGCCTGTGCGCCCCACCTTCACTCCTTCCCCTTCCCACCACGCTCTGTCTCTCTTCTCTCTCTGTCTCTGGCTGTCTCTCTGGCTCTCTCTTTTTCGCTGTTCTCTCGCTCTGTCTCTCTCTTTCTCTCTCTCTCTCTCTCCCTCTTTCCCCCCTCTCCATCTCTCTCTCTCTCTTTCTTTCTCTGTTCTCTTGCTCTGTCCCTCTTTCTCCTTCTGTCGTTTCTCTCTCTCTTTCTTTCTCTATGTGTGTCTGCCCCCTCTCTCTCTGTCTCTCTCTCTGGCTCTCTCTCTCTCTTTCTCTGTTCTCTTGCACTCTCTTTCTCCTGTCTCTTCTCTCTCTCTTCCTCTCTCTCTCTCTCTTTCTCTCTCTATCTCTCCTTCTCTCTCTGTCTCTGTCTGTCTGTGTGTGTCTCTCTCTGTCTCTGTCTCTCTCTGTCTGTCTCTCTGTCCCCCTCCCTCCCTGCGTGCCATTCATGGGCGGGACGTGGCCTGGAGCTGGTGCTGTGTCTCCCGCCAACACTTGTCCACGCATCTCGCCTCCTCCTTTCCCGCCACTGTCCACAGGCGGCCTCCTGTAGGGCCGTACGTAGCTTGTGGCTTTGGTGTCCAACAGCCGTCCACAGGACGCCGCCTCTTTGCTATCGATAGCTTCTGGCTTTGTGTCAACCCCCTCCGTTCCTCTGACAGCTCCGGGCTACTTGTGATTATTTAGCGCCGCGGGCAAGGCACTCGTCTGGTGTGAGCTCTTTGAATAGCGATCCTACTTGATCATTTAGCGCCGCAGGCAGCCACTCGTCGTCTGTGGGATTTTTGATAGCGACCCTACTTGATCATTTAGCGTTGTAGGCAGCCACTCGTCGTCTGTGAGCTCTTTGGATAGCCACCTTACTTGATCATTTCGCGCCACAGGCTGCCGCTGGTCGTCAGTGGGCAGTTTGGATAGCGACCCTGCTTGATCATGTAGCGCGGTAGGTAGCCACTCGTCTGTGGGCATTTGGATAACGACCTTACTTGATCATTTCGCGCCACAGGCAGCCACTTGTCGTCTGTGGGATTTTGGCTAGCGACACTACTTGATCATTCGACTGTGCAGGTAGCCACTCGTCGTCTGTGAGCTCGTTGGATAGCAACCCTATTTGATCATTTAGCACTGTAGGCAGCTACTCGTCGTCTGTGGGATTTTGGCTAGCGACACTACTTGATCATTCGACTCTGCAGGTAGCCACTCGTCGTTTGTGAGCGCTTTGGATAGTGACCCTAGTTTGATCACTTAGTTCTGCAGGCTGCCACTTATCGTCTGTGAGCAAATCGACAGCGGTCATTCTAGCGGCACCGGGAGTCACTTGTTGTCTGTGGGCTTTTCTTACAGCGATCTTACTAGTTAATTTGAAATTACAGATAGCTACTGTTCATCTGTAGGCACTCTGGGGCAGAGGCCCTAAGTTGTGTTTGTGTGGAATGTCCAGAGGTGTTGCTGGTGGTTGTGAGGGAGACAGAGGCAACAGGTTGTTGTCCATGTCCTCCATCAGGTCCGGGTGGCTTGTCTTCATCATTCAGCACAGATGGTGATTCCCGGGAACAAACGCAACAGGTCTGTCGGACAACTGTTGTACCCGGGGCCAGGGGAGACCGAGAGCTGACTGACTGTGCTGTCCCTGTCTCTCTTTTGTCGCCATCAGGACTGGATGTCCCCATTGATTTCCTTTCACAGTCCTCGTTTCCTGACGTACCCAGCAACTTTGCCGGCTTGTTGTGTTGTAAAAGTTGAGAGGGACGGAGCAGATTTATAGTTGTAATCCACGTCAACTGTTGCGCTGGAAGGAGCCAGTGAGACTGTCTTGGCATCGGAACCTGGGGGATATTGTGATTGGCTGTGTCTAGATTATTCTTTTCTCTTGTGTGCTCATACGGCGGTTTTTTTCCATCCCTTCAGAGGATCTCAATGATTTAAACCGTTCGTACTTGTCACTGAACTACTGGTGCTGAGAGAGGGAAGGCTTGAGACAGGTGACTGCTCCCTGTGGCCATATCTCGCCATTATAGAGTGGTGTAGGGCGATTATTACTATCACCGCTGTAGCTGGTGTAGGTCTGTCTGCAAATATTTCGGCTTGTTACTTAAATAAAAAAAGAACTACTTGGGAGGATATCACCAGCTGACAACGTTCATATTTGCAGTTTGGGAGTGTTTAGAGAGTTGATTTCTTGGAGTTTGTATGCAGTGTATGCAGAGTGTGTATGGAGTGTGTGGGGTGTGTGTAGAATGTGTGTAGTATGTAGACTGTGTGGAATATTGTGGAGTTTGTGTAGATTGTTCGAAACCTATTTGTCCAGTGAGAAGACACGTGTAAATCTTGTAGTAACTGTAAAGGTGTCAGCGAAAAGGTGTGATGATGACAGGGCAGGTGTAAATCCTACATGATCTTGCCTACGCATAGGGTTTTGCTCAGGTTCGGGAAGGGATTTGGGTGGAGCGCATATGGAATTTTCCGAGCGTGATGAATCCTTCTTGAACAAACTCGAAACTCCTGTAGTAACTGTAAAGGTGTCAGTGGTCGTGTGACCACAGGGCAGGTGTAAATCTTGTAGTAATTGTAAAGGTGTCAGCGGGCACGTGATGACAGGACAGGTGTGTATCCTGCAGTAACTACAAATATGTCAGTGGTTCGTGCGTAAAGTAGTAACGAGTAAAGCATAAGGAATAACCAGGAAGATGAAAGTGTCCTCCAGACAGAGAAGGTGTGACTGTCTTGCCAGGGACCGAAGTGTGTTACAGAGACTACAGCCAGGAAGTTCCAGCCTGCACGCCGCCCAGTCACAGAACGGTGGGTGACAGAGGGCCTGTGTGGGCACCAGGCTGCCGACTGCAAGACATCGATTTCTGATAGACTTGTGTCCCAAGTCGTCCCTCGCTGTCCCTCCCCGTCTGTTACTGTGCTGTTCCACCCGACACTGGATGGTGGCACACTGAGGGTGGGAGGTTGGTGAAAGGAACAACAGTCATCCGTAATTGTCTCCCTTTCCGTGTAGTGTAGTTTACATTGCGTGGGACGTGGTGGATCATCGTGCACGAAAACGTCTTGGTTCCTCGTCTGATTAACTCAGTTGGCTTACAGCTCACTTTTCACTATGGATCCCGAGATTTAGGGGTTTATTATCCGGTATGACAGTTTGTACACTGCGATTTCAGTTCTGTTTATTCTGTTTTATTGTCCTGAAAACGCTTTGTACACTACATTTTCAATTCTGTTTATTCTATTTTCTTGTATAACACTTTGTACGCTGCATTTTTAATACTTTTTTTTATACTTATACTTAACACGTAAAACAAATTGATTTATTGAATCTCGTGTGAATCAAAGTTATTGCCAGTGTTCATGCAATTGGAAACCAGAAAAAAAAAGATAGAACGAGAACACGAATTTAATGAACGAAACAGCTCAGGTGCAAATTTTCGGCTGACTGGTCTTGGTCAAACTGAACTTCGTGTGTCTGGCAGATCTTGGATGACAGCCTCTCTCTCTCTCTCTCTCTCTCTCTCTCTCTCTCTCTCTCTCTCTCTCTATATATATATATATATATATATATATATATATATATATATATACAGTTTATTTCTCCATGTGTCCTTGATGCCATTGGCTACATAGTGGATTTGTGTAACATGTCGTTTAACTCTTAACAGTTGTGCCGGATAGCTTGAACAGTAGTCTCCGTTTGAGACTGTCCTGGACAGAAGAATTCCGTTCATTTGAGTGAAAACATTTTGGACCAGTTCAGGGTGTGGTGGTAATGTCATTGAAGTGATGGGAAAGTCCCATAAGGGAGTGGTATGTGAGGGCTGACAGTGTCAGTGAAGTGATGTGGAAGTCCCATAAGGGAGTGGTATGTGAAGGCTACAGTGTCAGTGAAGTGATGTGGAAGTCCCATAAGGGAGTGGTATGTGGGAGCTGACATGTGGTTGGTCTTGTCCGTTTTATTATTTGCGATCTTTCCCCACCACATGGCATCAGTGGCGTCATATGGAAGCTATCTTGAGAAACTGAAACTGAAACTGAAAACTGAAAACTAACGTGTACTAACCCACAACATCCACAACATACCATGACAGCCCATGTTGTAACCATGTTAATCTGCACGTGATGTTGGCTGCAGGTTTTGGATGGAGTACTGAGTGTAAACGTTGCAACATGCATTCATTCAGTGACAGACGAAGTAGACGGGACACAATGCAATGATTAGGGGGAAAAGTCACTGATGTTTTTTGCCATGACGTCTCTAGTGTAATTTCATTCCAAAATAATCACTGGCCTTGGATGAGTGTGTGGAACTAACACAACAGGTGAAGTGTGATACCTTGGTGTGCATAGAACACATACGTACAGCCAGCTGTCTCTGTCAGAAAAAGCTCCTTGCTCGTTCATTGACACAATGAAATGGAATTAATCATGGAATAGTACATATGGAACAATACAGATGTACTTTTCCCTGAAGAATACGCATGTACTTTAACCTGCAAATGTACACGTGTATTTACCCTGCAATAAATCAGATGTATTTTATCCTGCAATAATACACATGTACTTTAACCTGGAGCAATACAGATGTAATTTCCTCTTTTTATACAATTTCATATTCATCTCGCATTTCACGTTGTTTGATTCATCTGCTACAGATTGATGTGTACATATATGTACACGTTTTACGACTCTAAACCATAACCTACGCCCCTGCACAAATGTCGTACTTTCAGTGACATAGATCGAACACGTATCTCTGTGATAAATGGAAAAGACATACTTGGTGACCCTACTGGTGCCCACATATACATTTTTTTTCTGAAACACAGATAGAACAAAAAGACATCGTGTGATGAATTGATTACAACAAGACATCGTGTGATGAATGATTACAAAAGAATGTGTGATAATTGATTACAACAAGATATCGTGTGATGAATTGATAAATTGTGTCAGTGCCCCAATCCTGTCCTTTTTTGCAACACCAGTAAAAACAAGGAATCGTGGGATGAAGTTGTGCATACAGACCCAGACTGTGTCGGCCAGCATCAGACGGTACCTGCAGGGTTTGGTGGTGCAGTGTCTTCACGCCTGTGTGGCCCATCACCTGCAGGCCTTGCTGGTGGTGAAGAAGGACCTGGTGTTCATCAGACATCCTCTGCACGTCCTGGTGGCTCAGCTTTAAGGCCTGTCTGACCGTCACCACGACTCTGTGTGTGTGTGTTTGTGCAGATCCTGCATGTGCACGTCTTCGTTATCTTGAAGGGAACGTGCATCTGCCCACTTGGTATTAGTCCACCGTCTCCAGACTTTGTTCTTATTGTGTGTTGGGTCCTGTCTGACCCTCTTCAAGACTTTTATGCACAGAGTCTTGTTGTGCTTGTTCTTCATCTGAAAACCTCTTTCGCCCTCAACAGACACGGACGACAGTGTGTCACAAGTGCTGTCTGCTTGGAATTATCCTAACACCTTTATGACGCGGTCACGCTTTGTGTTTCATCGTTATTTTTGACCCGACGCAGGCTCTGTGTCCTGGAGACATCCACCTGGTGCTGACACTTCACTTCTTGGATCATTGGCGAAGCGTCCATGTCTGGTACATGTGGCGTTACTCTGGCATCTTCATGCTTTGTTCGTCGTGTGTGTTTCAGTGTTTCCCGGCCTGTGATCTTTAAGTTTTAGTGGTCCTTTATAGATACCTTCCCATTGTGAAGCTTGACCTTCCCATTGTGAACCTTGACCAGTGGATCCTAGTTTGCGTCATCTGTTGCTGCCAGTCAAGACGGCAAGGTGAAGGTCATGGTGACTGCACCGCAAACGTGTGTGTCTGTGTCTAAATGTCTCCCATTGGTGACGGTTTAAACCTGTGGATCTTTATGGTCACAGTCAGGTGACTGTCTTAGCCTCTAGATCTTTATTGTCACAATCAGGTGACTGTCTCAACCTGTAGATCTTTATGGTCACAGTCAGGTGACTATACCAACCTGTAGATCTTTATGGTCATAGTCAGGTGACTGTCTGAGCCTGTAGATCTTTATGGTCACAGTCAGGTGACTGTCTCAACCTGTAGATCTTTATTATCACAGTCAGGTGACTGTCTCAACCTGTAGATCTTTATGGTCGCATTCAGGTGACTGTCTCAACCTGTAGATCTTTATTATCACAGTCAGGTGACTATACCAACCTGTAGATCTTTATGGTCGCATTCAGGTGACTGTCTCAACCTGTAGGTCTTTATTATCACAGTCAGGTGACTATACCAACCTGTAGATCTTTATGGTCGCATTCAGGTGACTGTCTCAACCTGTAGATCTTTATTATCACAGTCAGGTGACTATACCAACCTGTAGATCTTTATGGTCGCATTCAGGTGACTGTCTCAACCTGTAGATCTTTATTATCACAGTCAGGTGACTGTCTCAACCTGTAGATCTTAATGGTCACAGTCAGGTGACTGTCTCAACCTGTAGATCTTTATTATCACATTCAGGTGACTGTCTCAACCTGTAGATCTTAATGGTCACAGTCAGGTGACTGTCTCAACCTGTAGATCTTTATTATCACAGTCAGGTGGCTATACCAACCTGTAGATCTTTATGGTCGCATTCAGGTGACTATACCAACCTGTAGATCTTTATGGTCACAGTCAGGTGACTGTTTTAGCCTGTTGATCTTTCTGGTCACAGTCAGGTGACTATCTCAATCTGTAGATCTTTATGGTTACAGTCAGGTGACTATACCAACCTGTAGATCTTTATGGTCACATTCAGGTGACTATACCAACCTGTAGATCTTTATGGTCACAGTCAGGTGACTATACCAACCTGTAGATCTTTATGGTCACATTCAGGTGACTATATCAACCTGTAGATCTTTATGGTCACAGTCAGGTGACTATACCAACCTGTAGATCTTTATGGTCACATTCAGGTGACTATACCAACCTGTAGATCTTTATGGTTACAGTCAGGTCACTATACCAACCTGTAGATCTTTATGGTCACAGTCAGGTGGCTATATCAACCTGTAGATCTTTATGGTCACATTCAGGTGGCTATACCAACCTGTAGATCTTTATGGTCACAGTCAGGTGACTGTCTCAACCTGTAGATCTTTATGGTCACAGTCAGGTGGCTATCTCAACCTGTAGATCTTTATGGTCACATTCAGGTGGCTATACCAACCTGTAGATCTTTATGGTCACATTCAGGTGACTATACCAACCTGTAGATCTTTATGGTCATAGTCAGGTGACTGTCTGAGCCTGTAAATCTTTATGGTCTCATTCAGGTGGCTATACCAACCTGTAGATCTTTATGGTCACATTCAGGTGGCTATACCAACCTGTAGATCTTTATGGTCACAGTCAGGTGACTGTCTCAACCTGTAGATCTTTATGGTCACAGTCAGGTGGCTATCTCAACCTGTAGATCTTTATGGTCACATTCAGGTGGCTATACCAACCTGTAGATCTTTATGGTCACATTCAGGTGACTATACCAACCTGTAGATCTTTATGGTCATAGTCAGGTGACTGTCTGAGCCTGTAAATCTTTATGGTCACATTCAGGTGGCTATACCAACCTGTAGATCTTTATGGTCACATTCAGGTGGCTATACCAACCTGTAGATCTTTATGGTCATAGTCAGGTGACTGTCTGAGCCTGTAAATCTTTATGGTCACATTCAGGTGGCTATACCAACCTGTAGATCTTTATGGTCACAGTCAGGTGACTGCCCTGCTGACTTATGGTGACTGAACCCTAACCCAGTAACGGTCACAAACGTGGTGGTTGTGGTGCTATCTGCACTTGTTGAAGACGGATCATTGTCATCATCATGGGATAGTAAGCAACACACACACCACACACACATCCATGACTTACCTGCTAACTGGATTGGATGGGTATAACATGGTGACAAGCCCCTAGCAGCCACCCTCGCTATGACAGCACAATAGTAACATGGTGATAGGCCCCTAACTGTCACCCTTGGCCATGACACACAGTTAAGATGGTGACAGACCCTTAACGGTCATCCTCACACACAGTTAAGATGGTGACAGACCCTTAACGGTCATCCTCACACACAGTTAAGATGGTGACAGACCCTTAACGGTCATCCTCACTCACAGTTAAGATGGTGACAGACCCTTAACGGTCACCCTCGCTATGACGCAGCAGGCGGGCAGACGGCCCGTGTCCAGCAACAGCCTGTACGTCAGGCGCCAGAGACAGCGCAAGTTCCACTTCAACAAGTTCATGTACAGGCACCTGTACCGTAAACTGAAACTGTGGGAGCATCACTTTATACTGCACCACAACCCGCTGGAAGGTAAATGGTGCTTCCTTCCGTGAGAGCGTGGGGATAGTCTGTCTCTCTGTCTCTGTGTGTTCCATTCTGTCTCTGTCTGTGTCTGTTCCATTTTGTCTCTGTCGCTCGCTCTATCTCTCTCTGTCTGTCTGTCTCACTGTTTGTCTTTGTCTCTGTCTGTCTGTTTCTGTCTCTGTCTGTCTGTCTGTCTCTGTCTGTCTGTCTGTCTGTCTGTCTGTCTCTCTCTCTCTCTCTCTCTCTCCTCTCTTTCTCTGTTTCAGAATTCAGACTCAGGACTCAGAGCTCTCTCTCTATCTCTCTCTTTCTGTCTGTCTCCCCCCCCCCTCTCTCTCTCCCTCTCTCTCCCCCTTCTCTCTTTCTCTCTGTTTCAGAACTGAGACTCAAGACTCAGACTCTGAGTCTGTCACTCTATCTGTGTCTCTGTCTGTCTGTCTGTCTCTCTTCTTTCCTCTCCCCTCCCCCCCTTCTCTGTCTTTCCAAAGTTGCGTGTCTTCAGTGTATATGTGAAGTGAAACTATTATTACGTGAAATGTTCGTGCATAGTAAACAATGGTCGTATGTGAACATATGTATTTTTAGTTCGTTTTAGTTTATGAATAGTTTTGAAACACCCAAAGCTAATAGCTTTCTCCTGTGGGATGCTGGGGCTTTTTAAGTACAAATAGTATCCCCACATTCTGGAAATTCTGTGCTAGAAATTTCCTCTTTTTTGTCGCTCTCTTTGTTTCTCCCTTGCTCCTTAGTTTTCTGTCATTTCTTTCCCTGTCATTTTCTGCCTGGCTGGTCCTTCACTTGCATGTGTTCGATAAAACCTTACGTTACTTTGGAGTGATAATTGGGTGGATGCATTAGGTGATTTTTGGCTCTAAAGAAGTGTGATGTACAGAAGCAATTTTAGGTAATTTAGGCCCATTTTTTATGTTTGTTTTAGCGTCCTTAATATGTTCACATGTGTGTTCAGATATTTTTTTTAAATCCCTTGGTATAAATTGGACGTAGTGGTCAACGCCAGGAGCATATCCCGTGGGTTATATGCCGAATTCATTGATATGTGTACATGTACTTAATTTTCTTTCCAGGTTTTTTGTTTTCTCCAGTGATGTATAGGTGTGACTTTGGAGGTGGCTATTAGCCCTGATGTGGCTCATCGCTGTCGGCTGTGCTTTAGGGAACAGTAACAGTAACAGTAAAGCTAGTAGCTAGATTCATAAGTATTTTCATTCATTAGTCACACGTTTGTTTTGAAATACATGTAGCTTTATCGGATAGATTTTAGTGACGACAGACATAAACTGACCACACTCTGCTGTAATGTGTCATTGTGTTTACCGCTGGAAAATTAACATCAGTCAGACAGTAATTCGATAAGTGTTTGTCTTTTCTTTTCTGTCTGTCTGTCAGTCTGTCCTATGTCTGTCTGTGGTTTATCTGTCTGTCAGCCTGTCCTATGTCTGTCTGTCTCTGCTTTTCTGTCTGTCTGTCTGTGCTATGTCTGTTTGTCTCTGCTTTTCTGTCAGTCTGTCCGTCGTATGTCTGTTTGTCTCCGCTTTTCTCTCTGTCTGTCTGTTCTGTGTCTGTCTGTGTCTGTCTGTCGCTGATTTTCTGTCTGTCTGTCTGCCCTACTCGCCTTCTTCCCCTTCTGTCTGTCTCATTACATGACATTTTTCTCTGGTACAGTTAAACATAACGTCAGATACGTTAGCCGCCCAATGTGCTGTTACCATTTGCACTGTAGGAAAAACAAAGCTTCTTCATTCACATCATTGATTCATTCACGCCCCCCCCCCCACCCCTTTGTTGTGATAGCTTGAGGTCAAAGCTGTTTAGTAAGTGGGGATGTGTGATGAAGAGAGATTTTGAGCACCAGAATATTGGTCACAGATCCTTGGCAGTGGTGACTGCATACCATCGACAGAGTGAGCATGACCACTGTAGGGTCGTAGTAATCAAAAGGTAAAAATACGGCCTGGTAGTATAATACGGGCCTGGTAGTATAATACGGGCCTGGTAGTACAATACGGGCCTGGAAGTATAATACGGGCCTGGTAGTATAATACGGGCCTGGTAGTATAATACGGGCCTGGTAGTATAATACGGGCCTAGTATAATAACGGGCCTGGTAGTATAATACGAGCCTGGTAGTACAATACGGGCCTGGTAGTATAATACGGGCCTGGTAGTATAATACGGGCCTGGTAGTAAATACGGGCCTGTTAGTACAATACGGGCCTAGTATAGTACGGGCCTGGTAGTATAATAGGCCGTAGTACAATACGGGCCTAGTATAATACAGGCCTAGTATAATATCGGGCCTGGTAGTATAATACGGGCCTGGTAGTATAATACGGGCCTAGTATAATACGGGCCTGGTAGTATAATACGGAGCCTGGTAGTATAATACGGGCCTGGTAGTATAATACGGGCCTGGTAGTATAATACGGGCCTGGTAGTATAATACGGGCCTGGTAGTAAATACGGGCCTGGTAGTATAATAGGCCTGGTAGTATAATACGGGCCTAGTATAATAACGGGCCTGGAGTATAATACGGGCCTGGTAGTATAATACGGGCC
>CM060310.1:8453656-8471156 GCA_030674185.1 Monoplex corrugatus | reverse complement strand
GTCAAAAGGTTAATTTTTTTGCAGTTGGTGGACAGGGTGCGGAGTCAAACGGTTACATTTTTTTTACAGTTGGTGGAGAGGGTGCAGGAGTCAAAGGGTTACATTTTTACAGTTGATGGACAGGTGCGGGAGTCAAACGGTTACATTTTTTTTACAGTTGGTGGAGAGGGTGCAGGAGTCAAAGGGTTAAGTGCTGCCACATTGAGTGTATACCGGACTAACGTTAGTAGTTGTAAAGAAGTCATGAGAATATTTTGTCTGTTCTCCTCTGGTTGAGCGAGTCCCAAAGGCGGGAAGAGGGAGTCAAATCTCCTTTTTGGGTGCAGTGATCACGAATTTCCCCAATTCGTCTAGGATGAGAGATGTGGACGGTGATCCTTAAAAATGTGAAATGAAATAGAATAGAATAAAATAAAATAAAAATAGAATAAAAATAAAATAAATAAAAATAAAATAAAATAAAATAAAATAAAAATAAATAAATGAAATGAAATGAAATGAAATATATAAAATAAAGTCAAATGAAAAAATAAGATAAGATAAGATAAATAAAAATAAAGTAAATGAAAAAAAAAATAAATAAAATAAAATAAAATAAAATAAAATAAAATAAAATAAAATAAAATGAAATGAAATAAAATATCCACTTCCATATGTCAGTGGGTCAAGTGCTTTATAAAAGCACGAGAGACAAAAAGCAGACACACATAAATAAATACATTTCAATAACAACCACTACAACGACAACAACAACGACGACAACAACAACAAAAACAATATTAACATACACAAGGATAGCAATAAGAATTTTGAAAAAAAATCCAGATAATAACAGTGAATATTGCAGCTTGACACTGATTCCAGTGTCAGTAGAATTGCTCTCTGTCTGTGGTTTAGTTCATGTTGGCACCAACATAAGCGATGAGAGAGGCTCCAGAATTTAATGTCATGGCATTGGCAAGAAGTGATTCAGTACCATTTTTTAATCGAGTAAAATGGGGAATGTGGGCGCGCGCGCGCGCGCGCGCGCATGTGTGTGTGTGTGTGTGTGCGCGCGCGCAAGCTTCATATGAAAAACGTACCGAATATGATCTGAAACAGTAGATGGAATTAGACCCCCACCCCCCAACCCACAAAAAAATCCTATGCGAAATCTAGATGAGATGATACAGTGTTCATATAGAGCTGATATTGCCCACTAACACTGAATAAATCGACGAACTAGAGGCGTCCTTCTGTGCTGTCTTTTCCGTCTATATTCCCATAGAACTCAAATGTACAACATTTCTCCATTATCGTGTCCTGTTGGTGGTGATATATCCATCTTTCTATGGTGAAATTATGCAACTTTTTGCTCAGTCGTGGTCCCAGGGTAGGTGTGAGTTAGATATACCATGAGTGTGATGCATTTTGTCAGTGTTTGGAGACCTCTTTGTGCGTATGTGTGGGGGGTGGGGGGTAGGGGCGGAAGGGACAGAGACACAGGGGCCAGATTATGAAGGAGAGTCACTCCTCTCACAGACAGCGGTGGTCACACATCTCGCGATTCACGCCTCCGCATTCATAATGTCGACTGATTTATCGCACACACCTAGGTTGAAACATACACACGTGTACACACGAATGCACTGAGACAATGATGCGCGTCAGATATATGCACGCACGCGCGTGCGCGCGCACACACACACACACACACACACACACACACACACACACACACACGCACACACACACACACACACACACACACCAAATGTATTCACAGTGAGAAAGAGAGGGGGATAATGATGGTGACGATGGTGAGAGGAAGCATAAAGGCTGCTGTGGTGATTGGAACAGATCGTGGGGGCATATCACACACATACACACACACACACACACACACACATACACGCACGAATGCACACACACACACACACACACACACACACACACACACACACACACACACACACACACACACACACACACACACACACACACACACACTCGTCTAATATCACTCATAGTGAAAAGACGTTAAATCAAAGAACGAATGAACACGCACGCGCACACACACACACACACACACACACACACACACACACACACACACACACACACACACACACACACACACACACACACACACACACACACCGTCTAATATCACTCATAGTGAACAGACGTTAAATCAAAGAACGAACGAACACACACACACACACACACACACACAAGGAGAGACAGAGAGGGGGGGGGGGGATAGCGGTAGCTGTGATTGTTGGAGCAGAACGTCTGAGGCAGATAGCCGACTGGAACCATGTCGCTATCACGCCATGGAATCAGGTCGTGTGTCTATATGTATGGCTGTGGGATGAATTTGAACTCCTAGTATTTGAAACACACAGACCACGTCCTCTATCACTACTGCTCATCTTCCCTCCTCCGTCTTTGTCTATCTGCCTCTCTCTCTCTCTCTCTTTCTCTCTGTCTCTCTCTTTCTGTCTCTGTCTGTCTGTCTCTCTTCCTGTCTCTCTCTGTGTCTGTCTCTCTCCTCTCTCACTTTCTCGCGCTCTCTCTCCACTCTCTTTCTCTCCTCTCTCTCTCTTTCTCTCCTCTCTCTCTCTCGCTCTCTCTCCTCTCTCTCCTCTCTCTCTCTTTCTGTCTCTGCCTCTCTTTCTCGCTGTCTCTCTCTCCTCTCTCTCTTTCCTCTCTTTCTCTGTCTGTCTGTCTCTTTCTGTCTCTTTCTGTCTCTGTCTCTGTCTCTCTATGTCTTTCTCTCGCTCTCCCTTTCTCTCGCTCTCTTTCTCTCTGTCTCTGTCGCTCTCTTGCTACCTGTATCTCTCTCTGTGTCTCTCTTTCTCTGTCTGTCTGTCCCAGAGTGTCTGTCTGTCTGTCTGTATCTCTCTCGCTTGGTCGCGTGCTGTCTCTCTTTCTCTTGCTTTCTCTCTGTGTCTGTCTGTCTGTCTGGTTGTCTGTCTCTCTGTCTCTCTCTCCCCCCTCTCCCTCCGCCCCCTCCCCCCTCTCTCTCTCTCACTGTCCCACTCAGTTTCTGGTATTGTTGCATTATTGCTTCCAAAAGAGAAAATCATGCAGATGTAATGGTGTTTGTGCAGGTCGCCACCTTGACAAATGTAGGTTTTACGTTGTCCCATGTTGTGTAGGGTCATGTTGTTGACATTGGTGAAGGCTTGTTTGACTCTGACTTTGGTTGTTTGTGTAGGTCGCCGCCTTTTGTGTAGGTCGCTGCCTTGACAAATGTAGGTTTTACGTTGTCCCATGTTGTGTACGGTCATGTTGTTGACATTGGTGAAGGCTTGTTTGACACTGACTTTGGTTGTTTGTGTAGGTCGCCGCCTTGACAAACGTTGGTTTTACGTTGTTCCATGTTGTGTAGGCTCATGTTGTTGACGTTGGTGAAGGCTTGTTTGACACTGACTTTGGTTGTTTGTGCAGGTCGCCGCCTTGACAAATGTAGGCTTTACGTTGTCCCATGTTGTGTAGGCTCATGTTGTCGACATTGGTGAAGGCTTGTTTGACACTGACTTTGGTTGTTTGTGCAGGTCGCCGCCTTGACAAATGTAGGCTTTACGTTGTCCCATGTTGTGTAGGCTCATGTTGTCGACATTGGTGAAGGCTTGTTTGACACTGACTTTGGTTGTTTGTGCAGGTCGCTGCCTTGACAAATGTAGGTTTTACGTTGTCCCATGTTGTGTAGGCTCATGTTGTCGACGTTGGTGAAGGCTTGTTTGACACTGACTTTGGTTGTTTGTGCAGGTCGCTGCCTTGACAAATGTAGGTTTTACGTTGTCCCATGTTGTGTAGGCTCATGTTGTCGACGTTGGTGAAGGCTTGTTTGACACTGACTTTGGTTGTTTGTGCAGGTCGCTGCCTTGACAAATGTAGGTTTTACGTTGTCCCATGTTGTGTAGAGTATGTTGTTGACATTGTTGTTTAACACTGACTTTGGTTGTTTGTGCATGGAGCTGTTACCGTGCTGGGTGTTTGGTTTACACTGCTGTCTTATCGTTTTTGTCTTGGTCTAAACACTGGTCAACAATAAATGATGATGATGATGATGTTGATGTTGATGATGATAATGATACTAATATTGATGATAATGATGATAATGATAATAATGATAACAATAACAATAATAATGATAATAATGATATCATCATCGTCGTCGTCGTCGTCATCACCATCATCATCATCATCGTGGTCGTCGTCGTCAACATCTTCATCATCATCATCATCATCATCATCGTCGTCGTCGTCGTCGTCGTCATCGTCGTCGTCGTCGAGATTTCAGTAGCACAGATTCCTGGAAAGCAAGCTCTGAAGCGCGTTTCAATGTGTCAACAATAAATTAATCATAATCATAGAAGCATGAAAGGATGTAGAACAAGGCAAAAATAGTGTTGTATGTGTGATTCCAGAACTCTCTTCTGTTTGATGGAAGTGTGTGTACTTTGATAACCATTTCGATCTGTCGATTACTTGAAAGATGAGACAGTTTATAAGATTAGTAGGTACTTACCCCGAAGATGTGAAGGTACTTACCCCAGCGATGTGTAGATACTTACCCTGAAGATGTGTAGGTACTTATCTCAAGGATGTGTAGGTATTTACCCCAGAGACGCTTAGGTACTTATCTCAAAGATGTGTGGGTACTTACCCCAATGATGTGTAGGTACTAACTCCAAAGATGTGAAGATACTTACCCCAAAGATGTGAAGATACTTACCAAAAAGATGTGAAGGTACTTACCCAAAAGATGTGAAGGTACTTACCCAAAAGATGTGAAGGTACTTACCCAAAAGATTTAAGGTACTTACCTCAATGGTGTGTAGGTACTTACCCCAAAGATATGAAGATATTTACCTCAAAAGATGTATAGTCATTTACCCTGAAGATATGTAGACCTAGGTACTTACCCAAAAGGATATATAGGTACTTACTCCAAAATAAGTATAGGTACTCACTCCAAAGATATGTAGGTACTTACCCCAAAGATGTGTTGGTACTTACCCCAAAGATGTGTAGGTACTTACCCCAAAGATATGTAGATACTTACCCCAAAGATATGTAGGTACTTACCCCAAAGATGTGAATATGCTTATCCCAAAGATATGAAGGTACTTACCCCAAGATGTGAAGGTACTTACCCCAAGATGTGAAGGTACTTACCCAAAAATGTGAAGGTACTTACCCCAAAGATATGTAGGTTTTTACTCCAAAGATGTGTAAGTTCTTACCCAGGCACTTGCCCCAAAGGATGTGTAGGTACTTACCCCAAAGGATGTAAAGGTACTTATCCCAAAGATGTGTAGGTACTTATCCCAAATGACGTGTAGGTACTTATCCATCCCAAATGACGTGTAGGTACTTATCCATCCCAAATGACGTGTAGGTACTTATCCCAAATGATGTGTAGGTACTTACCCCAAAGGATGTGCAGGTACTTACCCCAAAGATGTGTAGGTACGTACCCGAGAGGTGTGTAGGTACTTACCCCAAAGGATGTGAAGTACTTAACCCAAAGTTTACTTACCCCAAAGATGTGTAAGCACTTGCCGCAAATGATGTGTAGGCACTTACCCCAAAGGAAGGATGTGTACGTACATACTCCAAAGTTTATTTACCCCAATGGATGTGTATGTCCTTATTCAAACTTTATTTACCCCAATGGATGTGTATGTCCTTACTTCAAAGTTTATTTACCCCAAAGGATGTGTATGTCCTTACTTCAAAGTTTATTTACCCCAATAGATGTGTATGTCCTTACTTCAAAGTTTATTTACCCCCAAAGGATGTGTATGTCCTTACTTCAAAGTTTATTTACCCCAATGGATGTGTATGTCCTTACTTCAAAGTTTATTTACCCCAATAGATGTGTGTGTCCTTACTTCAAAGTTTATTTACCCAGTTGTCATCATTATACCCAATGGATGTGTATGTCCTTACTTCTAAGTTTATTTACCCCAAATGGATGTAGTATGTCCCTTACTTCAAAGTTTATTTTACCCCAAAGGATGTGTATGTCCTTACTTCAAAGTTTATTTACCCCAAAGGATGTGTATGTCCTTACTTCAAAGTTTATTTACCCCAAAGGATGTGTATGTCCTTACTTCAAAGTTTATTTACCCCAAAGGATGTGTATGTCCTTACTTCAAAGTTTATTTACCCCAAAGGATGTGTATGTCCTTACTTCAAAGTTTATTTACCCCAAAGGATGTGTATGTCCTTACTTCAAAGTTTATTTACCCCAAAGGATGTGTATGTCCTTACTTCAAAGTTTATTTACCCCAAAGGATGTGTATGTCCTTACTTCAAAGTTTATTTACCCCAAAGGATGTGTATGTCCTTACTTCAAAGTTTATTTACCCCAAAGGATGTGTATGTCCTTACTTCAAAGTTTATTTACCCCAATAGGATGTGTATGTCCTTACTTCAAAGTTTATTTACCCCAATAGATGTGTATGTCCTTACTTCAAAGTTTATTTACCCCAATAGATGTGTATGTCCTTACTTCAAAGTTTATTTACCCCAAAGGATGTGTATGTCCTTACTTCAAAGTATATTTACCCCAAAGGATGTGTATGTCCTTACTTCTAAGTTTATTTACCCCAAAGGATGTGTATGTCCTTACTTCTAAGTTTATTTACCCCAAAGGATGTGTATGTCCTTACTTCAAAGTTTATTTACCCCAAAGGATGTGTATGTCCTTACTTCAAAGTTTATTTACCCCAAAGGATGTGTGTGTCCTTACTTCAAAGTTTATTTACCCCAAAGGATGTGTATGTCCTTACTTCAAAGTTTATTTACCCCCAAAGGATGTGTATGTCCTTACTTCTAAGTTTATTTACCCCAATGGATGTGTATGTCCTTACTTCAAAGTTTATTTACCCCAAAGGATGTGTATGTCCTTACTTCAAAGTTTATTTACCCCAAAGGATGTGTATGTCCTTACTTCTAAGTTTATTTACCCCCAAAGGATGTGTATGTCCTTACTTCTAAGTTTATTTACCCCAATGGATGTGTATGTCCTTACTTCTAAGTTTATTTACCCCAATGGATGTGTATGTCCTTACTTCTAAGTTTATTTACCCCAATAGATGTGTATGTCCTTACTTCAAAGTTTATTTACCCCAAAGGATGTGTATGTCCTTACTTCAAAGTATATTTACCCCAAAGGATGTGTATGTCCTTACTTCAAAGTTTATTTACCCCAAAGGATGTGTGTGTCCTTACTTCAAAGTTTATTTACCCCAAAGGATGTGTGTGTCCTTACTTCAAAGTTTATTTACCCCAAAGGATGTGTATGTCCTTACCTCAAAGTTTATTTACCCGAAAGGATGGCAGAGCCTTCACTAGTGACGAATACGTTCATACACCAAAAATACTAATCAGATCAGTTGTGTCAGTTCCTCTGGTAGTCAGGACCTGGCCAGCTCGTGGGTTTGTATGCAGGCTTAAGACTTGTGCCATGATCAACATACACATGGCACCTGTGACGTAAATGCATGTAGAATTCATTCCGAGTGCGAAGACGTCGTCTTGGGAAACTGAAACTGATCCTTTCGGGTCACGGCAGCGCATCTCTGTTGTCATTAAGATGGAGACAGACATCAATAAATAAACCCCGTCTCAGTTGAGGACATCAATAAACAAACCCCATCAATAAATAAACCCCATCTCAGTTGAAGTTATCAATAAATAAACCCCATCTCAGCTGGAGACATCAATAAATAAACCCCATCTCAGCTGGATACATCAATAAATAAACCCCATCTCAGCTGGAGACATCAATAAATAAACCCCATCTCAGCTGGAGACATCAATAAATAAACCCCATCTCAGCTGGATACATCAATAAATAAACCCCATCTCAGCTGGAGACATCAATAAATAAACCCCATCTCAGCTGGAGACATCAATAAATAAACCCCATCTCAGCTGGAGACATCAATAAATAAACCCCATCTCAGTTGGATACATCAATAAATAGACCCCATCTCAGTTGGATACATCAATAACTTAACCCCATTTCAGTTGGAGACGTCAATAAATAAACCCCATCTCAGTTGGAGACGTCAATAAATAAACCCCATCTCAGTTGGGTACGTCAATAAATAAACCCCATCTCAGTTGGAGACGTCAATAAATAAACCCCATCTCAGTTGGAGACGTCAATAAATAAACCCCATCTCAGTTGGAGACGTCAATAAATAAACCCCATCTCAGTTGGAGACGTCAATAAATAAACCCCATCTCAGTTGGAGACGTCAATAACTTAACCCCATCTCAGTTGGAGACGTCAATAAATAAACCCCATCTCAGTTGGAGACATCAATAACTTAACCCCATTTCAGTTGGGTACGTCAATAAATAAACCCCATGTCGGTCTGCTGCGCAAAGTGATCACCAATTTCCCGCACTAGTTCACTGGTGTGATGTTGCCAGAGATAAGTGACTATCAGCGTGCTCCTGTGATTGACGCACACAGACCATTAGCAACAACCGCTTCTGTTGCCGGTACAAAGTGTAGAGCTTGGAAGTGTTTTAAAAGTTAATTAAAACTGCATGTCTACTAATTGAACGTGAAAGTTCCATTTACTTGGCATTAAAATGTTTTTTGAAGAGTAAACTGGGAAGAAGAAAAGACTGAATCTTTTCCAGTTTGGACATTTGAAACTCCAGGATATATGTGTGAATGGAAGTTGTTTCGCGTTTGGAGCTGGCTTATTGTCAGAAGTTTTAATTCCATGATGTGGTATGATGTGTGTGAGTAATTCGTTGAAATTGTCCTGCTGTTAGCTGCTAAGCTGAAGTTTCACCTTATGGCAGTCCATATGGCCTACATATTTCACATTTTCTATTGAAATGTTGGACATTTTCTGTTTAAATGTTGGACATTTTCTGGACATTTTCTTTTGTTGATCTCTGTTAGCAGATGGCGCTTAACTTTAAGTTCCTTTAATATGCTATCGTTTGTTCTTCTGTCTGTCCATTTGACTCTGAGAGGTCGTCTATAGAGCCACATTTCTGCTGCAGTGATTTTATTGTCTTCGTCTTTTCTTAATGTCCAGGCTTCGCAACCATACATTAAAACAGGCCAAATCTAGGGGAACCTCCAAAGAAGATATTGTCTTCACCTAGTTGATAGCTGAGCATGTGGGCATTGACTGGAGGAGGGGGTTTGGTCATGTGAGACGAGTTTATACAGAATAGCTAGTTGTGTTGTGATTCAGACCTTTATTTATTTATTTACTTTATCTATATGTTCCTTTTTTGTAATTATTTATTTGTTTACTTTATATATATTCCTTTTTTGAAGGTAAGGTACACACATACACATGTCATGTACGTGTAACCAAGGTTATTCCAGTGGTAGACTGATAAAATACCAGTATAACATGTAGACTAGGTAAAACATAGTCTAGGTAGGGCCTCAGGACCTGGCCAGCTCACGGTTTGTGTGCAGGCTTAAGGCATGCGCCACGGTCACCATATACATGGCACCTGTAACGTTAGTGCATATGGAATTCGTTCGGAGCGCGTAGACGTCATCTTGAGAAACTGAAACTGAAACAAATCAAAATTTTTAGGATTTAAATTTCAAATCTTTGGGAAGCCCTCTGTCTTTCCACACGTTGTATAACTGGACCAGTTCTTGTTTTCACAACTTTGGTGCAGGAACCGTCATTTGCTTTTACAGATCCTAGATACTTGAAATGTTGGACATTTTCTATTGAAATGTTGGACATTTTCTGTTGAAATGTTGGACATTTTCTGTTGAAATGTTGGACATTTTCTGTTGAAATGTTGGGCATTTTCTAAGTCTGTCTTAAATTACAGAATGGATGGGACAAAAATGAAGAGTAGTTTTTCGACGTGACTAGAGGTCATCACTTCTGACTTAAGACGTAGCATATCTGTTGTACCCTGACACAGGACGTACACAAGGTGAAGGTCATCAACATACACACACACACACACACAAACACGCACACACACACACACACACAGACACAACACACACACACACACACACAGACACAACACACACACACACACACACACACACACACACACACACACACACACACACACACACACACACACACAGGGGAGTAGACAGCATAAAGCTGTGATTGTTGGAGCAGAACGTCAGAGGCAGACAGCAGGGAGGAACCACGTGACCGTCACGCCATGGAGTCAGGTTCTGTGTCCATGGGTTTTGGTTGAAATAAAACTCTCTGGTATTTGACACTGACACACCACGTCCTCTGTCAACACTCTTCGTCCATCTCTCACTCTCTCTCGGTTTGTCTCTCTGTCTGTCTGTTGTCTGTCTGACTCTCTCTTCTCTGTGTCTCTGTCTGTCTGTCTGTCTGTCTCACTCTCTTTCTCTGTGTCTCTGTCTCTGTCTGTCTGTCTGTCTCTGTCTGTCTGTCTGTCTCTCTCTCTGTCAACCACACACACACACACACACATTCTCTGTCTCTCTCTCTCTGTCTGTCTCTCCCGGTTCTCTCTCTTTTCTCTCTTTCTATCTGTCTCTCTCTCAGACACACACACACACTCTCTCTCTGTCTGTATCTCCCGGCTTCTCTCTCTCTCTCTGTCTCTCTCTCTCTCACACACACACAACACACACACACACACACACACACACACACACACACCACACTCACACACACACACACTCGCTTCCCTCCCTTCCTCCCTCCCTCCCTCCCTCCCTCTCTCTCTCTCTGTGCATGTATTGCATCATTGTTTTCAAAGAAGAAAATTATGCAGATGTAATAGGATGTCTGCGAGCCATTTCCCTTGACAGATGTTGGTTTACAATGTTCATTGTTTACCACGCAGTCTTGTGTATTCACCAATGCTTGTTTACAAGAGTCTAGAGTCGTTCATGGCTGAGTGTTGTGTATTTACAAATGTCTATTTGTAAGGGTTTCATTGTTTATGCCTGGAGAGTTTTGTACGTCAGTAAATGCTTTTTACAAGTCTCTTAGTCTATCTGCTTGGATATTTTGTATTAACGAAAGCTTGTTCTGTCTGAATGTTTTTGTCTTGATCCTCTACATTGTAGATAGTTACAAGTTTTTTTTCTGTTTTTTTTTTTCCTGTTTGGATCTGTGGTACGTGGAAATGTTTGTTTGGAAGGATGTGTCCTGTGCAGATGGCATGGATAATTTCGTGTTGACTCAGTCTCAATATGTCTTTCAGGGATTCATCACTTTCCCTTGTTGTTATAGCAGTCTTGATTGGCGTAGTGGTCGAGCGCTTGTCTTAGTCTGACTGAATGAATTTACACGGGTTCGAATCTCATTTGAACAAACTTTCGTGTATGCAGCCTCCAGTCTACCCAGCTTGACTTTTTCAAGAGTTTGAGAAGGTACGGAAGCAAAGCCGTGCAAAAAAGTTAAATGTCTACCACCTGCACTCCCCTATGACCTCATGAGTACGGGACAATCCTTTTTGAGGATTATTGCACTTTATGGAGATTTTCTTTGTGCTCACCACCCCACCTCACCCCACCCCCCACCCCCACCTTTTTTTTCTTGTCCCATTTTTTACGCCACCATTATGGCCACAGAAGCTGGCACAGTTTTTACAATGTGATAACGATGATGTCGATGAGGATGATAACCATGATGCTATGGAGTTCCATTTAGGACTGAGACTGTGTGACAGGACTGGACTCTATGCTTACTATCATAAGATATCCTGGTGTCGACCAGGCCCGAGAGATAGAGAGACCTGCGGTGGTGGTTAGGAGATTTGAGCAACAATCTCAATGATACATCCATGAAACGGACGAGACTCGACTGTGTGGTCCCAGTTTTCCCAATGAGCCCATAGCACTCTCAGCTCTGGGTAGGAGCCGGTTAGAACTGAAAATTCCCCCAATGATTTTTTAAAGGACTGATGGAGATTCGAACCCACAACCTTCTAATTGTGTAGTCCGTTGTGCTAACCACTACACCACGGTGACTGATGGTTATGAGACAAATGTATCTACTTTATTTTCAATATGCTGTGTACTTAAGCAGTCCACCAGAGTGATGTGTCTTCTCGGTTCTGGTGCAGGGCTGTGCAGTATACCTGAATTATAGAAGGACTTTTGTATTTTCAGTTCCTGAGTATGGACTTGGATACGTTCTACAGTATAGCTGTGGTCTTGATAAGGCAGCTGAGGTTATTTCAGGTGACGCTTTGTTTTGTCGGGACATGATTGAGCTAACGAAAACTTAAAATATTCTTTAATAAAATTTTTTTTTAAAAACTTTCAAAAAGAAGCTGAGTGAAAAGTGACTATTTCAGTCTGGTAAACTTCAACTATAGGGAGAAGAGTGGGAAAATGGTTCAGACGTTTCGCCTGCTCCCCGTAGAGGCCTCGATTTTTCTCCTCAGTTTGACCGGAAAATCGAACTGAACGTTTAGTCCTTCGGAAGGGGACGAAAAACGAGTCAGACCCGCATGCCTTCTGGCTGCGCACGCTATAAGATCCCACGGCAGTTGAAAATCGTAAAGAGCAGAGCATTGCCCGGCTGCCTTGGTATAAAATAGGTTGATTTCCCAGGTCCCTCTCCTTGAAGATCAATTAGCCTACTTGCCTTTCTGAAATCCTGGTTAAAAAAAATGTGAAATATGACTTTGAAGCGAGGGAGAAGGGATGGGCGCCGCCGTCGTGGTGCTGGCCCCGGGAAAAGTTGAGGTCTCTGCCACCTCACCCCCCTACGACCTCAGGGTTATGGGACTATCTAGGTAGGACCTCAGGACCCGGCCAGCTCGTGGCTTTAAGTGCAGGCTTAAGGCTGATGCCGTGATCATTGTGGATCTCCTCCATCACATGGCATCAGTGACGTTAGTGCATATGGAATTCATTCCGAGCGAGGAGACGTCATCTTGAGAAACTGAAACCGAAACTGAAATATGCTCAACTATAAAATTGCTGTTTCCAACACGAGGTCCATGTCCGCTTAACCCCAATCTATTGGCAACTTGCAAACAAGATGGAATAGGATCACTCATCCGGTTATTCGGGACGTATCCCTGAGGGACGCCGTGCTATCAAGGCGGCAAAAGCGTTGATACAACAAAAGTGTTACCAGTAGTCAAAACGTTTGGTTCGTTTCCTTTGGTAACATTTCAGGCATCAGGACAAGGCAGCACTTTCCTCATTAGGATAAACACAGACTTAAGTAAAAAAACAAAAACAAAAACAAAAAAAAAAACCATTCTGTTCTCTGCTGGTTTAAATGGTAGCCATTTCTCGTTCTATTTCACTGGGTAAGTCCCTGGCTGTTTTCTTTGAATCTCTGTCTGTCTGTTTCTCTGTCTGTCTGTTTCTCTGTCTGTCTGTCTGTCTCTCTCTCTTTCTCTCCCCCTCTCCCCCACCTCTTTGTCTGTCTGTCTGTCTCT
The DNA here is from genome assembly GCA_030674185.1 of Monoplex corrugatus. Taxonomy (NCBI): domain Eukaryota; kingdom Metazoa; phylum Mollusca; class Gastropoda; order Littorinimorpha; family Ranellidae; genus Monoplex; species Monoplex corrugatus. The sequence continues at coordinate 8,457,737 of CM060310.1, read as the reverse complement.
TTCTCTCTCTAGCACGCTCTCTCTCTCTCTCTAGCACGCTCTCTCTCTCGCGCGCGCTCGCTCTCTAGCGCACTGTCTCTCTCTAGCACTCTTTCTCTATCTGTCTGTCTGTCTGTCTGTCTGTCTCTCTCAAGCCTGAGTGTGTCTCTCTCTGTTTCTGTCTGTCTGTGTCTGTCTCTGTGTCTGTCTCTTTCTCTCCTTCCAGCACTTTCTTTCTGTGTGTCTCATTCTCTCTGTGTCTCTGTCTGCCTCTGTCTGTTTCTCTCTCTCTCTGTCTCTCTCTCTCACTCTCTCTCTCACACACACACACACACACACACACACACACACACACACACACACACACACACACACACACACACACACACACACACTTGCTGCCAGTAGTTCTGTTTCAATCAGAAAGCCCAAGAACTTGAAGCTTTTCAAAAGCTGATTAAAACTGCATGCCTGCTAATTGAACGCCTGAAATTATTTACAATTTCCGTTTACCAAGCCAAAAAAAAAAAAGACAGATAAAGGAATTTTTTTTTTACGTCGTACAACATTCTGACGTAATTAAGACGATTGGCAAATTCACGTAGTGGTTGTACAGTGTATTAACGATTTTTATCGTATCGATTGGGGCGTGTGTGTGTGTGTGTGTGTGTGTGTGTGTGTGTGTGTGTGTGTGTGTGTGTGTGTGTGTGTGTGTGTGTGTGTGTGTGTGTGTGTGTTTGTGTGTGTGTGTGTGTGTGTGTGTGAGTGAGTGAGTGAGTGAGTGAGTGAGTGAGAGAGAGGTGTGTGTGTGTGTGTGTGTGTGTGTGTGTGTGTGTGTGTGTGTGTGTGTGTGTGTGTGTGTGGTTTCCATGATGTGATTGTACAGGACATTGGTGAGGTCACTTTATACTGGGAGGCTGGTTGTGGTTTCGTCCGTTTCCATATTTGAACATTACATGTTCAGATACAGTTCACTACAATATAGTCAAGATTTTCCCAATGACAGAAAGATAAGGTACAAAACCCACGCACTATTTAGGACTTCAAGACCTTGCCGACGAGTAGGCTTATGTGCAATAGCAAGCTTAGGGCTTATGTGCAAGTTTAGGGCTTATGTGCAAGCTTAGGGCTTTTGTGCAATAGCAAGCTTGGGGTTTATGTGCAAGCTTAGGGCTTATGTGCAAGCTTAGGGCTTATGTGCAAGTTTAAGGCTTATGTGCAAGTTTAGGGCTTATGTGCAAGTTTAGGGCTTATGTGCAAGCTTAGGGCTTAAGAGCAAGTTTAGGGCTTATGTGCAAGCTTAGGGTTTATGTGCAAGTTTAGGGCTTATGTGCAAGTTTAGGGCTTATGTGCAAGCTTAGTGCTTATGTGCAAGTTTAGGGCTTATGTGCAATAGCAAGCTTAGGGCTTATGTGCAAGTTTAGGGCTTATGTGCAAGTTTAGGGCTTATGTGCAAGCTTAGGGCTTATGTGCAAGCTTAGGGCTTATGTGCAATCATAGGGCTTATGTGCAAGTTTAGGACTTATGTGCAAGCCTAGGGCTTATGTGCAAGCTTAGGGCTTATGTGCAAGCTTAGGGCTTATGTGCAAGCTTAGGGCTTATGTGCAAGCTTAGGGCTTATGTGCAATCATAGGGCTTATGTGCAAGTTTAGGGCTTATGTGCAAGCTTAGGGCTTATGTGCAAGCTTAGGGCTTATGTGCAAGTTTAGGGCTTATGTGCAAGCATAGGGCTCATGTGCAAGCATAGGGCTCATGTGCAAGCCTAGGGCTTATGTGCAAGCTTAGGGCTTATGTGCAATCATAGGGTTTACGTGCAAGCTTAGGGCTTATGTGCAATCATAGGGTTTACGTGCAAGCTTAGGGCTTATGTGCAATCATAGGGTTTACGTGCAAGCTTAGGGCTTATGTGCAATCATAGGGTTTACGTGCAAGCTTAGGGCTTATGTGCAATCATAGGGTTTACGTGCAAGCTTAGGGCTTATGTGCAATCATAGGGTTTACGTGCAAGCTCAGGGCTTATGTGCAATCATAGGGTTTACGTGCAAGCTTAGGGCTTATGTGCAATCATAGGGTTTACGTGCAAGCTTAGGGCTTATGTGCAATCATAGGGTTTACGTGCAAGCTTAGGGCTTATGTGCAATCATAGGGTTTACGTGCAAGCTTAGGGCTTATGTGCAATCATAGGGTTTACGTGCAAGCTTAGGGCTTATGTGCAATCATAGGGTTTACGTGCAAGCTTAGGGCTTATGTGCAATCATAGGGTTTACGTGCAAGCTTAGGGCTTATGTGCAATCATAGGGTTTACGTGCAAGCTTAGGGCTTATGTGCAATCATAGGGCTTATGTGCAAGCTCAGGGCTTATGTGCAATCATAGGGTTTACGTGCAAGCTTAGGGCTTATGTGCAATCATAGGGTTTACGTGCAAGCTTAGGGCTTATGTGCAATCATAGGGCTTATGTGCAAGCTCAGGGCTTATGTGCAAGCTTAGGGCTTATGTCATGATCGCTTGGGATCTTCTCCATCACATGGCATAGTGGGGGTCATTGCATATGGAATCTGGTCCTAGCGCGGAGGTTTTGTCTTGAGAAACCGAAACTGAAATTGACCACCACCACCCCCATCTCCTCTGCCCACCCTCTTTTCCTCATCATCACCCAAAAGCTGAAGTGTTACCGTCTTGCAGTGTTGTATGTGTTGATGTTGATGGGCCAGTCACAGCGAGACCGATTCCATTTTTAGTTCGCTGCATACCGGCCTTTCTGAAAGGACAAGAGCTGTGTTTGAAGATAGGTTGCGGAATTCAGTGTGACGAAATAGGACATTGAGCTGGAGATGTGGGTAAGAAATGTCAGGTAGTGTGGTTACATATCTTCATATCCACTGAAAAACAGTCAACACGAAAGGAAGTGAGTACAGTTCGTGTGTGAGCGTCTCTGTCTGTCTGTCTGTCTGTCTGTCTCTCTCTGTGTCTCTCTGTCTCTCTGTGTGTCTTTCTCTCTCTCTCTCTCTCTCTCTCTCTCTCTCTGTGTGTCTTTCTCTCTCTCTCTCTCTCATTCTCTCTCCCTAGGACTAGCTGTAAGACAGTTCCAGGGAGTACCTATGAGATAGGTCCAAAGGGACCTTATGCTGTTATCCTTGAGTAATAAGCTATATTGAAACCTGAAGTTTAATCTTTGTCTGTCTGTGTCTGTCACTGTCACTCTCTTTGTCTGTCTTTTTATCTCTGTCTCTCACTGTATGTCTCTCTCTGTGTCTCTCTCCCTTCCTCTGTCTCTTCCCCGTCTCTCTCTCTTCCCCCCTCTCTCTTTCACCCCCTCTCTCCCAAGGGACCTTATGGTATTATTCTTGAGTAGCAAAGTATTCTGAAGTCTGAACTTTAAACTCTTTCTCTCTCTGTCTGTCTGTCTCTCTCTGTCTGTCTGTCTGTCTGTCTGTCTCTCTTTCTGTGTTTGCGCATACATCTCTCTCCCCTCTTCTCTCTATCTATCTATCTATCTTATCTATCTATCTATCTATCTATTTATCTATGTATCTATCTATGTATCTATCTATCTATGTGTCTACATGTATATGTATATATATATATATATATATATATATATATATGTGGTGTGTGTGTGTGTGTGTGTGTGTGTGTGTGTGTGTGTTGTGTGTGTGTGTGTGCATTGATATGTGTACTTAATTTTCTTTTCTTTTTTTTTCCTGTTGAAATTTTGTGTTTTGAAGCGGTTATAGCCCTGATATGGCTCTGCGCAGTAGGCTGGGCTTTAAACAACAATAAAAGTTTTTAAAAAAAAAGTAAATCTATCTATCTATCTATCTGTCTATATGACTGAGTCCGAATGGGTCACGCAACGCATGGACAGCCCCCCACCCACCCCTTTGCTTGATGAAATAGCTGTCGAGTGGCGTCGGGAGCGTGGGAGGTTTATTGTCGGGAGAGTGACGAGGCATTGGTGCTCTGGGTCCCGTTTCCGCACCTTTGTGGTGTTTTTTGTCGACTCTCTTTCTATTTCTACACACACACACACACACACACACACACACACACACACACACACACACACACACACACACACACACACACACACACACACACATA
>CM060310.1:8431156-8448656 GCA_030674185.1 Monoplex corrugatus | reverse complement strand
GATACCGCTTCTATTTTCGGCTTCTCTGGATTTGTTTTTTTTTTTTTGGGGGGGGGGGGTCTCATCCCCTCCCTCCCCCCTTCCTATTCAAGACTTTGCCATGGCATAGACGTTTCACGTATCTGCTCTTGAGGTAGCCAGTGTGTGACCCTGAGGTCATATAATGGTCTGACCCTCAGGGACATGGTGAATGCATAAATAGAATAGCAGGTCCCAATGTGGGGAGCCATAATGGTTGAAATTGTTGGACGGTGTATTGGGTCTCATCAACTTTACACGATTGGAGAGGAAAGCACTGAAGCTCGAGAATAATTTGGTCTCTCTCTGTGTCTCTCTGTCTCTGACTCTGTCTTTCTCTCTTTCTCTCTCTGTTTCTCTTTGTCTCTCTGTCTCTTCTCTGTCTGTCTCTGTCTGTCCGTCTCTCTGTCTGTTTGTCTGTTTCTGTCTCTCTCTATCTGTCTGTCTCCGTCTCTCTGTCTCTCTGTCTGTCTGTCTGTCTGTCTGTGTCTGTCTCTCTCTGTCTGTCTCCCTCGCTCTTTTACACACACACACACACACACACACACACACACACACACACACACACACACACACACACACACACATTGTGTGTGTGTGTGTATGTGTGTGTGTGTGTGTGTGTGTGTGTGTGCGCGCTCGTGTAGGTTCTTCCAATACCCAATGCAACACATTTTGTTGTTATAGTGTAAACATCATAAATGTAGCTCAGAACACTAACCCGTCTATCTCAGTAAACGAGAAGCACATAGGGAGTACCAGTGTCGTATGTAGGCCTATCGATCAGAAGGGCTGCGGGAAGGAGATCAGCAACAACACACCGAGAGATTTCCGGTATCAGCCCTTGGCCCACAAGATAAAAAGCTGACCTGTTTTGCTGCCCATCGTAATGTTTTAATCACTGTGGTGCTGTGTCAGCCTTGTGTGTCATAGGTACTGCCTCCTTTCCCCATCCTTCACTTCATTTCAACATCTTGCCTGGGTGTGCATAGTGTTTTGCGCAGGCTCAAGGAATCTGCCTCTCCCATAGGGATGCCGAGGGCTCTTTCAATATAAATAAGATCCCTAGCCTAACTTCTAAGATCCATTCATCTATCCAATCGATCTGATCCAGATCGACAGAGAACCGAAAAAAGCATCGGTATCTCACAATGCTACTAAAAAATTTTAAGGCTTCTTAAAGCAGGATTTGTTCTTGTTGTTGTTTTTTGTGTGTTTTTTATTGTTGTTTTTTTGCTAGTCCTCGTATACTCAGAGAGTGGTAGGACTTCAAAATCTACAGAACAGAACAGAACCACCTTCTAAAAAAGTGGGCCCCAGTAGCTCAGTTTGTTGAGCGTCGGATTCACATGCTAATGGTGGTGGGTTCGAATCCCGGACTGCGCCATATTAAAACTGGCCTTCTCACTGTCTCATCTTAACATCATTGTTGTTCTGGTGGTGTCAGTATAGGATTAGTCAAGTCCCTCTTCCCCCACTTCCCTGGGATGGTTATCCCCGTCGGCCATATCTCCTGAGGTGGGTGTCGACGTAAAAAAAACCTGAATCAAATCGATCAAACCACCTTCTAAAAATTATCTGCTAGAAATTTCCTCTTTTCTGTTACTGTCTTTGTTTCTTCCTTCCTCCTTTACTTTCTGTCATCACTTCCTATCATTTTCTGCCGTTGCTGGTCCATTCACTGTATGTGTTCGATAAAGTCTTGCTACTTTTTTCTTGGGATTGATAATTGGGTATAGACGTAATGGCTGCATGTTTTGCTCTAGGAAAATGTTCTGTGCAAGAGCAATTTTTGGTAATTTAGGCCATTTTTTTATGTATGCTTTCGTGTCCTTAGTTATGTTCACATTTGTATTCAGGTTTGTGTCTTGAAATCCTCTGGTGTTAATTGGACGGAATGGTCAACGCTAGGGGCATATCCTTAGATTATGGGAGCCCATGTATATGGGTGCGCGCGCGCGTGTGTGTGGGGGGGGGGGGGGGGAGGAGAGAGGAGAGAGGAGGAGAGAGAGAGAGAGAGAGAGAGAGAACAGCAAAACAAAAACTTCTATTTTCAAGGGTATTGGCATAAGCAATGTTATGCCTTCTTTTCCTTTCAACCCTCGTCCATAGACTATATCAATACAACTATACCAACATGAACGTATCAAAATTATGTAAAACTGGTACATCAGAGAGAGAGAGAGAGAAGACGGGGGGAGAGAGGAGAGAGAGAGAGAGAAGGAGAGAGAGAAGAGGGGAGGGGAGAGGAAAGGGTAGAGAGAGAGAAAAGAGGAGAGAGAGAGAGGAGAGAGAGAGAGGAGAGAGAAGAGAGAGAAGGGGAGAGAAGGGGAGAGAGGAGAAGGGGATAGATAGAGAGAGAAGAGAGAGAGAAGAGGAGGGGAGGAGAGAGAGAAGGGGGAGAGAAGGGGAGAGAGGAGAAGGGGATAGATAGAGAGAAAAGGAGGGAGAGAAGGAGAGAGAGCAGGAGGAGAGAGAAGGGGGAGAGAAGGGGAGAGAGAGAGAGAGAGAGAGAGAGAGAGAAATAGAGAGGATGACAACTTGGATCAAGGGTCATAGGCACAGCATATCCCAGCTCAGCATCTTCTATTTTGGTCTCTTGTGCTCCTGTGAAATCTGCATGATTTGTTTTGGTTTTTACTTTTGTTGTTGGTCTTGTTGTTGCTGTTGTTTTTGTTGTTCTTCTTCTTATTGTTATCATTCATCATCATCATCATCAACATCATCATCACCACCAACATCACACCACCACCACCACCACTACTATTATCATATCATCATTATCATTATCATCATCGTCGTTGTCGTCGTCGTCATCGTCTCATCATCATCATATCATCTATCATCATCATCATCATCATCATCATCATCTCCCGAAAAATCCCACAGTAAGTTATTTGTTGACTGATGGGTGTTTGAACCCGCGATCTTCCAGTCGGAGTCTGTTGCTGTAACCACTTGGTCCAAGTTGAGTGATGGGTCTGGTGATAACAGTTTAGACTGATCGTGATAATGTTCACAGCTGGTGACTGTTATGATGACAAACTTTTGTTTTCTGACTGAAACAGACTCTGTGTTGTTATCTCGTTATTTGTCTGTCTGTCGCTGTGTCTCTTTTCTGTCTGTCTGTCTGTCGCTGTGTCTCTGTCTGTCTGTCTGTCTTCGCTGTCTCTGTCTGTCCTGTCTGTCGCTCGCTGTGTTTCTTTCTCTCTCTGTCTTTGTGGGCTGTCTGTCTGGCTCTCTCGCCTGTCTCTGTCTGTCTGTCTGTCTGTCTGTCTGCTCTCTCTCCGTCTCTGTCTGCTCTCTCGTTCTCTTCTGTCTTCTCTCTATGTCTGTCCCTTGTCTGTCTTCTGTCTGCTCTCCGCTTCTCTGTCTGTCTGTTTTACTCTGTCTCTCTATCTCTGGTCTTCGTTTGTCTGTCTCTAGTCTCTCTCTCTTTTCTTTCTCTTCTGTCTCTGCCTTTCTCTCTCTAGCTCTGTCTCTGTGTCTGTTCTGTCTCTCTCTTTCAGTTCTATATCTCAGTCCTTTCTGTCTCTGGTCTGTCTCTCTCTCTCTCTTTCTTTGTTCTCTCTTCTATCTCTGCTCTGTCTCTGTGTCTGTCTGTCACTTCTCTTTCTATGTCTCTGCCTTTCTGTCTCTGGTTTGTCTCTGTCTCTCTCGTTCTCTTCTGTCTGTCTTTTGTCCCTGTGTCTCTGTCTCTTTTGTTGTCTGTCTCTCTCGCTGTCTGTCTCTGTGCTGTCTGTCTGTCTGCAGTCTGCTCTTCTCTGTCTGTCTCTGTCTGTCTGTCTCTTCTCTCTTCTCTGTCTGTCTCGTCTGTGACTCTGTCTCTCTCGCTCTCTCTCTCGCTCTCTCTCTCTCTCTCCCTCCCCTCTCTCTCTCTCCCCTTTCTGTCAAGAAACGTAGATACTGTGAAAAATAGCATTCCCTTCACGCCAACCTCATCAGTTAATGAATCCATCACCACCGTCACCACCTCTTCCAAAAAAAGAAACATCCTTCCTCCCCCCCCCCCCCCCTCTAACCCACATTGTGAGTGTGTGAGTGTGGGGAGGTTGTGTCAGCTCCCTGGGGACGTCCCTGTTGATCCCAGGGCTGGGTTGTCTGGCCTTGCCGCATGACTGGACCTGACAGGACCCCTAATGGACACTCTCCTGGGTCCGCAATATCAACCTGGCCCAGCCAAAAACTTTCTCTTCCCAAGTCTCGGCACAGTCTGTTCCTGGGTCGGAACGCTCACTCTCCTTTCTTCCTTTCTTCCTTCTTGTCTGTCTTTCTGTCTGTCTGTTTGTGTCTGTCTGTCTGTCTGTTGTCTGTCTGTCTGTCCTCCAAACTCTTTTTCTGTCTCTCGTTGTTTTCGTCTGGGGAGTAAGGAGGTGGCAGTGGAGGGATTGAAAAAACGATTTCTTTTTTAGGCTCTTCTGGTAAATAAGAGCATCTCCATTCTGTCCCTGTCTGTCTCTGTCTGTCTCGTCTGTCTCTTCTGCTCTGTCTGTCTGTTCTCTCTCTCTGTCTCTCTCTCTCTCTCTCTCTCTCCTCCCACCTCTCCAGCTCTTTCCATGAAAATACTGTCCATTTTGTTGCGAAGTTTCTCATGTCTCTTTGGAGGCCTGCAGGTGCTGGTGATGCCAGGCCTGGTCTTTCATCCTGTGTTGCATGCCTGACGTTGACAAGCGGCCTGACAGACAGATGGACAGATAGACGGGCGGACGGATGGACAGGCAGGCAGACAGACAGACAAACAGACAGACAGACAGACAGACAGGCTGCGGGTGAAAGAACTGGCCTGCTGATCAGAGTCAGTCCTGATGGAAACGGTCTGCCTCAACACAGTTTTAAACATGGTGTCCTGAATTACGATAGTTTTTCCTCATGTCTTGAGTCGTAACGGTATGTCCTGAATTCACAGTGTTATTGCCTGAATAACAACGCTATGTCTTGAATCACACCACTATGTACTGAACCACATACCATGTCCTGAAGCACAGTATTATGTCCTGAATTTAACATTGTGTCCTGAATCAAGCGTTATGTCTTGAACCACAACACATATCCTGATCACAACACCGTGTCCTGAATCACAATACTTCTGAATCACCATCATGCCTGAATACACAATACCATGTCCAGATCATACAACCATGTCCTGACTCACGATTCCTGTCTCGAACACAACACCGTATCCCGAAATCACAAACCGTGTCTGAATCACAAAACCATTCCGGGAATCACAATTCCGTGTCCAGAATCACAACAGCATGTCCTGAATCATGACACTGTGTTATCCTGAATCACGACACCGTTTCATAAATCGCAACATTATTTCCTTAATCATGACACCATGTCCTGAACCAACAGCAACCACATCCTGAATCACCAACACCACATCCTGAACCCCCTCCATCACCACCACATCCTGAATCACAGTAGGAAGAAGCTTGACAGGAGCGGGGGGGGGGGGGTGGGTCTGTTGTGACGTGTGGAGCCACTAGTGGCCAAGAATCCAGAATGTTCTCCTCTTCACAGATGACTACCATTCCACCATTGTGCCCCCCTCCCCCCCATCAAAACATTCTATCTGTAGCGGTACCAAGTGTCCCTTGACCAAGTCCATTTTTTGTCTTTGTTGTTATTACTTATTATTGGTTTTCTTTTCCCTCTCAGGAAACAGCATGGCAGGAAGGGCGGTTCTCTTGCAGTGCGGTCTGCTCTTCCATGAAAAACAAAACTCTGAACCCTTTCACTCCCGCATCCTATCCACCAACTGCAAGTGGGGGAGTCGAAGGGTTAATTTTTTGCTTTGCTAGTATGGTTGACAATATAGGATGCCGGTGGACAGGGTTGGGAGTCAAAGGATTAATGACGGGGGGGGGGGGGTTGACGTTTTCCCTGGAGGCCTGCAGGTGTTGTTGATCGCGGGGCTGGTTTTTTTTTTCCCTGGCTGGTGCTGCGTGACTGGCGCTGACAAGCCCCACTCTCCCGAGACTTCGTGTCTAACGTCGTTCATTGAAAACGTCCTCTTCCGGGTCCCAAACAGTCCGTGTCTTGATCAGTGGCCTTTCTGTATAGTGTTCTCCTGTGTCAATGCTGTCTTGATTGGTAGCGGGTGTGGCTTTACAATCAAGACGGTGAAGTTCTGAATCCCAACTTTCAGCTTGTGCCCTGTGGAGTTCTGTCTGCCGTCAGCACGTTGTTCTGACCTGGCTGCCTGCCTGATCCGATGTGCTGTGTCCCACCAGGATGGTGGTGGTGGTGGTGGTGGGGTGCTGATGATGGTGGTGTGGGGGAGGGGTGGAGTGGGGATTGTTATGACGTCGCGTCACTGGAGTGCTGTCAGTGGTTAAGAAGCAAGAATATTTTAATAGTGATAATAATAATAATAATAATAAATAGTAATAATAATAATGATAATAAATAATAATAACAATAATAATAATAATAAAGTGATAATAATAATGGTGTTGATGATGACAGCGATGTTAATGCTGATGCTGATGATAATATGATGATAATGACATTAATAATAATGATGATGATAGTGATGATGGTGATAATAGTAATAATGATAAGAACAACAGCAGCAACAACAATAGTAATAACAACAATAATAACATAATAATATAGTAATAATAATAATGATAATATAATAATAATAATAATAATAATAATAATAATAATAATAATAATAATAATGATGATGATGATGTTGATGATGACGATGATGATAATTGTACTGCTGCTGCTGATAATGATGATAATTACTACTACTACTACTACTACTACTGCTGCTGCTGCTGCTACTACTACTACTAACGACGACGATAATGACGACGACGACGACGACGACGATGATGATGATAATGATTATGGTAACAACAATGATGCCGATGATTATTTCATTCCTACAGAGCCCACAATCCATGTGATAAGCATGCTGATGATGCTCGTTTCACTGTCTCTAATAACAGATCATTATTACGTTTTTAGACCTAACATAACAGTAGACCTGATTTGTGACAGAGAGAAAACACAGTAAGATCCCTTCATCCCTGTAGCCAACACAGCCAGTTCATCAAGATTACCACAGATAATAACATTAAATCTTCCCCCAACAGTGGACGCACACACACACACGGCTGTCTGCAAATGGATTAAAGAGCTTAGCTTTTTGTGTTGCTGTTGTTGTTTTTGTTGTTGTTTTCTTCTTGTTTTTTTGTTTGTTTAAATAAACAGAGAGATGGATTGCAGTCGACGTGAAGTTAACACCCTCCCCCACCCCGTACCTCTCAACTCCCTCCCCCCCCCTTCCCCTCAGTTCTCTTTTCTCTTTCTTTCTGTTTTTCAGAACTGTAGGGAGAACGTAACGCCTGTCTGTTAACTGATTTAGGAGTTTGTTGTTTTCTTTCTCTCTCTCTCTCGTTTCTTTCTTTCTTTTTTGTTGTTGTTAATTTTAATTCGCTTGAATTCAATAAGATTGATCGCAATCGACTAGATGGGAGCCACGTCCTTCTCTGTCTGTTTCTTTTGTCTCTCTCTATCTGTAGCTGTCGTTGTCTCTGTCTTCTATCTGTCTCTCTTTACTCGGAAAGAAATGAATGCAGTGGAAACTATAAGATCCCTCCAATTTACCTAGTAAATGAACAATCCCCTCTTCCAGACAAAAAAGTTTTAAGTTGGTCATGGCTCTGCGTACGCATGACACGCACGGACAGAGAGAGAGAGAGAGAGAGAGAGGGAGGAGAGAGAGGAGAGAGAGAGAGGGACAGCAGCGACAGCCAGACAGACAGACAGAGAGACAGACAGAACAGAAAGATACAGATAGAGAGACAGGCAAATAGAGAGATACACAGACAGACAGACAGAGGGGGTAGGAGTAACATTGTCCTGGCTCTTGTCATCGGATCAGGAGACACAAAGCAAGACTGATGCCCACCACAGGTGACAAACACCTCTGTATTCGTCAGGGAGCTATTTAGTAGAGTTTTTCCTTGTTGTTTGCCTCTCGCATTCAATAAAGGGGACATTGTATTGAGAGGGTTAAATAGAGCTTTTTTGTTTTACCTCTCACTGTCCATAAAAGGGACATTAACTGCAGAGGGTTAGTACAAATAGCCCATTTTCTTTGAAGTACTCCCTTGAACCTGCAGGTGTTGTTGATTCCAGGGCTGGCTTATCCTGACTGTGCTGTACGATGGATGTTGACAAAGTGGCTTGATGGATAATCCTTTGGGCCTTCAAATCCACCACCCAATGAAAACAGTCTCTATCTCCCAAGTCACAGCAGTGTTTCCCTGGATGTTTCCCAAGCCTTAAGGGTTTCTGGTTTCAAATTGTGAAAAAACGCTGTCCCGATTTCTTTCCCCTTTTTTCTATTTGTCTCTTCTTACACAGAAAGAACTGGAGAGAGAGAGAGAGAGAGAGAGAGAGAGAGAGAGAGAGAGAGAGAGAGAGAGAGAGAGAGAGAGAACTCAGAACTCAGAATTTTTTAATGTACATCGGCCTTAGGCCACAATACAATAGTCGGTGGGAAGGGGGGGGGGGGGGGAGATAGGGTTTTTGTGTATTACACCAATATTGCAATGCGCATGATTGCATCGTCGAACATTGACACTTTCCTCGCTTTCCTCAGTTGAATACTTCGTTGGTGTAACAGTCAACAGATCTTTCTTTTGCTGACTAAATCTAACATTTAATGAAGTAATACACTAAATAGTACTTGATTATAATTAAGCTTCATCAGTGCATTAAGGCATCAAACAAGTCATAAAGATATTTAATACATATACATATATCGTTCCATTCCTCCATCTACTGATCAAGCAATTAGTCTCTCTGTATAGCCAACAGCCGGTCAAGTAATACAATCATCACACAATCAACAAATAATTGGTAAATCACCATGCTTGCGAAACATACTTCACTTTATCCATCTAATCAAACAAATACTTAGTACATTCAGTGTACCGTGGCAACGGTAATCAATCAATCAATCAATCAACTGCCATTCTATCATTTAATTAGCCATCTGAATCCGATCAGTTAAAATACTGAACCGTTTCTCTACCAGTTAAGTTTGTCGCCAAATACAATTACTCATCTATAAACAAACTAGTTAGCGAGTCACCGAACAATTTGATCAGTTTCATATAAATCATTTTCCCGATCAGTACTTAGTCAGCAACTAATCAATGGATCAATCATTCAGTCAGTGCATCCATCAATCAATCAATGAATTAATCAAACAATCAGTTAAGCAGTCAATCAATGAATCATCAATTTACCAAATATTTGTAAAACAAGTAGCAATAAACAATTCGATTTTTCAAAATTATCTTTACCCCCGCGTTTTTGTGCATAATTTACAGTCTGTACACAGTTTATATCGAAATGACTACAAAAATATAATGGAACAAGCGTTAATAGTTTTACCATTTATTATACCTATACAGCATTGTATAATTACTAATGTAATACAGTAATATAGTACTGGTGATGACTTATTTTCGTTAGTTTATTCATTCATGATTTTTTTGCGTCTGTTGATGGCATGAAAAACAAATCTGGACACATTGTATCTATGATGAGAATTTTCTGCTTTGAGCAGTAGATAAAGTGGCATTCTAGCTGAATCTTTGAGGAATTTTACTCTAATATCTGTATAAGTGGGACAGATATATAAGGTGATATTCATTTTCGATATGAGTTATGCAAAAAGGGCATGCCCTTTTGTGAATACTCTCACTATAACGATGTGAATTGTTATTCAGCGGTAGTACACCAAATCTTAGTTGTGTGATTGCCACTCTGAGACAGTATGTATCCATTTCAGAAATATATTTTTCTTTTTCAAAAATTGTTTTGAATGATCTATAGCACTCATATCTGTCATCATCTCTAATAATACTAGTGCATTCTTGGATAAACAGATCGACAAGTCTTTGTCTAAATATGTTTAAAAATAGTTTTACATCCCCAACTCCCTGTTGCAGCCATACAATGTTGAAACCTGTATCACACAGGATTTTTCTTACCTCTGATGCCCAACAATCCTTTCCATTTCTATCTAATTCCAGAAGCATTTGGTAAGCTTTATGCGGAAATCTTTCGGCACTCATTTGTAGCAATTTAAACCAATATCTTAAGCATGCGACCACAGAGTTAACGAATAATGGATATCTTCCCAGATCAGCGTACACCATCTTGTTTGGTGTCTTAACAGGCACGCCTAAAAATCTTTTGCACGCCATCATATGTACCTTTTCTATGTGTTCCATTCGTTTTAATCCCCATACTTCTGACGCGTACAACAGAATGGGTTGTACCTTTGCGTCAAATATTTTAAAGAAAGTATCCATTGTCATTTCCTTGAATTTTTGGAGAACCCTATTTAGCTGTATGACAGCTTTCTTCCCCTTAGTTGCTAAATGTGCAGTACCTTTTTTGACACTTACCATTGTCGTGAAATTAAAACCTAAATAGCAATAATTATTCACAACTTCCAACTTATTTTCTTCATATGACCATTTTTCACGTTTTCCGAGGAACCCTCCGTTTCTAAACACCATGACCTTCGTTTTGTCAATATTTACTTTTAATTTCATGTTGTTACAACACGTACTTAAAACGTTCAGCTGATTCTGTAAGCCATTTGGTGTAGTTGAAAAAAGTACCACATCATCTGCAAAGAGTAAAACAAATATTTCCAACATCCCAGGTAGTAATTGGATGCCATGTTTTCCTTTATCACTCATATAATTTGCTAACTGATTTATAAATATCGAAAACAATGTAGGACTCAAGACACAACCTTGTCTTACTCCAACCGGACATTGAAACATCTCTGAAAATTTATCGTTAACTCGGATACATGACACCAATGACTTGTACATTGCCATTAATGATGCGAGAAATTTCCCTTTAACACCCTCCTTTCTAATACAATGTAGGAGTTTATCATGTCTGACCGAATCGAAAGCCTTTTTAAAGTCAACAAAAGCAACATATAATTTCATCCCTTTCTTGTGCATGCATTTCTGAATGATAGCATGTAGTGTGAATATATGATCAACAGTTGAGTATCTATTACGAAAACCTGCCTGGCTCTCTGAGATCAAATTATTAGCTTCTAACCAGGTGTATAATCTCTTGTTCAGTATTGGAGAGAGAGAGAGAGAGAGAGAGTTCTTAATGTTTCCATTTCCCTTCCCCTCCCCTCCCCTTTCCTCCCCTTCCCTCCCATGGAAACTTCCCCATTCTGTGAGAAGGTGCTCGTTTCCCTGGAGGCCTGCAGGTGTTGTTAACCCCGGAACTGGTCTTGCTGGCTGGTAGCTAGACGCATGACTGCAGATGGCAGGACCCCTAATGGACAGTGTCCTGGGACCACAGTATCAACATCACCAACTGAAAAGCTTTCTGTCTGTCTCCAGTCAAAACACTTTCTCTCTGAATCGAAATTATTTCTCCCAAGTTCCAAAGTTGAGTGTTTTCCTGACTTCAGATTTTTCTTTCTCAGTCAAAACACTCAGCCCAGAATCCCAACCGTCTGGCTCAGTGAAACTAAATCTGCTGTGACCAGGTCGTTTTTGTCTCGTGGTCTGATGTGTTGTTGATGTTTTTCAACAGAAGGAGGGATGATGGTGGGTTTGTTGTCACGAAGCCCCTATCTAAGCCATGACGCCCACATCTAAGGCAAGATTGTGTAAACACTGCCCAGATTGCCAGGAAATGAAGGGATGAGGCAGGCAGTATGGTTTATACAATACAATACAATACTACAATACAATATTTTATTTATATAGCGCAAAATCTTGATAAAATCAAATCTAAGCGCTGAAACAGACACACACGCACGCACACGCACGCACACGCACGCCACGCACGCACGCACGCACGCACGCACGCACACACACACACACACACACGCACACGGCTATAAATGGGGAGAAAGAATAAAAGCAATGGAAAATTATAGAGAGCATGTTCTTTAACCCTTTGACTCCTGCAACCTATCCACCAACTGCAGAAACTTGACCCTTTGACTCCCTCACCCTTTCTGCAGGAAGCTGGTGGATAAGTTGAGGGAGTCAAAGGGACAAGTTTTTGCTTTGCTAGCATGGTTGACAATGCAGGAAGGTGGTAGACAAGTGCGGGAGTCAAAGGGTTAAACTTCTCTTCAGTATACAGGGGGGGGGGGGGGGGGAAGATACCATCCAGGGCAAATTCTAACAGTCTTGTTTTACTTTACTTTCCTTCCCTGCTTACAAGTACAAACACACACTCTTCCATCCCTATGTCTTTTACTTTTTTCTTGATTTATAATTCAGTTCCTTTCCCCTTCCCATCCCACCCCACCCCACCCCCATCCTGACACTTTACTGTTTCTTTACCCAGCACTTCAATCCCCGCAACGATACCCGCGTCTCCTAAAACCTTTCGCCAGCAGCACAAATTGGATTGGGGCCGAAATGGGGCCGAAATGGGCAGGCAGGAGCCTGGGCCGTTCAGGCCACAATTGCCCGTCTGACACACACTTATTTCCCGCATCCATACCGTTTCCTCTCTGTCTCCCCCCCCCCCTCCCCTCTTCCTCCACTCACACCTCCAGGGCGCGCTAACACCGTTTCAAAGTTAATAATAGTGTGCCATCTTTCAAGCGTCGGGGCCAATGCCGGTGCAATCTTGTCCCTAATTGATCATTTCAATCTCCAGCCAACTGCCACAAGCGTGGTGTTGTCAACTAGTAATAAGACTCCGAGATTCCCTTTCTCTCCCCCATTCCCTCTTTTTCTTTCTTTCTCTTGTGCTCTGCCATATATTCTCTTTCCATCCCTTCTTCTCTCTGTTTTTTTTTTTAATATTCAACTCTCTCTCTCTCTGTGTGTGTCACACTTTCTCTGATACACTGTCTCTCTCTATCTCTCTCACTTTCTCTGATACATGTCTCTCTCTGTCTGTCTGTCTCTGCTCTCTCTCTCTCTGTGTCTCTCTCTGTCTCTGTCACACTTCTCTGACACACACACACACACACCACACACACTCTCTCTCTGTCTGTGCCTCTCTCTCTCTCTCTCTCTGTCACATTTACTCTGATACACTGTCCATCTTCTTTCTGTCTCTGCTCTCTCTCTCTCTCTCTGTCTCTGTCTCTGTCTCTGTCACACTTCTCTGATACACACACACACACACCACACACACACACACACACACACACACACACACACACACACACCACACACACTATCTCTCTCTCTCTGTCACACTTACTCTGATACACTGTCCATCTCTCTCTCTGTCTTGCCTCTCTCTCTGTCTTTGCCTCTCTCTCTCTCTTTCTTTCTCTCTCTCCCTCCCCCTCTCTCTGCATGCCTGTCCATCTCTGTCCATTAAATCTCAGTTGACCAGTTTATCAATGATTTCTTCCGACATTCTATTTCTTGTTCAAGCATATGTGCACGTGTGTGTGTGTGCTTACAATCACTACGTACATTGAAGATCCTGTAAGCCATGTCACTGCTGAGAAACTTTTATGGAAACATTGAAAATACCCACCATGCATCCCTCAACACCCACTTCCCATCTGAATAAAGAAGTAAACTCCCTACCCAGTGGGGTAACTTATCCAAAACAGCAGACTGTGCAGCAGAGTAGTGCTTGCACAGTGCCAGACAAAGAGCAAGAAGAACAAGAACACTCGCACTCAAAACAAGAAAAACACACAGAAACTTCGCATGAAACGAAAAGAAAATAAACAAAATTGTAAAAAGTGTTTGACAATGAACTAGGGTGAGCTGGTTTCATCTCAGGATAGCCTTGAGTTGCTGCTTGCTGTCAGAAAATGTCAGCATACCAGTGTTTGTTGTTGTTCGTCCTTCGTTGTCGAAGAAGATCACGACTTCAATTTTGACTGGGGGATTGGCGAGTGTGGGTCTGGAGGTGGCTGGTGAGGAAAGAAGAAGACAAACACAACTTGGTCATGGCTCACAAGGTTCCACCAGGGACACACTGCTGGGATTCAGAGTGCACTGTTTGGACTGGGGACCGAGACTTTTTCAAATTGGCAAAGTCCTAACTTAACCCTTTCACTCCCGCACCGTCTGCCAGCCACAAAAACTTAACCCTTTCACTCCCACACCCTGTCTGCCAACCACATTGAGGGAATCAATGGGTTAAGATTAGGAACTTAGGCAGAAAGTGTTTTCGCTCAGGAGAGAGAGTTTTCACTGGTGCCTGACTGGGAGACAATGTTTTCATCCAGACAGACCGTTTCAAATCAAGAAAACCTTACAGACTTCTTCTGACAGCGGTGCCACGACGCAGACAGTTTCAAATGAGGAAAGCGGCAAGACTTGGAAGGTGGGAGATAAGGTTTGAGTTCAGGGACAGACTGTTTTGACTCGCAAAGACAAACATTGTGGCTGAATGAGGTTGTATAAAAGTCCCTGAAGAATGTCCTTGAGGGGCTTTTCAAGTCCATTCGTGCAGCAACACCGCACAGGCCACTTCTGGAATCATCAAGAAAGTCTTCTGGGAGTTGACACAGCTATATACATAGTGTGGAAATTTGCAACAACAACAACAACAACATGCTCATGTTGCTTATAGCCCAGCCGACTACCAGAGCCATATCAGGGCTAACTTCACATCAGATACAACAACCAGGTTAAGATAAAAGACTACAGTTAAAAAACATACTCACCATTAAACAACAACAACAGGAACAAAACAAAAATATTCAGAAGAGGCGTGACCATAGTGGTGTCTTTGTGAACTAATGATTCTGGTGCGAAAGGAATGTCGCTATTCATGGCACCCCTACTTCCATCTGCTTCAGAATTTGTGTTTGTGTGTTTGTTGAAAATCATGAATTAAAAATAAAAAGGTCAGCGCAATACGCATACTTTTGTGAGCTACAGCATTCCCCATTTCACATTGAAGTTTTTTGTCGAGACATACAAAAAAACTCATCCAGTCCGAGCTAATTTTTGTCCCATCACGCCATTTTTATAATGTAGTGTCCTTTACCAGTGACCCAGGGAGAGAATGCTGGACGGACTTGCAGAGTGGCTGGGGATGAGGAGGGTGGAGGAGATGCTGGGGCAACGAGAGATAGAGATGGTTGGAGTTCATGGTCGCTAACGCCATGCGGCAGGGCACCTGATGATGATGATGATGAGTGTCCTTTACAATCCCAGACAACAACAGCAGATCCATTGGCAGCTGTACAGGTCGACAGTGGACATGACTTTTACATGAAGTTTATACAAAACCCACACAACTGTACAGATTCGAAATCAAAGGACAGTTCCGCATATGGACAATTGGGAATGTTCCATTTTCTTTTCAACTTGGAATTTAATGGAATGGTAACCCTTACCGTGCTTCTGTGGTGGGAATAGAAGGTTTTGAGGGTTTAACCCCTAACCCTAACCTTAACCCAAACTACTACAGTGATATATGCAGTTGTCCTGGACACTTTTGCAGATATTATTTCCCCTCCCCCAATCACCCAATTATGACTCCAACCTGCGCAACGGCCCAGCTCTGGACGAAGGTGCGTGAGAAGACTAGTGTTTGTGAAGTATCATGGGTTGTGTTTCTTTATCTCGTGTGTCCTGCCTCATATTTCTCCATCTCTCTCTCTCTCTCTCTCTCTCTCTCCTCTCTCTCTCTCTCTCTCTCTCTCTCCCCTTCTCTCTCCTCTCTCTCCTTCTCTCTCTCCTTCTCTCTCTCTATGTATCCCCTTCTCCTCTCTCCCCTTCTCTCCCCCTTCTCTCTCTCCCCTTCTCTCTCTCTCCTTCTCTCTCTCCTTCTCTCTATCTATTCCCTTCTCCTCTCTGCCCTTCTCTCCCCTTCTCTCTCTCTCTTTCTCTCTCTCTCTATCCCCTTCTCCTCTCTCCCCTTCTCTCTCCCTTCTCTCTCTCTCTCCTTCTCCTCCCTCTCCTTCTCTCTCTATCTATCCCCTTCTCCTCTCTCCCCTTCTCTCTCCCTTCTCTCTCTCCCCCTTCTCTCTCTCTCCTCTCCTTCTCTCTCTCTTTCTCTCTATCTATTCCCTTCTCCTCTCTCCCCTTCTCTCCCCTTCTCTCTTTCTCTATCTATCCCCTTCTCCTCTCTCCCCTTCTCTCCCTTCTCTCTCTCTCCTTCTCTCCTTCTTTCTCTCTCTCTCTCTCTCCTCTCTCCCCCATCTCTCTCTGATGTTCCAGTTTTACATAATTTTGATATTTTCATGTTGGTATAATTTTGTATTGATTGTCTTGTAGTCTGTCAGGTGACCTTGAAAGGAAAAGAAGGCATAACATTGCTTTGCCATTACCCTTGAACATAGAGTTTTGTTCTTCTTTCTCTTTCTCTCTCTTTCTCTCTCTCTTTTCTTTCTTCTCTCTCTTTCTTCTCTCTCTCTTTCTTCTCTCTCTCTCTTCTTTCCTCTTCTTTCTCTCTCTCTCTCTCTCTTCTCTTCTCTCTCTCTCTCTTTCTCTCTCTCTCTTTCTTCTCTCTCTTCTTTCTCTCTCTCTCTCTCTCTTTCTCTCTCTCTCTCTTCTTTCTCTCTCTCTCTTTCTTCTCTCTCTCTCTCTTCTCTTTCTCTTCTCTCTTCTTCTCTCTCTCTCTCTCTCTTCTCTTTCCTTCTCTCTCTTTCTTTCTCTCTCTCTTCTTTCTTTCTTTCTTCTCTTCTCTCTTTTCTTTCTTTCTCTCTCTCTCTCTCTTTCTTTCCTCTCTCTTTCTTCTCTTTCTTTCTTTCTTTCTCTCTCTCTCTCGCTCTCTCTCTTTCTTTCTCTCTCTCTCTCTCTCTCTTTCTCTCTCTCTGTATCCATCCCTGTTCTGTTCAGGCCTATGACCATACATTTAAACCGATTACGTAATGCACACACGTGTGCGCGCACACTGCCACACACAGGCACACAAACACACAAACACAGACACACACTAGGACACACACGCACACACACACACACACACACACACACACACACACACACACACACACACACACACACACATTTTCTCTTTCTTTTTAAGATGCTAATACATTTTATGTTTCTTCTTTTACATAACAACTCGTTCGTTCCATCATGGATGTCACAGGAAAGAAAGAAGTTGGCGGACAACATCCAGCTGAAAAACCTGATGTGGAAAAATGTGTGGTGTGTAGGTAGCTGTAAATCCACACATCTTTTTGTTTGACGCTGTTAGATTGGACATCAGACACATATGAGAACAGAAGAACAGTGCGTGATGTAATTCACGAAAAAAACATACAGACGAAGATTCTCTAGCGTACACAAAAAAGGCGGCAAAGAAAGGCCATGGCTTTCCGAATTGGCTGTTTCTCGTTCGATGAGCTGAGGAAATAATCTTTTTGTTGTTTGTTACTGTGTTTATTGTTGTTGTTGTTTGTGCCTGTGTACGACATGTTGACCAGTTGTATGCAGGTCATGGCCGTTATAATTAGTAACATTTCTGACTCTCTGTCTTTCCTTTTGTCTGTTTGTCT
>CM060310.1:8418656-8423656 GCA_030674185.1 Monoplex corrugatus | reverse complement strand
CCAATCCAATCCATGTATTTCTTTTTTTTACACCATTTTATTTTGTTCAGTGTTTTGTTTAGTTCCGTGGCGGTAAAATCATTCACAGCCTGTCGGTGGATATTTCTTTCACAAGTTTTTTTGTGTCATCTGTTATGAAAGAAAGAAAGATAGACCCAAGAGTTTTAGTGCTTCAGACAAGGACATGAATGATTTATCAAAGGGCATTGGCCAGGTTCAAGAGATATTGTATGTCAGACGTTTTTATTTCACTTCTGTTCCACAGACAGAGAGAATATCGATGAAGCCTGAACTGTAAAACTGTGCAGCATCAGTGCGGTCTTTGGATTCAGCAGCTTTTGTGTGTGAACTACACCAAAAATCAGGGTGATGGATATCGAACAAAAGATGAATGGGGTGTGGTGATGGACACTTAATTTGCCAATGTGGCTGTCATACAGGGACTAGTTTTTGTTATATCATACTGCTTCTCTTCCTTACAACTTGGAGAGAGAAGGAGGGAGTGGTGGAGACACAGAACTCTGTGTGTGTGTGTGTGTGTGTGTGTGTGTGTGTGTGTGTGTGTGTGTGTGTGTGGAGAGAGGAGAGAGAGAGAGAGAGAGAAGCAAGCAGAGAGATTTAGCCTAGGGTCTTGTTACTGGTTCACAATTGACGCTTGTGGCAGTTGGCTGGAGATTGAAATGATCAATTAGGGACAAGATTGCATTGGCATTGGCCCTGGCGCTCGAAAGATGGCAAGCTATTAACTTTGAAACGGTGTTAGCGCGCCCTGGAGGTGTGAGTAGAGGGGGTCGAGGAGGTGGAGTGGAGAGGGTCTGTGGGCTCAAAGTGTGTGTCAGGCTGGCACTAGCGGCCCCGGTTCCTGGCATCCCATTTGGACCCCAATTCAATTTGTGCTGGTGGGGAGAGGAGAAGTGGTTTAGGAGGGACAGGCGTCATTGGAGGATTGAAGTGCTGGGTAAAGAAACTGTAATGGTTCGGGTTTGGGGAGAAGAGGAGGTAACGAACTTAAAAGATAATGAATTGAAAAGTGAAAGAGTAAAGAGGCTGTGAAAATGATCATTTGGACAAACTTTAAACTTCAAGACACTTTATTACTCAAGGAGAGTAGCAGTAGGTCTCACTAGACCTGTCTTACAGCTAGTCCTTGCGATTCTGTACATATAAGCTTAAAAGTCATAAAAGTGAAATGCATGAATTAAATCTAGGCAGTGTTATTTGTTATATTTGTTTTGAGCCCAGCCAGTTTCATAGAGCCATATCAGGGCTATAACCAGTTCAAAACATACACAATACAACAACAACAAAAAACCAAGAATTTTTAGTACACATATCAATACATTCGCGCACATAATCTAAGGAGATGCCCCTAGTGTTGTCCGCTCTGTCCAATTTATCACACAAGGGATTTACAAAAAAACATACCTGAATACAAATTTAAACATAATTGAGGACACTCAAACATATATAAAAATGGGCCTAAATGACCTAAAATTGCTTCCGCATATCTCATTTCCCTTAAGCCAAAAATGCACTTAATACATCTACCCAATTATCATTTCTAAGGGGAAGTACGTACGACATTATGGAAAACATACAGGTAAATAATAATAATAATATATATTTTATTTATATAGCGCAAAATCTTGATAAAATCAAATCTAAGCGCTGAGCGTATAACATGCATACATACCTACATACATATGAGCGTATACATGCATACATACATGCTTACATACTTACATACATAAATCTAAGCTGAGCGTATACATGCATACATACATACATACATAAATCTAAGCGTATACATACATACATACATACATACATACGTACGCACATGCATACATAATAATTACAATATTTATATAGCGCAAATCTCGACAAAATCAAATCCAAGCGCCGAAAAGACACACACGCACACACGCACGCACGCACACACACGCACACACACACACACACACACACACACACACACACACACACACACACACACACACACACACACACACACACACACACACACACACACACACACACACACACACACGGCCACAAATGGGGAGAACAGAATAAAAGCAATAAAAGCAAGAATAAAACCAATGGAAAACCACAGAGAGCACATCATATACAATTATATATTAAAACAAAGTGATTCCCCTCCGAGCAGAGACAGGCTGCAGAGGGGGGTTGAGTGAGGTTAGGATTTTATGCAGAGGAGAAAAGGGGAGTTTTGAGAGCGGACTTGAAGGAGACAAAAGTAGGTTGCTGACGGACTGAGAGAAGAAGTTTGTTCCAGGAGAGTGGACCAGAAACAGAGAAGGCTCGTGGACCATAGGTATTGAGCTTAGTGCGTGGAAAGCGAAAAGTCAGAGGATCGGAGGCAGAGCGGAGGGTACGTGAGGGAACATAGATCTCAAGTAGGCTTGACAGGTAATCGGGGGCTGCGTTATTGAGGCTTTTGTAGCACATGGTGTCTAGTTTGTACTGTATGCGCTTTGATACAGGGAGCCAGTGAAGTTGTGCCAGGAGAGGAGATATGTGGTCAGCTTTTTTTCTTTTTGAGTACAAGGCGTACAGCATTGTTTTGAATGCGCTGTAGGATGTGAATGGTGGAGGCAGGAAGACCAGACAGGAGTGAATTGCAATAGTCAATGCGAGACATTATGAAGGAGAGAACGAGTTTTGCAGTTGTTTCGACAGATAGGAACAAAAGAAAAGAAAAAGATAAAGGAGGCAGTGAAAAGAGGGGTGGGGGAGAACACGTCCACTCTAAAGCTATAATGAACAGATATTGACCATTTTGCTTTTCCTGGTACGTTCAGTAGAATTGTGAAAATTGGGAAGTTACGCGTTATTCATTCTTCCATTTTTCAATACATTCATGAACTGTCTTCATGATGATAGCTTTGACGTGTGTTTCGTCTTTGGCCATTTGTACAGGCACTGTTCCTATTCATGTCTTTTGAATCTCTCTGGACATTTGTACAGGCACTGTGCCTATTCATGTCTTTTGAATCTCTCTGGACATTTGTACAGGCACTGTGCCTATTCATGTCTTTTGAATCTCTCTGGACATTTGTACAGGCACTGTACCTATTCATGTCTTTTGAATCTCTCTGGACATTTGTACAGGCACTGTACCTATTCATGTCTTTTGAATCTCCTGCAGCCAGTTCATGAATAACGAATGTCATTGATCTTGGCTTTGCGCACGTAATATGGACGTGTGTGGGCTTTGTCTTTTCAAAGTTGTAATGTTGCCTTTCATGTAAAGTACGTTCTTGACCATGGCTATAAGGTCTTTCTTTATAAGTTTTGTCTTTATAGACTCTTACATTCGGTTTATGTATCATGTATGCCTTTGATCCTGGTAATAAGTTTTGCCTTCATCGACACTCATTGTCAGTTTGTGTACAATGTGTGTCTTTGGCACTGGCCTTAAGTGTTGTCTTCATAGATTCTTAATGGTAATTGATGCACAAAGTATGTTCCTTAACTAGGCTTGAAGTTCTGTCTATCATCATAATCATGAGGTGCCCTGCCGCATGGCGTTGGCGATTATGGACTTCCATCTGTCTCTATCTCTTGTTGCCCCAAGCATCTCCTCCACCCTCCTCGTCTTCAGCCACTCTGCAAGTCCCTCTAGCATTTTCTCTCTGGGTCTACCTGGTGCTCTCTTTCCCTCCAGCTTTCCTGTTGTGACCAGGTGCTCCAAATCCCCCTTCCTCATAAAATGGCCTATGTCTTTTTCTTACCTTCCTTATGAATGATCTACTTGTGTCTGCCTCCATCAAAAAACTGTCTCGTTTGTTTTCTTTGCTGTCCATGGAACTCTCAACATTCTTCTTAGAAACCACATCTTGGCTGCCTCAATCTTGTTCTGGCTTTGCTTGCTGACTGTCCAGGCCTTACATTCGTACAACAGTATTGGTTCTATATAACATTCAAGAACTCTCTTCCTGATGTTATTGATAGGCATTTGTTGGTAAGAATGCTTGTCATCTTCTTGAATGCTGTTTTGGCTTGGCCGATTCTGCTGGCTATTTCTGATGTGCATCTGCCGTCTGATGAAATGATCGTTCCCAGGTATTATACAGACATTAATTGTGAACTTATGAACAGTGTATGTCTTTGACCTGGTCTTTTGTTGTTGTTGAAGTTTTGTCTTTATAAACATTAACTGTCAGTTGTTGTACAAAGTATGCTTTTTACCATGTCTTTTAGGTGTTGACTTTTTTTTTTATTATAGATTCTTACTATCAAGTTATGCACAAGTATGTCTTTGATATGGATTGTGAGCATGTTTTCAGACATGCAGTCAAAAGGATCTGTATATGAGTAATCACCAGTCCTTTTAGGACCAAGGACATGACCCACAATTGATTCATCATACATAATGGGAAACATACCCATGCTACGAATCATAATACCTTCGTGACAGACTGTGACTGTTACACAAAGGCACATAAGTATAGGAATTAGTTCAGCTATAATTACGCGCTGTGTGTTATGTATGAATGTGTCTTGTGTACGTGTTCGTTTTTTGATTTAACGTCTTTTCACTATGAGTGATATTAGACGGGGGAAAAAAAAGGAGATGAGAGATGGGCGGGTTGGATTTGGGGCAGAGAGAAGACATAGTTGTAGACATAAGTAGGTGGGAAAATGGAAGAATGGAACAAGAACTTAACACTCACAATTAACATCAACAATGCGTATGGAAAATTTAACTCTAAAGTATAAACTTCATAAACTTAAAGTAATACATTAACAGGACTGTGAACCGACGATTCTGAAATTTTAACTGACAAAAATTGATCGGAAGTTACTTCTTTAAAATGAGGTTCAGAATAATTTTCTTGTGTAAACATTTTTGGTAAAAAAGATTGTGTACGTGTGTGTGTGTGTGTGTGTGTGTGTGTGTGTGTGTGTGTGTGTGTGTGTGTGTGTGTGTGTGTGTGTGTGTGTGTGTGTGTGTGTACGTGTGTGTGTGTGTG
>CM060310.1:8406156-8413656 GCA_030674185.1 Monoplex corrugatus | reverse complement strand
ACCCTTACATATCCTTATTCTACCACTGGCTTCCTGTTAACCCTTACATATCCTTATTCTACCACTGGCTTCCTGTTAACCCTTACATATCCTCATTCTACCACTGGCTTACTGTTAACCCTTACGTACCTCAACATACTCACTGACTTCCTGTTCACCTTTTCATACCCTCAGCCTATCCACTGGCTTCTTGTTAACTCTTTCATACCCTCAGCCTAACCACTACCTTCCAGTTAACACTTAGTATCCTCAGTCTACCCGCTCGCTTCCTGTTAACACTGCAATGCACTCAGTCTATTCACTACCTTCCCTTTAACCTTTCCATACCTTCAGCCTACCCAGTGGCTTCCTGTTAACCCTTACATATCCTCAGCCTGCACACTGGCTTCCTGTTCATCATCAGGCGCCCTGCCGCATGGCGTTGGCGACCATGGACTTCCATCCATCTCTATCTCTCGTTGCTCCTAGCATCTCCCCCACCCTCCTCATCCCCAGCCACTCTGCAAGTCTGTCCAGCATTCTCTCCCTGGGTCTACCCGGTGCTCTCTTTCCCTCCAGCTTTCCCGTTGTGACCAGGTGCTCCAAATCCCCCTTCCTCATAAAATGGCCTATAAATTTTGCCTGTCTTTTCCTAATCTTCCTTATGAGTGATCTACTTGTGTCTGCCTCCATCAAGACTGTCTCGTTTGTTTTCTTTGCTGTCCATGGAACTCTCAACATTCTTCTTAGAAACCACATCTCGGCTGCCTCAATCTTGTTCTGGCTTTGCTTGCTGACTGTCCACGCCTCGCATCCGTGCAACAGTATTGGTTCTATATAACATTCAAGGACTCTGATGTTAATTGATAGACATTTGTTGGTAAGAATGCTTGTCATCTTCTTGAATGCTGTTTTTGGCTTGGCTGATTCTGCCAGCTATTTCCGATGTGCATCTGCCGTGTGATGAAATGACCGTTCCCAGGTATTTGAACTTATTAACCTGTGTCAAGGTTGTGCCATTCGCTGTTATTTTGCATGAGGGGATTTCATGTTTTTTACTGATCACCATGACTTCAGTCTTCCTGCTGTTTAGTTCCAACCCCTTACCTTTGCTTTCTATTTCTAGTATATTCCTGTTAACATTTTAAAACCCAGTCTATTCGCTACCTTCCTATTAACCCTTAAATACGCTCAGTCTGCGTGCTAGGTTTCTCTTAACCCTCGCATACCCTCAGTCAATGCGCTAGCTTCTTGTTAACACTTACATTCCCTCAGTCTCCCTGCTGGATGGTTCTGTGGACCCTCCCATTGATCTGCGTGCGGATGAGTAGGCATTCTGGTCCTTTATCGCCCGGTAAGGGTTTTCGTGTGGGATACAAGACTGATCCTGTGGAGGCACATGTTCTTCTGCCGTGGCTGCATGGGAAGGGGTCCTGTGGCTTGAATTTTGCTTCAGTTTGTCCCTTTGTGTTGGGTAGCTGCTCTGAGCTGATCAAATATGAATGTGTCCTGCAAGCAGTGCTGTCGCCAGTTTATCCTGTCACGGGCAGTGTCTTCCTAGTTGGTTGTGATGATGCCAGCGGGCATGGGAAGGTTGGCCTTCAGAGTATCTTCGTGTTGCTTTACCTGTCTTCCTTAGTCAGGTGTCTTTGCTTCAGCTGTCCGTACAGTTACCTCCTGTTGACCTTTTCACTCCCTCAACATACTCACTAGCTTTGTGCAGGCTGACGAACGGCATTAGGTATAGTAGACTGACGGAGTGAAGGGATGACCTTGAACCAGAGACGTCCTAAATAGGATGTCTGTGCCTTGAACGCGTGTTAACTTGGCCAGGAGGTGTGTTGGAGGGGAGGGGGGTTTAGGGGGGAGGAGTTGTCAGGCTGGCAGTAGTGGTCTGCCCATTTTGGCCCCGTTCGGACCCCAATTCCATTTGTGCTGGTGGGGAGAGACAGAAAGTTTTAGGAGAGGCAGGTATCGTCAGGGGACTCAAGTGTTGGGTAAAGAAACGGAAAAGTTCAGGATGTGGGGAGAGTGGATACGACCGTCAGATTACAGGATAAATAAATTTGAAAATTCAAAGAACAAACGAGGGGTGGATGTATTAGTTTGTTCAAGTTGTAGGGAAAGAAGTCGAAACAGGATGGTCAGGCCTTGTTGGTGGTCTCCTTTTTCCGATGTCATGAATAAAAAGGTTAAATAACAACAGCTGACAGTAAGCCAAATTCACTCACAGCACTGCATCGCGCCATTTCTTGGCAGCTTGGACACTGTGGGTGTGGCCATGACTTGGGTTTTGTGCTTTGTGCTTTCACATTTTGTGACACTGGCATAATCGTTTATTGTAGTGGTATTTATTTCGCTTCCAGATAGATATGTACAAAGTATGGTCTTGTCTGGACTTTGTTTTGTTTTTTCAAACTTGAAAAGTCATGTTGCCTGCACAGTATGACCTGGAGGTAAATACTTTCTTTTGGCTTCGTTCTTTTGTTTTGATCTTTTCAAGTCTTGTACAAAGTACAGTTTTGAGCTTTGTCCTTTTTGTGCAGTCAGGCCGTATCTGGCAGTGAAAGTGGCCATTTTTCCCCAGTTCCTGCAGGCTGCCATGGAACATGGTGATCAAATGAGTTGTAGTCAGCCATGTCTCCTGTCATTCCACTTGATAAGGCATCGCTGTAATATAATTATCTGCCGTTGTCTGGTTCTCTTGACCACAGGGGCAGGTTGGTGATGACGTCAGTTTGAACTTCTGGTTCATTTGAGCGTTGAGCTGATCGTGGCCGGTATGGGAGCCTCATCAGGGTCAGTTGCTGTTCTCTGGACAGAAGGTTGTAGCCATCCCTTTCTTGTCCGTGGCTTAAGGGATGATCTGGGATGCTCCTTTTCTCGCTGCAGCTTATGTTGTCTGATTGGTCTTCCCGGCTGTTTATTTTGCCTCTACCGTCTCTCTGAAATGCAGCTTTCTTAAAGTCGTTTACTATGGTGGAAGATTATATGGCGTGAATAGTGCCTGTAATAATGATGATAATAAACGACCACTGCATGTGTTTTGTTTTGTTGCATTATTTGATTTCTTGAATAATGCATTTATATTATAATCATCACAATCACCGTGTGTTTTTTTCCCCATGAGTACTGTATATATAATGATAGTACTTAATCACTGCGTGTGTGTTTTCTTTTTGTCATGAATAATGTAAACATATACTATAATACCCAATACTTCGTGCATGCGTGCGTGCGTGCGTGCGTGTGCGTGCGTGCGTGTGTTCGTGCGTGCGTGTGCGTGCGTGTGTGTGTGTTGTGGTGTGTGTGTTGTGTGTGTGTGTGTGTCAACATTGTAGACGTAAACTATGATACCCGACCACTGCGTATGTTTCAGACCCAGACTCCAGTTACCTGAGTTTCGCCAACCCCAACTATTGCTTTGAGGACCAGGTGAACTCCAACAGTGGGCCCCACAGCCCCACAGAGGACGAGGATTCCCTGTCCCTGGACAAACTGTCCGTCACTGACGGCACCCCCAGCCACAGACACCACTACAACCACAGGTCAGTTCTGCACTGGGGTTCAAACCTCCTCCTCTTTGTCCAGCTGTAGTGACCAAGTGTCGTTTGGACAAAGACCGACTTCCCTTTCATAATTTTGATGATGGCTTAATTCTTGTCTCTCAATGTCGTACAGATTTCAGCAGTGGCAGACATTTTGAAAGTTGATCAAGCATTATTGTATTGTGGCTATTGTCACTATCATTTGAAATAAAAATCATTCATTCATTCATACCCCTGTGGGGATGCAGGCCCTTTTTCGGTGTAAACAGTATCCACTCTTTCTGGAAATTCTGTGCTAGAAATTTTCTCCATTTTGCCACTCCCTGTGTTTCTGTCTTGCTCTTTTGCTTTCTGTCAGCTCTTCCTACCATTCTTGCCTTGCTGGTCCATTCGCCAGTACGTGTTCGATAACGCCTCCATACTTTCTCTTAGGGTTGATAATTAGATACAAGTATTAAGTGCATATTTGGCTCCAAGGAAATGTGATGTGCAGAACAGTTTTAGGTAATTTAGGCCCGTTTTTAGATATATTTTAGTGTCCTTAGTCACGTTTAAATCTTTATTTAGGTTTGACATTTTAAATCCCCGGTGTAATAAATTGGACGTAGTGGTCAGCTCCAGGGGAATGTGTTCTTCATTTTCTCTTCCAGTTTTTCCCCAGTGAGATTTTTGTACGTTTTGTGATGTTTATAACTCTGATATGGCTCTGCTCAGTCGGCTGGGCTTTTGAAAATAATTCATGCAATGTCACGTCGTTTGGGGAAAAAAAGACTGATTTTCTTGTCATGATTTTGGTTCTTGAGCATACACATTTAATAAAGAACTTGTGATGCAACACAATGCAGTGCAGTACAATACAATACAATACAATACAATGCAATGCAATGCATATACAATACAATACAATACATGTATAATACAGTAAATAGAATACAATACAACACAATAAAATACAACAACAAAACACAAAACAGTACAGTACAATACCTACATTACCGTACAATATAACACAACACACAACACAGTACAACGCAACACAACTCAACGCAACGCAACGCAACACAACACAACACAACACAACACAACGACCAACACAACGCAACACAACACAACACAGTACAACGCAACGCAACACAACACACACAACAACCAACGCAACGCAACACAACGCAACGCAACGCAGCACAACACAACACAGTACAACGCAACGCAACGCAACGCAACACAACACAAAACAACACAGTACAACGCAACGCAACGCAACACAACACAACGCAACGCAACACAACACAACACAAAACAACGCAACACAACGCAACGCACAAACACAACACAACGCAACGCAACGCAACGCAACGCAACGCAACACAACAGAACACAGCACAGTACAACGCAACGCAACACAACACAACGGAACACAACACAACAGAACACAAACAGCTCAATCCAATCCAGTCCCATCCAATCCAATGGGTATCTGTCTAACGTGTGTTGTCAGTGACTACTCCTCAGCGGAGGTGACCCCGTCCAGTCCCGACTCTTTCATCATACACAAAGCCCACAGCCGTTCTGAGGGCGACGACACCGACGATGACACCTCCAGCCTGGACGATGAAGACGACAACAACGACGACAGCTCTGACCTGATACATGACCTGATGCCCGGCAAGGGCGTGGAGGAGGGGCCTCCATACGTGAGTGGCCCCCCGGTGGAGTCAGGGGTCAAGAAAGGTGGACGTGGAATCCTGGGCTACCTTGCCATGTTAGAGCAACAAGCCAAGGGTGGAGATGTTGTTCACACGACGGTAAGGGACGGGACGGGACGGGACGGGACGGGGGAGGGTGTGGTGTGTGTGTGTGTGTGTGTGTGTGTGTGGTTGGGTGTGTGTGTGTGTGTGTGTGTGTGTGTGTGTGTGTGTGTGTGTGTGTGTGTGTGTGTGTGTGTGTGTGTGTGTGTTGTAGTGTGTGTGTGTGGGTTCGGGAGAGAATGTGTGTGTAGAATGAGTGTCGGTATGTTTGTGTAGGGTATGTGTGTAGCGTATATTTATGAAAGGTTTGTGTCCCTTTGGGTTTGTGAAATGTTTGTATCCCTCTCAGGTTTGTGTCCCTTTGGGTTTGTGAAAGGTTTGTGTCCCTATGGTTTGTGTCCCTTTGGGTATGCAAAAGGTTTGTGTCCCTCTGGGTTTGTGAAAGGTTTGTGTCCCTCTGGGTTTGTGAAAGGTTTGTGTCCCTCTGGGTTTGGTGTCCCTTTGGTTTGTGAAAGGTTTGTGTCCCTCTGGGTTTGTGAAAGGTTTGTGTCCCTTTGGGTTTGTGAAAGGTTTGTACCCCTCTGGGTTTGTGAAAGGTTTGTGTCCCTCTGGGTTTGTGAAAGGTTTGTGTCCCTCTGGGTTTGTGAAAGGTTTGTGTCCCTCTGGGTTTGTGAAAGGTTTGTGTCCCTCTGTTTGTGTCCCTCTTAGTTTGTGTCCCTCTGGGTTTGTGAAAGGTTTGTGTCCCCTCTGGGTTTGTGAAAGGTTTGTGTCCCTCTGGGTTTGTGAAAGGTTTGTGTCCCTCTGGGTTTGTGAAAGGTTTGTGCCCCTCTGGGTTTGTGAAAGGTTTGTGTCCCTCTGGGTTTGTGAAAGGTTTGTGTCCCTCTGGGTTTGTGTCCCTTTGGGTTTGTGAAAGGTTTATGTCCCTATGAGTTTGTGTCCCTTTGGGTATGCAAAAGATTTGTGTCCCTTTGGGTATGTAAAAGGTTTGTGTCCCTTTGGGTATGCTAAAGGTTTGTGTCCCTTTGGGTATGTAAAAGGGTGGAGATGTGTCCCTCTGGGTTTGTGAAAGGTTTGTGTCCCTATGGGTTTGTGAAGGACTTGTTTCCATCTGGGTTTGTGAAAGGTTTGTGTCTCTCTAGGTTTGTGAAAGGTTTGTGTCTCTCTGGGTTTGTGAAAGGTTTGGTGTTCCTTTTGGAGTTTGAATCTCTTTGGGTTTGTATAAGGTTTGAGTCTCTTTGGGTTTGTAAAAGGTTTGTGTCTCTTTGGGTTTGTGACAGGTTTGTGTCTCTTTGGGTTTGTGTCCCTTTGGGTTTGTGTCTCTGGGTTTGTGTCCCTTTGGGTTTGTGAAAGGTTTGTGTCCCTTTGGGTTTCTGAAAGATTTGTGTCCCTTTGGGTTTGTGTCCCTTTGGGTTTGTGAAAGGTTTGTGTCCTTTTGGGTTTGTGAAATGTTTGTGTCTCTGATTTGTGACAGGTTTGTGTCCCTTTGGGTTTGTGAAAGGTTTGTGTCTCTTTGGGTTTGTGTCTCTTTGGGTTTGTGAAATGTTTGTGTCCCTTTGGGTTTGTGACAGGTTTGTGTCTCTTTGGGTTTGTGTAAAGTTTGTGTCTGGGTTTGTGACAGGTTTGTGTCTGGGTTTGTGTCTGGGTTTGTGACAGGTTTGTGTCCTTTTGGGTTTGTGAAATGTTTGTGTCTCTTTGGGTTTGTGATAGTTTTGTGTCGTCAGGTCAGAAAGGACCCGGTAATTGACATTACTTCCGTATCTTTCTGATACTGTCCATTTTGTTTGTCGTTATTTCGGTTTCTTTTTTTTTTTTTCGTAGTTTTCGCCTGTTATCGATGTGATGTTTTTCGACATGAATAATGAAAAGTGTGTGTGTATGTGTGTGTGTGTGTGTGTGTGTGTGTGTGTGTGTGTGTGTGTGTGTGTGTGTGTGTGTGTGTGGTGTGTGTGTGTGTGTGTGTGTGTGTGTATCAGGGTCAGGTGGCACCAGACGAGGGGTATGGAGTTCCAACCCCTGATTCTAACAAGGACATCCTGTCCAGAGAAAATTCCGCTCCTAGCGCCATTGGAAAGTGAGTGATGGTGTGTGTGTGTGTGTGTGTGTGTGTGTGTGTGTGTGTGTGTGTGTGTGTGTGAGTGTGTGTGTTTGTGTTGTGTGTGTGGTTTTGATGTGTGTGTTTGTGTTTGTGTATGTGTCTCTGATGGTGACGTGTTTGTTGTGTAGTA
>CM060310.1:8358656-8398656 GCA_030674185.1 Monoplex corrugatus | reverse complement strand
CAACCCCCTCTGCAGCCTGTCTCCACTCGGAGGGGAATCACATTGTAATATATAATTGTATATAATATGCTGTCTATAATTTTCCATTGCTTTTATTCTTTCTCCCCATTTATAGCCATGCGTGTGTGTGTGTGCGTGTGTGTGTGTGTGTGTGTGTGTGTGTTTGTGTGTGTGATGTGTGTGTGTGTGTGTGTGTGCATGCGTGCGTGTGTGTGCGTGCGTGCGTGTGTGTCTGTTTCAGCGCTTAGATTTGATTTTATCAAGATTTTGCGCTATATAAATATTGTAATTATTATTAATTATTACATCACACACACTTGCAGGCACACACCACGCACACGCGCACATCGTCATTATCATCATCATGTGCCATGCCGCAAGATTTTGGCGATCTTGACTTTCCATACCAATCTGTCTCTCGTGGCTGCAAGTATACGAGTCTCCTACCCTTTGTGTCCTCATCCACACGGAACACAAATGTATTTCCCTGATTCTACCTGGTGCTCTTTTCCTCTCTAACTTTCCTGATGTAACTAGGTGTTCAAATTTCTGTGCCTCAAAAAATGTCCTGTAAATGCTGCTTGACTCTTCCTAGTTTTCTTCATTAATGTTCTTTTTGTGTTTGCCTCTTTCTAGACTGTCTCGTTTATTTTATTTTCTGTTCATGGATCTCAGTAATTTACAATCTTCTCAGAAACCACATTTCAGCTGTCTCAGTTTTGTTCTGACTTTGCTTGGCGATTGTCCACGCTTCGCAGCTGTACACAACAGTATTGGTTCTATATAACACTGAAAAACTCTCTTCCTGATGTTAAATGATAGGCATTTGTTGGTAAGAACGCTTTCTCATTTTCTTGAACGCTGTTTTAGTTTGGCCAATTTTTCTGGAGATTTCTAATGTGCATTTGCCGTCAGTTGAGATGACTGTTCCCGTATATTTACACATATGAAAAACGCGCACACAAGCGTACACAGATGCTCGCGAGTACACATGCGTGCAGGTACTCATACTCACACGCACGCACGCATAGACACCCGCGAATAATTGTATTGAGGCACGGACTGGCAAATGCACGGTCGGCTACATGTACGCACTGCTTACAGTTAATTGTATTGTTGAAAACAGTACTCATAGTCATAGTCGCAGCTTAGATTTGATTTTATCAAGATTTTGCGCTATATAAATATTGTAATTATTATTATTATTAATTATTTTTAGTGAATGCAGTTAGGGTTATCACCCCATTCTACGGACGCGCGCGCGCGCGCACCCC
Organism: Monoplex corrugatus; assembly: GCA_030674185.1. Classification (NCBI taxonomy): domain Eukaryota; kingdom Metazoa; phylum Mollusca; class Gastropoda; order Littorinimorpha; family Ranellidae; genus Monoplex; species Monoplex corrugatus. The sequence goes on along the minus strand of CM060310.1, from coordinate 8,397,382 downwards.
TAGGCCCTACACTGACAACACACAACCACACACACACACAACACACACACACACACATATTCGCACACACATACACACACACGCACACACAAACACATACACTCACACACTCACACACATACACACACACTCACAAACACACGTACACACACACTCGCACACACATACACACGCACACACATACACTCACACGCACACGCACACGCACACACACCACACACACACACACACATACACACACACACATACACACGCACGCACACACACACACACACACATACACTCACACACTCACACACACACACACTCACAAACACACGTACACACACACTCGCACACAACACACACACTCACACACACACTCACACACACACACACACATACACACACACGCACACACAAACACATACACTCACACACTCACACACACACACACTCACAAACACACGTACACACACACCCACAAACACACGTACTCGCACACACACACACACACACACACACACACACACACACACACACACACACACACACACACACACAACACACACACACACCAGAAGCGTGTCTGCTGCATGTATAGTTACTTGAAAACAAGACGGTATGAATATTTGTGTAATGGCAAGAAGAGTGAGTGAGAAATGATGCTTCCATTATCTTCATCGTCGACAAGAGTCACTGCGTTTGAGCGTGCACTTGTATGGCCTTTGGTTACAGTGTCTGATGTCTCTGTCCTTTTCCGTTCCGCGTTTTTTTGTTACACCATTACCAGTACTACCATACACACACATACGCACACCATTCCCCTTCACCGATGTGTGTGTGTGTGTGTGTGTATGTGTGTGTGTGTGTGTGTGTGTTTAATCTCCCATTTGAGAGAGTGAGAGAGAGTTTGTAACTCTATGTGTGGGTGCCTGCGACAAAAATGTGTTAGTGTAATTGTCTTAGCTGTCCCCGGAGGAATTTTTGCAAATGTTGTTCAAAGGTGTGGTGGACCATTGAGGACTCGCGAATGCATAAGTTTAGAAGTCGTGAACCAAGGTCAAGGTCACACGGACATCCCCCATACGTCCCATCACCCACCCACCCAAAAAAACGTAGGAAAAGCGTAAAATATGCACATGTTGGGGATAGTATGCGAACATCACTGTCTCAGGAAATTCTGACTACATACATATTTACAATGGTTTTTTTTCCGTTCTGCTTCCTACCATTGTTTCGGATAGCCGTCATGATTTATTTCAAAGGTCACAGCGATCGTTAGAATTACAAAATCTGGATTTTGTGTAATAATTTTTATATTGAAATAGGAGATTTTAGAATAGCCTAACCATCATTTTTGCTGTTGTTTGTTTGTTATAATGGTGAATAATTACTGTTAAGCCCGTGGGGAAGCCGGGGGCTCTTACAGTATAAATAGTATCTCCAGGTTTTGGAAATTCTGTGCTAGAAATTTCCTCTTTTCTGTCACTCTCTTGTTCGTGCATTGTTCCTTTGCTTTTTGTCATTTCTTCCTATCATTTTCTGCCTTGCTGTCCATTCACCTGTATGTGTTCTATAAAATCTTAAATGCTTTGTCTTAGGATTGATGAATGGGTACACGCATTAAGTGCATTTTTGGTTCCAAGAAATGTGATGGGCAGAAACAATTTTAGGTAATTTAGGCCCCGTTTTTATGTTTCATTGTCCTTCGTTATGTTTTACATTGGTGTTAATTTTTTTACTACCTGGTGATAAATTGTTTCTTTGTTGTTTTTTACATTGGTGTTATTTTTTTTTACATACCTGGTGATAAATTGTTTCCTTTGTTTGTGTTTTACATTGGTTTAATTTTTTTTTTACTTACTGGTGATAAATTGTTTCCTTGTTGTGTTTTACATTGGTGTTAAGGTTTGTTCTTTTTTTTTAAATACCTGGTGATAAATTGGACGGAGTGGTCATTGCCAGGTTATATGGACGAATGTGTTGATTTGTGTACTTAATTTTCCTGTACCTTTTATTCAGTGACGTATGGTATACATTTCGAGGTGGTTATAACTCTGACATGACCCTGCGGAGTCGGCTGGGCTTTAAGTAACAGCAACAAGTTACCATTGATAGTTGTCTGTATATATATGTATGTCAGTGAAGATAGTGTGTCTGCATGTATATATGTATGTCAGTGAAGATAGTGTGTCTGCATGTATATATGTATGTCAGTGAAGATAGTGTGTCTGCATGTATATATGTATGTCAGTGAAGATAGTGTGTCTGCATGTATATATGTATGTCAGTGAAGATAGTGTGTCTGCATGTATATATGTATGTCAGTGAAGATAGTGTGTCTGCATGTATATATGTATGTCAGTGAAGATAGTGTGTCTGCATGTATATATGTATGTCAGTGAAGATAGTGTGTCTGCATGTATATATGTATGTCAGTGAAGATAGGTTGTCTGCATGTATATATGTATGTCAGTGAAGATAGTGTGTCTGCATGTATATATGTATGTCAGTGAAGATAGTGTGTCTGCATGTATATATGTATGTCAGTGAAGATAGTGTGTCTGCATGTATATATGTATGTCAGTGAAGATAGTGTGTCTGCATGTATATATGTATGTCAGTGAAGATAGTGTGTCTGCATGTATATATGTATGTCAGTGAAGATAGTGTGTCTGCATGTATATATGTATGTCAGTGAAGATAGTGTGTCTGCATGTATATATGTATGTCAGTGAAGATAGTGTGTCTGCATGTATATATGTATGTCAGTGAAGATAGTGTGTCTGCATGTATATATGTATGTCAGTGAAGATAGTGTGTCTGCATGTATATATGTATGTCAGTGAAGATAGGTTGTCTGCATGTATATATGTATGTCAGTGAAGATAGTGTGTCTGCATGTATATATGTATGTCAGTGAAGATAGTGTGTCTGCATGTATATATGTATGTCAGTGAAGATAGTGTGTCTGCATGTATATATGTATGTCAGTGAAGATAGTGTGTCTGCATGTATATATGTATGTCAGTGAAGATAGTGTGTCTGCATGTATATATGTATGTCAGTGAAGATAGTGTGTCTGCATGTATATATGTATGTCAGTGAAGATAGTGTGTCTGCATGTATATATGTATGTCAGTGAAGATAGTGTGTCTGCATGTATATATGTATGTCAGTGAAGATAGTGTGTCTGCATGTATATATGTATGTCAGTGAAGATAGTGTGTCTGCATGTATATATGTATGTCAGTGAAGATAGGTGTCTGCATGTAATATATATATGTCAGTGAAGATAGTGTTGTCTGCATGTATATATGTATGTCAGTGAAGATAGTGTGTCTGTATGTATATATGTATGTCAGTGAAGATAGTGTGTCTGTATGTATATATATGTCAGTGAAGATAGTGTGTCTGATGTATATATGTATGTCAGTGAAGATAGTGTGTCTGCATGTATATATGTATGTCAGTGAAGATAGTGTGTCTGCATGTATATATGTATGTCAGTGAAGATAGTGTGTCTGCATGTATATATGTATGTCAGTGAAGATAGTGTGTCTGTATGTATATATGTATGTCAGTGAAGATAGTGTGTCTGTATGTATATATGTATGTCAGTGAAGATAGTGTGTCTGCATGTATATATAGTGTTGTCGTAAGATAGTGTGTCGTTATGTATATATGTATGTCAGTGAAGATAGTGTGTCTTGTTTATATTATTGTCAGTGAAGATAGTGTGTCTGCATGTATATATGTATGTCAGTGAAGATAGTGTGTCTGCATGTATATATGTATGTCAGTGAAGATAGTGTGTCTGCATTATATATTATGTCAGTGAGATAGTGTGTCTGCATGTATATATGTATGTCATGAGATAGTGTGTTGCTGTATATATGTATTCAGTGAAGATTGTGTCTGATTGTTATGTTGTGTGAAGTTTTGTTCTGAAGTTCAAAGCTGTTTGTGGCATTTGTTTTATTTTGCTTTGTTTTGTTTGTGTTTTAGTTTTAGTTTTTGTTTGTTTTATTTGTGTTTTGTTTTCTTTGTGTTTTTTTTTTTGTTTGTGCTTTGCTTTGTTTGTGTTTTGTTTTATTTTGTGTTTTGTTTTGCTTTGGTTTGTGTTTTGCTTTGCTTTGTGTTTTGTTTTTTGTGTTTTGTTTTGCTTTGCTTTGTGTTTGTTTTATTTTGTGTTTTGTTTGCTTTGCTTTGTGTTTGTTTTGCTTTGTGTTTGTTTTATTTGTGTTTGTTTTCTTTGTTTTGTTTTGTTTTATTTTGTGTTTTGTTGCTTTGTTTTGTTTTTTTTTGTTTTGTTTTGTTTGCTTTGTGTTTTGTTTTATTTTGTGTTTTGTTTTCCTTTGTGTTTTGTTTTGTTTATTTTGTGTTTTGTTTTGCTTTGCTTGTGTTTTCTTTTGCTTTGCGTTTTTTTTGTTTTGTTTTTTTTTTGTTTCGCTTTGCGTGTGTTTTGTTTTGCTTTGTGTTTTGTTTCGCTTTGCGTGTGTTTTGTTTTGCTTTGTGTTTTGTGTTTTGTTTCGCTTTGCGTGTGTTTTGTTTTGCTTTTTGTTTTGTGTTTTGTTTTGCTTTGCTTTGTGTTTTATTTTGCTTTGTGATTTGTTTTGTTTTGCTGCCCCGTCCTCAGTACCGTTCCTGTGTGACGCCTCTCCCCCCACCCACTCCGCACCACTCATTTGGAAGTGTCCAACACACACCAGACTATGGTCACCATGGGGGCAGAACATGAAGGGTCACAGATTCTAGGACCGTTCTGGGCATTGCCATGACAGTGAGAATGGGGGTGATCGTGATCGTGCTACGTGGTTCCATTTTGGACTGATACTGCGCTTTACGCTCAGTTTCATGATATATCCTGGCGTCAGCCAGGCCCGGGATATACAAACACCTGCGGTGTTTGCCGGGAAAGTTAAGTAACATCCTCAGCGCCGCATGCGTGAAGTGATTGAGACCTGACTGTGTGGTGATCCCAGTCTTCCCATGGAGTCCATTGCACTTTCAGTTCTTGGTAAGAGCCGGTCGAAAAACCCGAGGGTAACCATTTTGAAGTGGTGGGGATTCGAACCCATGACATGACAGTCAGTAGTCCGTTGCGCTAACCACGTCGCCTTTGTTGATTGCTTTGTGGACGGATTTAGGCTATGACTGAATGATAATAATAATGATAGTAATAATAATAATGATGATGATGATGATAATAATAATAACAATAACAATAATAACAATAATAATAAATAATAATAATAATGGTAATAATAATAATTACAATAAGAATACTACTACTACTACTACTACTACTACTACTACTACTACTACTACTACTACTACTACTACTACTACTACTACTACTACTACTACTACTGACATTTATAAGGCGTCAAATCTTGATTCACGAGTCAAGTCGACGCGCGCATCTCATTCTCAAGTGAGAAAAGGAGAGCAGATCCCCTCGGACCAGCTTGCAGGGAAATTCCAAACAATGGTGCGATGAAACTGAAAGCACTTTCTCCAGCTAACTTAAAACTGTATTTTTGGCACCGTCAGGAGAAGATTTTACTTTGAGGATTGCAAGGTGTGCGCTGTTCGACATGTCCAGAGACTCTCTGAAAGGTACGGTGGTAAGGAGTCCATCAAAATGATGATATGCAAGACTTGCAATTTTATACTGGTCATCATCATCATCATCAGGTGCCCTGTCGCATGGCGTTGGCGATCATGGACTTCCATTTGTCCCTATCTCTCGTTGCCCCTAGCATCTCCCCCACCCTCCTCGTCCCCAGCCACTCTGCAAGTCCGTCCAGCATTTTCTCCCTGGGTCTACCTGGTGCTCTCTTTCCCTCCAGCTTTCCCGTTGTGACCAGGTGCTCTAAATCCCCCTTCCTCATAAAATGGCCTATAAATGTTGCCGGTCTTTTCCTAATCTTCCTTATGAGTGATCTACTTGTGTCTGCCTCCATCAAGACTGTCTCGTTTGTTTTCTTTGCTGTCCATGGAACTCTCAACATTCTTCTTAGAAGCCACATCTCGGCTGCCTCAGTATTGTTCTGGCTTTGTTTGTTGACTGTCCACGCCTCACATCCGTACAACAGTATTGGTTCTATATAACATTCAAGAAGTCTCTTCCTGATGTTAATTGATAGGCATTTGTTGGTAAGAATGCTTGTCATCTTCTTGAATGCTGTTTTGGCTTGGCCGATTCTGCTGGCTATTTATACTGGTAACGGGATATAATTAGAGGGATAGGTATATTTCCCAGATCGCTCCCCTTGAAGCCCAGTTAGCCTTCTTGCCTTCCTGAAGTTTGGGTCAAAAAAGGAAAATGTGTGAGAGACAGCAAGAGAGGGTGAGTGAAAAGGAAAAAGTGAATAACAGAGTGAGGAGAAAGAGAAGAGAAAAAGAGAGAATATATTGGAACAGTGTGTGTGTGTGTGTGTGTGTGTGTGTGTGTGTGTGTGTGTGTGTGTGTGTGTGTGTGTGTGTGTGTGTGGTTTGTGTGTGTGTGTGTGTGTGTGTGTGTTGTGTGTGTGTGTGTGTGTGTGTGTGTGTGTGTGTGTGTGTGTGTGTGTGTGTGTGTGTGTGTGTGTGTGCGTGCGTGCGTGCGTGCCCTGGAGGTTTGGTCGTGTGTGTGTGTGTGTGTGTGTGTGTGTATGTTGTGTGTGTGTGTGTGTGTGTGTGTGTGTGTGTGTGTGTGTGTGTGTGTGTGTGCGTGCGTGCGTGCGTGCGTGCCCTGGAGGTTTGGTCGTTCTCGGGTGATTGCTTCGGTGAATGATGATAGTGCGCGCCTTGGTTTGATTCTTGAATCAAGATGTGGCGACTTATCATCATCATCTTCTTCATCATCATCATCATCATCATCATCATCATCATCATCATCATCATCATCATCATCATCATCATCATCACTGGTAACCAGAGGAGTTCTTTGAGTACGTATACATAATCATGCCTTCTTTTCTTCATGATCAGGCGAGCTGCATTGTTCTGAACCCTTTACGGTTGAGAAATTTGTTCTGCTAGTAAAATCAGCGAGCACGGAATGACAGCAGTCTCGCCAGAAAGCTACTGTAGCAGAAACAAGTCGATTACATGCTGTTGTAGACAAGTACAGGCACATGACCATGTACGTATGGACCGTTGTAGTTGAAATTATGAAAACAATTCAGAATCTCATTTGTGTCTGAAAATGTGAAGCTCGGCAATGCATAAAACGTGACAAACAGATAAATACCTGTATCTCAGCAATGCATAAAACGTGACAAACAGATAAATACCTGTATCTGAGCAATGCATAAAACGTGACAAACAGATAAATACCTGTATCTCGGCAATGCATAAAACGTGACAAACAGATAAATACCTGTATGTCGGCAATGCATAAAACGTGACAAACAGATAAATACCTGTATCTGAGCAATGCATAAAACGTGACAAACAGATAAATACCTGTATGTCGGCAATGCATAAAACGTGACAAACAGATAAATACCTGTATCTGAGCAATGCATAAAACGTGACAAACAGATAAATACCTGTATGTCGGCAATGCATAAAACGTGACAAACAGATAAATACCTGTATCTCGGCAATGCATAAAACGTGACAAACAGATAAATACCTGTATCTCGGCAATGCATAAAACGTGACAAACAGATAGATACCTGTATCTCGGCAATGAATAAAACGTGACAAACAGATAAATACCTGTATCTCAGCAATGAATAAAACGTGACAAACAGATAAATACCTGTATCTCGGCAATGAATAAAACGTAACAAACAGATAAATACCTGTATCTCGGCAATGCATAAAACGTGACAAACAGATAGATACCTGTATCTCAGCAATGCATAAAACGTGACAAACAGATAAATACCTGTATCTCGGCAATGAATAAAACGTGACAGATAAATACCTGTATCTCGGCAATGCATAAAACGTGACAAACAGATAAATACCTGTATCTCAGCAATGCATAAAACGTGACAAACAGATAAATACCTGTATCTCGGCAATGAATAAAACGTGACAAACAGATAAATACCTGTATCTCGGCAATGAATAAAACGTGACAAACAGATAAATACCTGTATCTCGGCAATGAATAAAACGTGACAAACAGATAAATACCTGTATCTCGGCAATGAATAAAACGTGACAAACAGATAAATACCTGTATCTCGGCAATGAATAAAACGTGACAAACAGATAAATACCTGTATCTCGGCAATGAATAAAACGTGACAAACAGATAAATACCTGTATCTCGGCAATGCATAAAACGTGACAAACAGATAAATACCTGTATCTCGGCAATGAATAAAACGTGACAAACAGATAAATACCTGTATCTGAGCAATGCATAAAACGTGACAAACAGATAAATACCTGTATCTCGGCAATGAATAAAACGTGACAAACAGATAAATACCTGTATCTGAGCAATGCATAAAACGTGACAAACAGATAAATACCTGTATCTCGGCAATGAATAAAACGTGACAAACAGATATTAACCTGTATCTGAGCAATGCATAAAACGTGACAAACAGATAAATACCTGTATCTCAGCAATGAATAAAACGTGACAGATAAATACCTGTATCTCGGCAATGAATAAAACGTGACAAACAGATAAATACCTGTATCTGAGCAATGCATAAAACGTGACAAACAGATAAATACCTGTATCTGAGCAATGAATAAAACGTGACAAACAGATAAATACCTGTATCTCGGCAATGAATAAAACGTGACAAACAGATAAATACCTGTATCTCGGCAATGCATAAAACGTGACAAACAGATAGATACCTGTATCTGAGCAATGCATAAAACGTGACAAACAGATAAATACCTGTATCTCGGCAATGAATAAAACGTGACAAACAGATAAATACCTGTATCTCGGCAATGAATAAAACGTGACAAACAGATAAATACCTGTATCTCGGCAATGAATAAAACGTGACAAACAGATAAATACCTGTATCTCGGCAATGAATAAAACGTGACAAACAGATAAATACCTGTATCTCTGCAATGAATAAAACGTGACAAACAGATAAATACCTGTATCTCAGCAATGAATAAAACGTGACAAACAGATAAATACCTGTATCTCAGCAATGAATAAAACGTGACAAACAGATAAATACCTGTATCTCAGCAATGAATAAAACGTGACAAACAGATAAATACCTGTATCTCGGCAATGCATAAAACGTGACAAACAGATAAATACCTGTATCTCGGCAATGCATAAAACGTGACAGATAAATACCTGTATCTCGGCAATGCATAAAACGTGACAGATAAATACCTGTATCTCAGCAATGAAATAAAACGTGACAAACAGATAGATACCTGTATCTGAGCAATGCATAAAACGTGACAAACAGATAAATACCTGTATCTCGGCAATGAATAAAACGTGACAAACAGATAAATACCTGTATCTCGGCAATGAATAAAACGTGACAAACAGATAAATACCTGTATCTCGGCAATGAATAAAACGTGACAAACAGATAAATACCTGTATCTCGGCAATGAATAAAACGTGACAAACAGATAAATACCTGTATCTCTGCAATGAATAAAACGTGACAAACAGATAAATACCTGTATCTCGGCAATGAATAAAACGTGACAAACAGATAAATACCTGTATCTCAGCAATGAATAAAACGTGACAAACAGATAAATACCTGTATCTCGGCAATGCATAAAACGTGACAAACAGATAAATACCTGTATCTGGGCAATGAATAAAACGTGACAAACAGATAAATACCTGTATCTCGGCAATGCATAAAACGTGACAAATAAATACCTGTATCTCGGCAATGCATAAAACGTGACAGATAAATACCTGTATCTCGGCAATGCATAAAACGTGACAAACAGATAGATACCTGTGTCTCGGCAATGCATAAAACGTGACAAACAGATAAATACCTGTATCTCGGCAATGAATAAAACGTGACAAACAGATAAATACCTGTATCTCGGCAATGAATAAAACGTGACAAACAGATAAATACCTGTATCTCGGCAATGCATAAAACGTGACAAACAGATAAATACCTGTATCTCGGCAATGCATAAAACGTGACAAACAGATAAATACCTGTATCTCAGCAATGAATAAAACGTGACAAACAGATAAATACCTGTATCTCGGCAATGCATAAAACGTGACAAACATATAAATACCTGTATCTCGGCAATGCAGAAAACGTGACAAACAGATAAATACCTGTATCTCGGCAATGCATAAAACGTGACAGATAAATACCTGTATCTCAGCAATGCATAAAACGTGACAAACAGATAGATACCTGTATCTGAGCAATGCATAAAACGTAACAAAAGATAAGTACCTGTATCTCGGCAATGCATAAAACGTGACAAACAGATAGATACTGAATGTCGGCAATGCATAAAACGTGACAAACAGATAGATACCTGTATCTCGGCAATGCATAAACGTGACAAACAGATAGATACCTGTATCTGAGCAATGCATAAAACGTGACAAACAGATAAATACCTGTATCTCGGCAATGCATAAAACGTGACAAACAGATAGATACCTGTATCTGAGCAATGCATAAAACGTAACAAACAGATAAGTACCTGTATCTCGGCAATGCATAAAACGTGACAAACAGTTAGATACCTGTATCTGAGCAATGCATAAAACGTGATAAACAGATAGATACCTGTATCTCGGCAATGCATAAAACGTTACAAACAGATAAATACCTGTATCTCGGCAATGCATAAAACGTGACAAACAGATAAATACATGTATCTCGGCAATGCATAAAACGTGACAAACAGATAAATACCTGTATCTCAGCAATGCATAAAACGTGACAAAACAGATAAATACCTGTATCTCGGCAATGAATAAAACGTGACAAACAGAGAAATACCTGTATCTCGGCAATGCATAAAACGTGACAAACAGATAAATACCTGTATCTCTGCAATGCATAAAACGTGACAGATAAATACCTGTATCTCAGCAATGAATAAAACGTGACAAACAGATAAATACCTGTATCTCGGCAATGAATAAAACGTGACAAACAGATAAATACCTGTATCTCAGCAATGCATAAAACGTGACAAACATATAAATACCTGTATCTCGGCAATTAATAAAACGTGACAAACAGATAAATACCTGTATCTCAGCAATGCATAAAACGTGACAAACATATAAATACCTGTATCTCGGCAATGAATAAAACGTGACAGATAAATACCTGTATCTCAGCAATGAATAAACGTGACAGATGAATACCTGTATCTCGGCAATGAATAAAACGTGACAGATAAATACCTGTATCTCGGCAATGAATAAAACGTGACAGATAAATACCTGTATCTCGGCAATGCATAAAACGTGACAAACAGATAAATACCTGTATCTCAGCAATGAATAAAACGTGACAGATAAATACCTGTATCTCGGCAATGAATAAAACGTGACAAACAGATAAATACCTGTATCTCGGCAATGCATAAAACGTGACAGATAAATACCTGTATCTCGGCAATGAATAAAACGTGACAAACAGAGAAATACCTGTATCTCGGCAATGCATAAAACGTAACAAACAGATAAATACCTGTATCTCGGTAATGCATAAAACGTGACAAACAGAGAAATACCTGTATCTCGGCAATGCATAAAACGTGACAAATAAATACCTGTATCTCGGCAATGCATAAAACGTGACAAACATAAATACCTGTATCTCGGCAATGCATAAAACGTGACAAACAGATAGATACCTGTTCTCGGCAATGCATAAAACGTGACAAACAGATAAATACCTGTTCTCGGCAATGAATAAAACGTGACAAAGAGATAAATACCTGTATCTCGGCAATGAATAAAACGTGACAAACAGATAAATACCTGTATCTCGGCAATGAATAAAACGTGACAAACAGATAAATACCTGTATCTCGGCAATGAATAAAACGTGACAAACAGATAAATACCTGTATCTCGGCAATGAATAAAACGTGACAAACAGATAAATACCTGTATCTCGGCAATGAATAAAACGTGACAAACAGATAAATACCTGTATCTCGGCAATGCATAAAACGTGACAAACAGATAAATACCTGTATCTCGGCAATGAATAAAACGTGACAAACAGATAAATACCTGTATCTGAGCAATGCATAAAACGTGACAAACAGATAAATACCTGTATCTCGGCAATGAATAAAACGTGACAAACAGATAAATACCTGTATCTGAGCAATGCATAAAACGTGACAAACAGATAAATACCTGTATCTCGGCAATGAATAAAACGTGACAAACAGATAAATACCTGTATCTCAGCAATGAATAAAACGTGACAAACAAATAAATACCTGTATCTCAGCAATGAATAAAACGTGACAAAACAGATAAATACCTGTATCTCAGCAATGCATAAAACGTGACAAACATATAAATACCTGTATCTCAGCAATGAATAAAACGTAACAAACAGATAAATACCTGTATCTCAGCAATGCATAAAACGTGACAAACAGATAAATACCTGTATCTCAGCAATGAATAAAACGTGACAAACAGATAGATACCTGTATCTCAGCAATGAATGAAATGTGACAAACAGATAAATACCTGTATCTCAGCAATGAATGAAATGTGACAAACAGATAAATACCTGTATCTCAGCAATGAATAAAACGTGACAGATAAATACTTGTATCTCAGCAATGAATAAAACGTGACAAACAGAGAAATACCTGTATCTCAGCAATGAATAAAACGTGACACACAGATAAATACCTGTATCTCGGCAATGCATAAAACGTGACAAACAGATAAATACCTGTATCTCGGCAATGCATAAAACGTGACAGATAAATACCTGTATCTCGGCAATGCATAAAACGTGACAAACAGATAAATACCTGTATCTCGGCAATGCATAAAACGTGACAAACAGATAAATACCTGTATCTCAGCAATGAACAAAACGTGACAAACAGATAAATACCTGTATCTCGGCAATGCATAAAACGTGACAAACATATAAATACCTGTATCTCGGCAATGCAGAAAACGTGACAAACAGATAAATACCTGTATCTCGGCAATGCATAAAACGTGACAGATAAATACCTGTATCTCAGCAATGCATAAAACGTGACAAACAGATAGATACCTGTATCTGAGCAATGCATAAAACGTAACAAACAGATAAGTACCTGTATCTCGGCAATGCATAAAACGTGACAAACAGATAGATACCTGAATGTCGGCAATGCATAAAACGTGACAAACAGATAGAATACCTGTATCTCGGCAATGCATAAAACGTGACAAACAGATAGATACCTGTATCTGAGCAATGCATAAAACGTGACAAACAGATAAATACCTGTATCTCGGCAATGCATAAAACGTGACAAACAGATAGATACCTGTATCTGAGCAATGCATAAAACGTAACAAACAGATAAGATACCTGTATCTCGGCAATGCATAAAACGTGACAAACAGTTAGAATACCTGTATCTGAGCAATGCATAAAACGTGACAAACAGATAGATACCTGTATCTCGGCAATGCATAAAACGTTACAAACAGATAAATACCTGTATCTCGGCAATGCATAAAACGTGACAAACAGATAAATACCATGTATGTCGGCAATGCATAAAACGTGACAAACAGATAAATACCTGTATCTCAGCAATGCATAAAACGTGACAAACAGATAAATACCTGTATCTCGGCAATGAATAAAACGTGACAAACAGATAAATACCTGTATCTCGGCAATGCATAAAACGTGACAAACAGATAAATACCTGTATCTCGGCAATAATAAAACGTGACAAACAGATAAATACCTGTATCTCGTCAATGCATAAAACGTGACAAACAGATAGATACCTGTATCTCGGCAATGCATAAAACGTGACAAACAGATAGATACCTGTATCTCAGCAATGCATAAAACGTGACAGATAAATACCTGTATCTCAGCAATGAATAAAACGTGACAAACAGATAAATACCTGTATCTCGGCAATGCATAAAACGTGACAAACAGATAAATACCTGTATCTCAGCAATGAATAAAACGTGACAAACAGATAAATACCTGTATCTCAGCAATGCATAAAACGTGACAAACAGATAAATACCTGTATCTCAGCAATGAATAAAACGTGACAAACAGATAAATACCTGTATCTCAGCAATGAATAAAACGTGACAAACAAATAAATACCTGTATCTCAGCAATGAATAAAACGTGACAAACAGATAAATACCTGTATCTCAGCAATGCATAAAACGTGACAAACATATAAATACCTGTATCTCAGCAATGAATAAAACGTAACAAACAGATAAATACCTGTATCTCAGCAATGCATAAAACGTGACAAACAGATAAATACCTGTATCTCAGCAATGAATAAAACGTGACAAACAGATAGATACCTGTATCTCAGCAATGAATGAAATGTGACAAACAGATAAATACCTGTATCTCAGCAATGAATGAAATGTGACAAACAGATAAATACCTGTATCTCAGCAATGAATAAAACGTGACATATAAATACTTGTATCTCAGCAATGAATAAACGTGACAAACAGAGAAATACCTGTATCTCAGCAATGAATAAAACGTGACACACAGATAAATACCTGTATCTCGGCAATGCATAAAACGTGACAAACAGATAAAATACCTGTATCTCGGCAATGCATAAAACGTACAAACATATAAATACCTGTATCTCGGCAATGCATAAAACGTGACAAACAGATAGATACCTGTATCTCGGCAATGCATAAAACGTGACAAACAGATAAATACCTGTATCTCGGCAATGCATAAAACGTGACAAACAGATAAATACCTGTATCTCAGCAATGCATAAAACGTGACAAACAGATAAATACCTGTATCTCGGCAATGCATAAAACGTGACAAACAGAAAATACCTGTATCTCGGCAATGCATAAAACGTGACAAACAGATAAATACCTGTATCTCGGCAATGCATAAAACGTGACAAACAGATAATATACCTCTGTATCTCGCATGCAAACTACAACATAATACTGTATTACAAGTAAAACGTGACAAACAGTATAGATACCTGTATCTCGCAATGCATAAAACGTGACAAACAGATAATACTGTATTCGGCAATGCATAAACGTGACAAACAGATAAATACCTGTATCTCGGCAATGCATAAAACGTGACAAACAGATAAATACCTGTATCTCGGCAATGCATAAAACGTGACAAACAGAAAATACCTGTATCTCGGCAATGCATAAAACGTGACAAACAGATAAATACCTGTATCTCGGCAATGCATAAAACGTGACAAACAGATAAATACCTGTATCTCGGCAATGCATAAAACGTGACAAACAGATAAATACCTGTATCTCGGCAATGCATAAAACGTGACAGATAAATACCTGTATCTCGGCAATGCATAAAACGTGACAAACAGATAAATACCTGTATCTCGGCAATGCATAAAAACGTGACAACAGATAAATACCTGTATCTCGGCAATGCAATAAAACGTGACAAACAGATAAATACCTGTATCTCGGCAATGCATAAAACGTGACAAACAGATAAATACCTGTATCTCGGCAATGAATAAAACGTGACAAAAGATAAATACCTGTATCTCGGCAATGCATAAAACGTGACAAACAGATAAATACCTGTATCTCGGCAATGAATAAAACGTGACAAAGATAAATACCTGTATCTCAGCAATGATAAAACGTGACAAACAGATAAATACCTGTATCTCGGCAATGAATAAAACGTGACAAACAGATAAATACCTGTATCTCGGCAATGAATAAAACGTGACAAACAGATAAATACCTGTATCTCAGCAATGAATAAAACGTGACAAACAGATAAATACCTGTATCTCGCAATGAATAAAACGTGACAAACAGATAAATACCTGTATCTCGGCAATGAATAAAACGTGACATAAACCGTTTTGAATATACCGTATGTATCTCGGCAATGAATAAAACGTGACAAACAGATAAATACCTGTATCTCGGCAATGAATAAAACGTGACAAACAGATAAATACCTGTATCTCGGCAATGCATAAAACGTGACAAACAGATAAATACCTGTATCTCGGCAATGAATAAAACGTGACAAACAGATAAATACCTGTATCTCGGCAATGCATAAAACGTGACAAACAGATAAATACCTGTATCTCGGCAATGAATAAAACGTGACAACATAAATACCTGTATCTCGGCAATGAATAAAACGTGACACAGATAAATACCTGTATCTCGGCAATGCATAAAACGTGACAAACAGATAAATACCTGTATCTCGGCAATGCATAAAACGTGACAAACAGATAAATACCTGTATCTCGGCAATGCATAAAACGTGCAAACAGATAAATACCTGTATCTCAGCAATGCATAAAACGTGACAAACATATAATACCTGTATCTCAGCAATGCATAAAACGTAACAAACATATAAATACCTGTATCTCAGCAATGCATAAAACGTGACAAACAGATAGATACCTGTATCTCGCAATGCATAAAACGTGACAAACAGATAAATACCTGTATCTCAGCAATGCATAAAACGTAACAAACATATAAATACCTGTATCTCAGCAATGCATAAAACGTGACAGATAATACCTGTATCTCAGCAATGCATAAAACGTACAAACAGATAAATACCTGTATCTCGGCAATGCATAAAACGTAACAAACAGATAAATACCTGTATCTCGAGCAATGACATAAAACGTACAAAACAATAAATTACCTGTATCTCGAGCAATGATAAAACGTGACAAACAGATAAATACCTGTATCTGAGCAATGAATAAAACGTGACAAACAGATAAATACCTGTATCTGAGCAATGAATAAAACGTGACAAACAGATAAATACCTGTATCTGAGCAATGAATAAAACGTGACACAGATAAATACCTGTATCTCAGCAATGCATAAAACGTAAACAACAGATAAATACCTGTATCTCAGCAATGCATAAAACGTGAACATAAGATAATACCTGTATCTCAGCAATGGCACAATAAACACAACAAAACAGATAAATACCTGTATCTCAGCAATGCATAAAACACAACAAACAGATAAATACCTGTATCTCAGCAATGCATAAAACACAACAAACAGATAAATACCTGTATCTGAGCAATGAATAAAATGTGACACACAGAGAAATACCTATATCTGAGCAATGAATAAAACGTGTGAAAACAGTTAAATAATTGTGTCTCATCTCTGTATAAAATGTTTTAATAAAATTCATCATATCTTTGATGTGAACGGAAAACAAATGGCTGAAAATTCATGAAGATCAGTAGCTATATTTCTTTTTTTTTGAGGATAATTCATCATCATCATGTGCCCTGCCGCATGGCGTTGGCGATCATGGCCCTCCGTATGCATCTATCCCATGTCGCCGCAAGCACATCCTTCGCTCTCTGTGTCCTCAACCATGCTGCAAGTCCGTCCAGTATTATCCTACGAAAAGTGACTGTTTTTGAAAGAGATTTTTTTTGGGGGGGATGGCTTGACCATTTTAGTGAGAAACAGTAGAAAGATTTGAGCGGTGAAATGTGGAATAAATCCCACGTGACGCCAGGAGAACTGAGCGTGGAGCAGAGGTTTTGGAATAATGGAAATTTGAAGTTATTGATCCAGACAGATCTGGCCACCACATCCCATGGGCGCCACACCTCGCGCCATAGTTCACATCCACACGGGGGATATTGGATTGAGACAGGGAGGGTGGTGGTGAGAGATGGGGGCTGGGGAGGTAGGGTTCTGAAATTAAAATAGTCAAGCCACAGTCTCTATGTTGTTGTTGGATTGAGACAAGAGGGGGGGAGGGGGGTAGGGTTCTGAAAGTAAAATAGTCAAGCCACAGTCTCTGTGTTGTGTTGGATTGAGACAAGAGGGGGGGAGGGGGGTAGGGTTCTGAAATTAAAATAGTCAAGCCATAGTCTCTGTGTTGTGTTGGATTGAGACAGGGGGATGAGGATCATCATCATCATCATCATCAGGTGCCCTGCTGCATGGCGTTGGCGATCATGGACTTCCATCTGTCTCTATCTCTCGTTGCCCCTAGAATCTCCCCCACCCCCCTCGTCCCCAGCCACTCTGCAAGTCCGTCCAGCATTTTCTCCCTGGGTCTACCCGGTGCTCTCTTTCCCTCCAGCTTTCCCGTTGTGACCAAGTGTTCCAAATCCCCCTTCCTCATAAAATGGCCAATAAATGTTGCCTGTCTTTTCCTAATCTTCCTTATGAGTGATCTACTTGTGTCTGCCTCCATCAAGACTGTCTCGTTTGTTTTCTTTGATGTCCATGGAACTCTCAACATTCTTCTTAGAAACCGCATCTCGGCTGCCTCGATCCTGCTTTGGCTTTGCTTGCTGACTGTCCACGCCTCACATCCGTACAACAGTATTGGTTCTATATAACATTCAAGGACTCTCTTTCTGATGTTAATTGATAGGCATTTGTATTGTTTTGTTTTTATTGACACGATAGATTTACTATGTCAAATTCTTGCTGCTCTGCCCTGGAGAACACATCATTGCAGAGCATCATTATCTTCCCTCCCCTCCCCCCCCCCCCCTCCATTTTTGTTGTTGTTGTATGTGTGTGTATGTTTATTTATCACGGTGGATTTCGCTACAGATTTTTGCCAGGAACACCTTTTTTGCTGAGGGATTTTTAACGTGCCCTGAATGCGTGCTGCACGCGGAGTATCGATCTATCGTCTCATTCCTGAAGGGGATTTGAAACTTGAGATCACTTCATTACTCCAGGACAATCGTATTTTGTTTTAGTGGATTTGTCTTATGGCTTGTTGCTATTCTATTTGTGTAAGCCTTGCAAATGCAAAACCAGACTGACTTGATTAAAAGTGCGGAAATTACATAGAGATAAATCACACTTAAGAATTTGTAAACATACAAAGTAAGGAAAAGAAGAAAGAGAGGCCACCATTGAAGTGAATAAAGAAACAGAGAGGGAAAGGATGATTGGTAATAAAATGGCCGCTTCTATCAGTGTCTTAAACTTATACAGAAAAATCAAAAACAAAAAAGAACCACTCACGCACGCATACGTGCGCGCGCACATGCATACACGCACACACTCACGCGCATACACACACACATACACACACACAACACACACACACACAAACATTCTCACCTACAAAACCACACACACACCACCACACACGCGGGCGCCCGCGCACACACAAGCGCACACACACACACACACACACACACACACACACACACACACACACTCAGATATACACTCAGATATACACTCACATACACATGTACACACAAAAGCACTGCACACACACACAAACACACACACACAAACACACACACACACACAAACACAACACACAACACACACACAACACACTCACACACACACGCACGCAACACACACACGCACACACACAAACACACACACACACACACAGACACACACACACACACACACATACACACACACAAACCACACACACACACACACACACACACACACACACACACACACACACACACACACACACACACACACACACACACACACACACACGTCACCGACAAGAATAGAATCCAAACCACCATTTAAGATCAAGTAGTGGTGGGAGGGGGGGGGATTGGAAGAAAAATCAGATCCGCTGGCAGAACCTGTGTTTCTCCCATCCTAGGCAAGTGGTCAAACTCCTAAACCCACAGACAACCGTTATGACCGTATTTCAGTGACGTGGGGTCCATAATGAGCTGTACTGCTTGGTTCCTTTGATGGAACCAAGGACTGAAGATCTAATGCTGAAACATCCCACGGCAGTTGAAAATCGTGAAGAGTGTGGCTGCTCTGGCATAAGAATGTTGGAGATAGGTTTATATTCCAGTCCCTCCCCTTGACAACCAATTAGCCTTCTTGCCTTTCTGAGGTCTTGACAAAGAGAGAGAGAGAGAGAGAGAGAGAGAGAGAGAGAGAGAGAGAGAGAGAGAGAGAGAGAGAGAGAGAGAGAGCGAACATTCGTGTATGTGATCTATGGGACAGAGAATATGATAATTTGGGTCAAAGATCGTTCGCCGAACAGGTTTGAGTATACCCAAACTCAGCATCGTGTGTGTGTGTGTGTGTGTGTGTGTATGTGTGTGTGTGTGTGTGTGTTTGTGTGTGTTTGTGTGTGTGTGTTTGGTGTGTGTGTGTGTGTGTGTGTGTGTGTGTGTGTGTGAGAGAGAGAGAGAGAGAGGATGCCGGCTTGGGTCACGGATCACATAATTTACTCGCCTCCTGTCTCCACATCCGCTTTCCTGATCAGTTTGCGTGTGTTTTGTGCCCTGGAGGTTCAGTTGTTGGTGATTGCTTTGGTGAATAATGAGAGTGCGCGCCTTGATACGATTCTTGAATCAGGATTTGGCGCCTTATAAATGTCATTATTATCTGATTTCCCGGACTGTTGGCCGCTCGTCTTAATGTTTCCGTCATTCTGCTGATGTCAGCTTAGTGTTTCATAGGTCCCTCCCCACCACACATTTCCCTATTTCAAGTTCTCGCCAACACGTAGAGTTTGGTGCAAGTTCAAGAAGTCTGCTTGATTTTGGGTGGAGCGTATATGGAGTTGTCTGAGTGCCATGAAACCTGTTGCGCATACTCCAAACTGCTCAAAGAGAGCAACGCGTGTGTTGTATTCTGCGTTGTTCTTATAAAGCGTGTGGTGTGTTCTGTGTTGTTCTTATAAAGCGTGTGGTGTGTTCTGTGTTGTTCTTATAAAGCGTGTGTTGTATTCTGCGTTGTTCTTATAAAGCGTGTGGTGTGTTCTGTGTTGTTCTTATAAAGCGTGTGGTGTGCTCTGTGTTGTTCTTATAAAGCGTGTGGTGTGTTCTGTGTTGTTCTTATAAAGCGTGTGGTGTGTTCTGTGTTGTTCTTATAAAGCGTGTGGTGTGTTCTGTGTTGTTCTTATAAAGCGTGTGGTGTGTTCTGTGTTGTTCTTATAAAGCGTGTGGTGTGTTCTATGTTGTTCTTATAAAGCGTGTGGTGTGTTCTGTGTTGTTCTTATAAAGCGTGTGGTGTGTTCTGTGTTGTTCTTATAAAGCGTGTGTTGTATTCTGCGTTGTTCTTATAAAGCGTGTGGTGTGTTCTGTGTTGTTCTTATAAAGCGTGTGTTGTATTCTGCGTTGTTCTTATAAAGCGTGTGGTGTGTTCTGTGTTGTTCTTATAAAGCGTGTGGTGTGTTCTGTGTTGTTCTTATAAAGCGTGTGTGTTCTGTGTTGTTCTTATAAAGCGTGTGTTGTATTCTGTGTTGTTCTTATAAAGCGTGTGGTGTGTTCTGTGTTGTTCTTATAAAGCGGTTGTGGTGTGTTCTGTGTGTGTTTCTTATAAAGCGTGTGGTGTGTTCTGTGTTGTTCTTATAAAGCGTGTGGTGTGTTCTGTGTTGTTCTTATAAAGCGTGTGGTGTGTTCTGTGTTGTTCTTATAAAGCGTGTGGTGTGTTCTGTGTTGTTCTTATAAAGCGTGTGGTGTGTTCTGTGTTGTTCTTATAAAGCGTGTGGTGTGTTCTGTGTTGTTCTTATAAAGCGTGTGGTGTGTTCTGTGTTGTTCTTATAAAGCGTGTGGTGTGTTCTGTGTTGTTCTTATAAAGCGTGTGGTGTGTTCTGTGTTGTTCTTATAAAGCGTGTGGTGTGTTCTGTGTTGTTCTTATAAAGCGTGTGGTGTGTTCTGTGTTGTTCTTATAAAGCGTGTGGTGTGTTCTGTGTTGTTCTTATAAAGCGTGTGGTGTGTTCTGTGTTGTTCTTATAAAGCGTGTGGTGTATTCTGCGTTGTTCTTATAAAGCGTGTGTTGTGTGTTTCTGTGTTTGTTTCTTATAAAGCGTGTGGTGTGTTCTGTGTTGTTCTTATAAAGCGTGTGTGTTTCTGCGTTGTTCTTATAAAGCGTGTGGTGTGTTCTGTGTTGTTCTTATAAAGCGTGTGGTGTGTTCTGTGTTGTTCTTATAAAGCGTGTGGTGTGTTCTGTGTTGTTCTTATAAAGCGTGTGGTGTGTTCTGCGTTGTTCTTATAAAGCGTGTGGTGTGTTCTGTGTTGTTCTTATAAAGCGTGTGGTGTGTTCTGTGTTGTTCTTATAAAGCGTGTGGTGTGTTCTGTGTTGTTCTTATAAAGCGTGTGGTGTGTTCTGTGTTGTTCTTATAAAGCGTGTGGTGTGTTCTGTGTTGTTCTTATAAAGCGTGTGGTGTGTTCTGGTTGTTCTTATAAAGCGTGTGGTTGTTCTGTGTTGTTCTTATAAAGCGTGTGGTGTGTTCTGTGTTGTTCTTATAAAGCGTGTGGTGTGTCTGTGTTGTTTTATAAGTGTTGTACTGCTGTTTTATAAGCGTGTGGTGTGTTCTGTGTAGTATGAAGAGTGTGATGTTTGTATTGTATAAAGTGTGTGATGTGTTCTGTGTTGTTCTTAAAAATCGTGTGTTGTGTATTGTATAAAGCATGGGATGTATTATGTATTGTATTATTGTTATTGTTGTTTAAAGCCCAGCCGACTGTGTAGAGCCATATCAGGGCCATAACCGCTTCAAAACATACAAAACTTCAACAGGAAAAGAAACAAGAGAAAATTAAATACACATATCAATGCATTCGCGCACGTAATCAAAGGACATGCCCCTGGCGTTGACCACTCTGTCCAGTTAATCGCACAGGGGATTTAAAAAACACACCTGAATACAAATTTAAGCATACCTAAAGACACCAAAACATATATAAAAACGGGCATAAATTACCTGCAATTGCTTTCGTATACCTCACCTCCTTAGAGCCAAAAAATACACTTAATACACGTACCCAATTATCAATCTTAAGAAAAAGTACGTAAGACTTTATCGAACACGTGCATGTCAATGGACCAGCAAAGCAGAAAATGACAGGAAGAAATGACAGAAGGCAAAGGGGCAAGGCAGAAACAAAGACAGTGGCAGGAAAGAGGAAATTTCTTGCACAGAATTTCCAGAAGATGGAGACACTACTTATACTGAAAGAGCCCCCGGCATCCCCACGGAGGGAATGTATTGTATAAAGCGTGTGATGTGTTACGTACTGTATAAACTGTGTGATGCGTTTTGCAGTCTGTAAACCGTGTGATGTGTTATATATTGTATAAACCGTGTGATGTGTTATATATTGTATAAAGCGTGTGATGTGTTTTGTATAAAGTGTGTGATGTGTATTGTATAAACCATGTGATGTGTTATACATTGTATAAACCGTGTGATGTGATATATATTGTATAAAGCGTGTGATGTGTATTGTATAAAGTGTGTGATGTGTTTTGTATAAACTGTGTGATGTGTTATATATTGTATAAAGCGTGTGATGTGTTTTGTATAAAGTGTGTGATGTGTTTTGTATAAACTGTGTGATGCGTTTTGCAGTCTGTAAACCGTGTGATGTGTTATATATTGTATAAAGTGTGTGATGTGTTGTGTATAAAGCGTGTGATGTGTATTGTATAAAGTGTGTGATGTGTTTTGTATAAACCGTGTGATGTGATATATATTGTATAAAGCGTGTGATGTGTTTTGTATAAAGTGTGTGATGTGTTTTGTATAAAGTGTGTGATGCGTTTTGCAGTCTGTAAACCGTGTGATGTGTTATATATTGTATAAAGTGTGTGATGTGTTTTGTATAAAGTGTGTGATGTGTTTTGTATAAAGTGTGTGATGTGTTTTGTATAAAGTGTGTGATGTGTTATATATTGTATAAAGCGTGTGATGTGTTTTGTATAAAGTGTGTGATGTGTTATATATTGTATAAAGCGTGTGATGTGTTATATATTGTATAAAGCGTGTGATGTGTTATATATTGTATAAAGTGTGTGATGTGTTTTGTATAAAGTGTGTGATGTGTATTGTATAAACCATGTGATGTGATATATATTGTATAAAGCGTGTAATGTGTTATATATTGTATAAAGCGTGTGATGTGTTATATATTGTATAAAGCGTGTGATGTGTTATATATTGTATAAAGCGTGTGATGTGTTATATATTGTATAAAGCGTGTGATGTGTTTTGTATAAAGTGGGTGATGTGTATTGTATAAACCGTGTGATGTGTTATATATTGTATAAAGCGTGTGATGTGTTTTGTATTGTATAAAGCGTGTGATGTGTTATATATTGTATAAACCGTGTGATGTGTTATATATTGTATAAAGCGTGTGATGTGTTTTGTATAAAGTGGGTGATGTGTATTGTATAAACCGTGTGATGTGTTATATATTGTATAAAGCGTGTGATGTGTTTTGTATTGTATAAAGCGTGTGATGTGTTATATATTGTATAAACCGTGTGATGTGTTATATATTGTATAAAGCGTGTGATGTGTTTTGTATAAAGTGTGTGATGTGTTTTGTATTGTATAAAGCGTGTGATGTGTTATGTATTGTATAAACCGTGTGATGTGTTATATGTTGTATAAAGCGTGTGATGTGTATTGTATAAAGCGTGTGATGTGTTATATATTGTATAAAGCGTGTGATGTGTTATATATTGTATAAAGCGTGTGATGTGTTATGTATTGTATAAAGCGTGTGATGTGTTATATATTGTATAAACCGTGTGATGTGTTATATATTGTATAAAGCGTGTGATGTGTTTTGTATAAAGTGTGTGATGTGTATTGTATAAACCGTGTGATGTGTTATATATTGTATAAAGCGTGTGATATGTTTTGTATAAAGTGTCTACCACCAAACAACTCTTCAATATCACCAACGCACTGGCTGCCAGGAACACTCCTTCTCCTCTACCCAGCATCTTCCCGCCAGCCCAGCTTCCAGACCGTTTTGCTCAGTTTTTCACGGAGAAAATATCAAAAATCCGTGACAATCTTGATCGCCAGAGTTCTATGCCTGTTGTGACTGATAGTGATTCTGATGTTTTTCATGGTACTTGTTTTTCTTCTTTCAGGCCTGTGTCTTCAGATGACGTTCAGAAAATACTGACAAAAACTGTTCCAAAGACATGTGAACTGGACCCCCTGCCTACTCCCTTGTTGTACGAATGTTTAGATGTTTTGTTGCCTACGCTGACCAAAGTTATCAACGATTCATTGTCGACTGGCATTTTTCCATCTGTGTTCAAAACTGCCGTTGTTAGACCTTTGATAAAGAAACCTACCCTTGATTGCAACAACCTGTCAAGCTATCGGCCAGTCAGCAACCTTCCATTTTTGTCAAAGGTTGTAGAGAAGATTGTTTTATCCCAGTTGTTAGAACATCTCAACTTGCACAATCTTCTTAGTGTTCATCAGTCGGCTTATCGTCCCGGTCACAGCACCGAAACTGTTTTAGTAAAAGTTGTAAACGATCTGCTGATGGCTCTGGATGACGGCAAGATCTCAGTCCTCGCTTTGTTAGACCTATCGGCGGCTTTTGATACGATAGATCATGAAATTTTACTTCATCGGTTTCAGTCTGTCTTCGGCGTTAGGGATATTGTTCTCTCTTGGTTTCGGTCATATCTTTCTGATAGGACACAGCGTGTATCAGTGAACGGTCTATCATCGGAACCTACTACTCTTCGGTTTGGTGTACCACAGGGGTCTGTTCTTGGTCCTGTGCTCTTTGTTCTTTACACACAACCACTTTCAGATGTAATCGAACGTTTTCCTGTGTCCTTTGAGTCTTATGCCGATGATTCGCAGCTCCAAGTTTCTAGTCCGCCGGATGAGGTCGAGTCTGCCTTTCGGAGCCTTCGGGAGTGCGTTTCTGAAGTGAAGCAGTGGATGACTGCCAATAAACTGCAGCTTAATGATGGTAAGACGGAAGCCATGCTTGTCGCTTCAAACAGAGTATCTAGTTCTCAGGTACTTCCGCTATCTATAGACATTTGTGGGAGCCACATTCAGTTTTCATCTAGTGTTAAGAACCTAGGTGTCTACCTAGACAGTACTTTGTCCATGAACCTGCATGTGACAAATACATGCAGGTCTGCATACTTTGAGCTGAGACGTATTGCTTCAATCCGTCACTTTCTCACAGTTGATGCTACAAAAGTCCTTGTTTGTGCGTTTGTTTTGTCACGCATTGACTACTGCAATTCTCTCTTGTCTGGTTGCCCACATTATTTGCTAGAGAAACTTCAGAAAGTTCAAAATGCAGCAGCCAGGTTAATTTTGAAAGCGTCCAAGAAAGATCATGTTCAGCCCTTACTCAGAACTCTACACTGGCTTCCCGTAATTGCGAGGATTCAGTTCAAAATCTCCACTCTCTGTTATAACTGTGTCACTTCCTCCTGTCCCTCTTACCTGTCCTCTCTCTTACAGCTCTATACACCGTCAAGAGAGCTCCGTTCCTCCGCAGACACACGCATCCTTTGTATTCCAAAGATCAGAACCAAAACCTTTGGCCAGCGAGCCTTTCATTATAACGGTCCTTCAGTCTGGAACAGTCTGCCACAAACAGTTCGCTTCGCTGATTCCAAAGTTACTTTGAAGTCGGCCCTGAAAACTCATCTATTTGCGTGAACCTGCTCTGCTTAATCTCAACTTTCTGTATTTTTGATAATTCCTTCTGACAGCATAAGTTTGTGCGTGTGTGTGTGTGTGTGTGTGTGTGTGTGTGTGTGTGTGTGTGTGTGTGTGTGTGTGTGTGTGTGTGTGTGTGTGTGTGTGTGTGTGTGTGTGTGTGTGCGCGTGGGTGTGTGTGTGTGTGTTTGGGTGTGTGGGTGAGTGTGTTTGATTTTTGTATTTGTATATATTTTTGATGTAATTGTCATTTTTGTTCTGTATTGAATTGTTTGTAAAGCGCCCTGGGCACCTTCGGGTGAAAAGGCGCTTAATAAGTGCACATTATTATTATTATTATTATTGTATAAAGCGTGTGATGTGTTATGTATTGTATAAAGCATGTGATGTGTTATGTATTGTATAAACCGTGTGATGTGTTATGTATTGTATAAAGCGTGTGATGTGGTTATATATTGTATAAAGCGTGTGATGTGTTATATATTGTATAAAGCGTGTGATGTGTTATATATTGTATAAAGCGTGTGATGTGTTATATATTGTATAAAGCGTGTGATGTGTTATATATTGTATAAAGCGTGTGATGTGTTATGTATTGTATAAAGCGTGTAATGTGTTATATATTGTATAAAGTGTGTGATGTGTTTATTATTGTATAAAGCGTGTGATGTGTTATATATTGTATAAAGCGTGTGATGTGTTATATATTGTATAAAGCGTGTGATGTGTTATGTATTGTATAAAGCGTGTGATGTGTTATATATTGTATAAAGCGTGTGATGTGTTATGTATTGTATAAAGCGTGTGATGTGTTATATATTGTATAAAGCGTGTGATGTGTTATGTATTGTATAAAGCGTGTGATGTGTTATGTATTGTATAAAGCGTGTGATGTGTTATATATTGTATAAACGTGTGATGTGTTATATATTGTATAAACCGTGTGATGTGTTATATATTGTATAAACCGTGTGATGTGTTCTGAAGTCTATAAACCGTGTGATGTGTAATGAATTGCTCGCATAAAACGGGTGATGTGTTCTGTCTTGTCCCTATAGAGCGTATGATGTGTTCTGCATTGTATATTGTATAAAACGTGTTGAGTGTTTTGTGTTGTCGCTATAAAGCGTATAATGCTTTCTGTCTTGTCCTTCCGGTCAGACTTGAAGACGGGACCTACATCAACTCTCCAGACTCCAACGACAGTGGCATCCAGTCTGACGCACGTTCCGATGACGGCCTGTCGCACGTGCGCCCTGCTCACGTGACGGATGACGTGTACGGGAAGAAGAAGAAGAAAGGGGTGAGCACCCCTGACACACCGGACAGCGTCTATGAGGTGAACATGGCGTGTGGCTGTGGTGTGCTGGTTTTTTGTTTTTGTTTTTTTTTTGTTTTGTTAGTTTTGTTTTGTTTTGTTTTTGTTTTGTTTCGTTTGTTTTTAAAGTCAGGCGGTACTGTGTCTTTAAGTGAATTGAATAACTCCTTTGTTTGGCCATTGTTAATCTCCTCTTCTCTTCTCTCCTCCTCTGTCTTCTCTCGTCTGTCTGTCTCTTTCTTTGTCTTTTCTGTCTGCTGTCTTCTGTCTGTCTCTCTGTCTGTCTCTGTCTCTTTCTCTCTCTCTCTTTCTCTCTCTCTCTCTCACCTCGTAATGACACACTCCCTTGTGTATATGTGTGTATCTCCCCCCCCCCCTCTAAGTTGAAGGTTTTTGTTTGTTTTTAGACAGCGATGTAATGGGCATATGTGTGTGTGTGTGTATGTGTGTGTATGTGTGTCTGTTCTGTTTATTTGTGTGTGTGTTGTGTTATGTGTGTGTGTGTTTGGGTTTCTGTGTGTGTGTGTCTGTTTGTTTATTGTGTGTGTCTGTGTGTGTGTGTGTGTGTGTTATGTTTTGTGTGTGTGTGTGTGTTGCAGGAGGTGGAGGTGATAGAGGAGGAAAAGGTGGAGGAGGTGAATTCTGACACTCCTGTACTTCCCCCAGGATGGCAAAACACGAAGGTAATTTGGTGTGTGTGTGTGTGTGTGTGTGTGTGTGTGTGTGTGTGTGTGTGTGTGTGTGTGTGTGTGTGTGTGTGTGTGTGTGGTGTGTGGTGGCGCGCGCGCGCGCGCCCGCGCCTGTTTGTCTATCTCTCTATGTGTGTGTCCTGTCTGCCTGTTTGCCTGTCTGTGTGTCTCAGTCTGTCTGTGTGTGATTGTATGTCCCTGTGTATCTCTGTCTCTCTGGGTTTTTTGTTTGTTTTGTTTTGTCTGTCCGTGTGTGACTGCATATCTCTGTGTATCTCTGTCCGTCTCTGTCTGTCTGTCTATGACTTTATGTCTCTGTGTACTTCTTCTGTCTGTCTGTCTGTGACTGTATGTCTCTGTGTATCTCTGTCTGTTTGTCTATCACTGCAGTCTGGATAACTCTGTCTGTGTAAGACTGTGTCTCTGTGTATCTCTGTTTCTCTGTTTGCTGCTGTCTGTCTCTTTCTGCCTGTCTGTTTTTGTCTGTCTCCCAATTTCGGCAGTCTGGTTGTTTGTGTCTCTGAGTGTGTCTATCTGTCTGACTGTATTTCTGTGTGTGTGTCTGTCTGTCGGTCTGTCTTTCTCATTTTCTTTCTTTCTTTCTCTCTCTCTCTCTCTCTCTTGTTCGCTCTCTCTCTCTCCTCTGTCTCTCTCCCTACCTCTCTCTCTCCCTGTCTCTTCTCTCTCTTTTCCTTTCTTTCTCTTTTTCGTCTTTCTTTTCTGGTTGTTCCCTTATCGGTCGCTCTGTCTTTGTCTCTTTCTGTCTTTTCGCCTTTCTCTTTCTGTCTCTGTCTGTCTGTCTCTTCTTTTCTTTTTTTTATCTGTCTGTCTTCAGTCAGTCTGTCTGTCTTTCTCTCTCCTCTTCTCCCCAAGCTCTTCCTCCAACCTTCCCTCCATCAGCTTGAAGTTAAGACATCACTCCAGACACGGATTACGGGTACTGATCCTTGTTGTGACAAACAGGATGTGAGGCATGATGTCGCCTTCACCCACATTTTTCTTGAAGCCTGGGTCTTGAAGGATTTAACTGCTCCCGAAAAAATCAGGCACGACAGAACACACAAAGAGGTCCTCAGTGAAGATCACTAATGTAGACATTTTTGATTTTCTTTAATAAAAGGGATTTTTCAGAGGGTAGCTGAATAAAAATGTTGAGAATTTTTTTAACAGGGATTCAGTGTGCTAATAAGACCGTGACCTTTCTTTTAAACAGGTCATTTCAGTGGCTGAATAAAGACATGTCCTGTAGACATTTTTTTAAACAGTGATTTCAGTGTGCTGAATAAGACATGTGGACCTTTTTTTTAAACAGACAATTTCAGTGGCTGAATAAAATATGTCCTGTAGACATTTTTTTAAAAGGCATTTCAGTTTGTTAGTAAGACATGTCTTTTGGGCATTTTTTAAACAAGCCATTTTAGTGTGCTGCTTAAGACATTCCTGTAATACATTTCATTGTAAGTAAGACAGTGGACAACAAGATTTAGAGTGTGCTTAACATCCGAGACTGAAACCGATTTATTCTGAACACATCCATCACCTTGACAGGTGACTAATGACAACAGAAAGATACATACCATTTTCCAACCCTGGTTTTCACAGGATCAACACACGTAGACACATTCACAGGACAGAAAACACAAAAATGAACTAAACTTTGTTTTGTGTGTGTGTTTTTGTTTTGTAAACATGTATTGTGTTGTTTTGTACCCTGTTGAAAACCCGTAAGTTGAAACTGCGGGGGGTGGTTCCCTTCGCAATATGTAATGCTCCTCTCCCGGTTTTTAGCACACAAGTAAAAACATATTTATTTCAGCAAGCCTTCTCCTCATGATCGTTCAAAACGTAAGGAAGAAAAACATTGCTGTAACTCTGAGTTATATAGCTAAGGTTATGAACAGTTTTGTTATGGTGGTGGTGGTGGTTGAGATGATGTATCTGTGTGTGGTGTGTGTGTGTGTGTGTGTGTGTGTGTGTGTGTGTGTGGTGTGTGTGTGTGTGTGGTGTGTGTGTGTGTGTGGAGAAAAGAGAGAGAGAGAGAGAGAGAAATCATGTTTATGTCTATATTTTTGTGTACCATTTTTTTTCATTGTTATTAGTACGTAATCCTCAGCGGCATTTAGATGTTGTCTCCTTTGTCTCCTTTAACACTGTGAAGAGTCATTGGGACACTGCACGAAAGAATTGTTCTCTAGATTCCTCCAGCTGTAGTCGGTTGTATGCCAACGCCTGGAGTTTCTGCAAATGGTTTCTCTGTCCATTCTTCAGTGTCGTCTATCCGACGTTTTATTAAGGTGCTGGAGGGCAGTAAATTATGACGACTTGTTGTTAAATCAATTCAGTTTCACTTTCAGTTTCTCAAGATGACGTCTCCGCGCTCGGAAAGAATTCCATATGCACTAACGTCACAGGTGCCACGTGTATGGTGACCGTGGCACAAACCTTAAGCTGCACACAAACCCGTGAGCTGGCCAGGTCCAGATAAATATATCCTGTTACATCAAGGTGACACTTTATGTCATGACTTCATCATTCCCACCTTTTGTGCCGCTCCTCCCCCCTCTCTACCCACTCGCCGTCCCTCCTGTCACCTCCATGTCTTCCTTACCCCCCCCCCCCCCGCGCCCATCACCATCTTCAGCCAATCAGTCCTTCTCCCTCCCCCTGCACCCACCCACCTCCATCTCCTTCAGCCAATCAGCCCTTCTCCTCTCTCCCCCCCCCCCCCCACTCCAGTTTGTCAGGGCCTGGTGAGATTGGTTTGTGTTCAGTGTGTGATGTATGTGTTTGAAATGGGGGGAAAGGAGGAAAGCCTGTAGACGCTCCCTTCGGTTTTTTTTAATGCATTGACCCACGTGTTCTTCTACGGCCTCTGTCTCTGTCTCTGTCTTTGTCTCTGTCTCTGTCTCTCTCCCTCTCTCCCCCCCTTTCCCCCTCTCTCTCTCTCTCTCTGTATGTGTGCGTGTATCTCTCTCTCTCCCTCCCTCTCCCCCCCTCTCTCTGTATGTGTGTGTGTGCATGTGTGCGTGTATCTCAGTCTCTCTGTCTGTCTGTCTCTTTCTCTCTCTCTCTCCCTCCCTCTCCTTCTCTCTCTCACTGTATGTGTGTGTGTGTGTGTGCGTGTATCTCTCTCTGTCTCTCCCTCTGTCTCTCTCTCTCTCTCTCACTCTCTCTCTCTCTATATATATATATATACATATATATAGAGAGCAATATGTGTGTGTGTGTCTGTGCGCGCGCGCGATAATCCTAAAAACATTCTCAGGCCCAGCGTTGTGGGGGTATGCCTATCTCTTCTCCCGCACTGCTTTACCTTCGCCAAGTGTGAAGAAAGTTCAGTACCCATGCAGAGTTGGACAGACTGGACGCCTCACGCACAGCGTTTTGCTCGGACATACCACATAATGACAAGAAAAGCTGGCCACGCCATACTATCAGTCTCTCTGTGTCCTTATCTGTCAATAGGAAAAAGTAAATGTACTTTCTTCAATTTAACAGTTTACACAACAGTGTAGGAGACAGGACACCGATCGGTTTTGACACTAGGATCTTGAGCAGGACGAAAACAACACTCAAGCACATCGACAGGACAAACACAACACAGATGATGAACTTTGCTTTGCTTAACAACACGTTGACGAGACAGAAAATGACCCAGAGAATGAACTTTGCTTTAGCAACATAGTGACACGTTGACAAGACAAACACCAACACAGACAATGAACTTTGCTTTGTTTAACAACACAGTGACACGTTGACAAGACAGAAACTATACAGAAAATAGAAACTATACAGAGAACGAATTTTGCTTTAACAACATGGAAACACATTGCCGACAAGACAGACACAACGCAGAGAACGAATTTTGTTCCATTTAACAAGACATTGGCAAGATAGATATCAGCACAGAGAATGAACTTTGCTTTGTTTAACCACATAGTGACACGTTGACAAGACAAACACCAACACAGAGAATGAACTTTACTTTGTTTAATTAACAACATAGAGACACGTTAACAAGACAAACACCAACACAGAGAATGAAATTTACTTTGTTTAATTAACAACATAGAGACACGTTAACAAGACAAACACCAACACAGAGAATGAAATTTACTTTGTTTAATTAACAACATAGAGACACGTTAACAAGACAAACACCAACACAGAGAATGGATTTTGCTTTGTTGAACAACATAGAGACACGTTAACAAAACAGAAATAACACAGAGAATGGATTTTGCTTTGTTGAACAACATAGAGACACGTTAACAAAACAGAAATAACACAGAGAATGGATTTTGCTTTGTTGAACAACATAGAGACACGTTAACAAAACAGAAATAACACAGAGAATGAACTTTGCTTTGTTGAACAACATAGAGACACGTTAACAAAACAGAAATAACACATAGAATGAACTTTGCTTTGTTTAACAACATAGAGACACGTTAACAAGGCAGAAATAACACATAGAATGAACTTTGCTTTGTTTAACAACATAGAGACACGTTAACAAGGCAGAAATAACACATAGAATGAACTTTGCTTTGTTTAACAACATAGAGACACGTTAACAAGGCAGAAATAACACATAGAATGAACTTTGCTTTGTTTAACAACATAGTGACACGTTAACAAGGCAGAAATAACACATAGAATGAACTTTGCTTTGTTTAACAACATAGAGACACGTTAACAAGGCAGAAATAACACATAGAATGAACTTTGCTTTGTTTAACAACATAGAGACACGTTAACAAGGCAGAAATAACACATAGAATGAACTTTGCTTTGTTTAACAACATAGAGACACGTTAACAAGGCAGAAATAACACATAGAATGAACTTTGCTTTGTTTAACCACGTAGTGACACGTTAACAAGACAGAAATAACACAGAGAATGAACTTTGCTTTGTTTAACAACATAGAGACACGTTAACAAGACAGAAATAACACAGAGAATGAACTTTGCTTTGTTTAACAACATAGAGAGACGTTGACAAGACAGACAAACAAGACAGAAAATGAACTTTGTTCTGTTTAACAAGACGTTGACAAGGCAAAAAGAGAACAGAGAATGAACTTTGCTTTGTTCAGCAGCCACTGGCAGGAAAAGGGACTGACCTGAAAGGAAAGGGGAAGGGAGATAACTATCATGGAGCAGAGATCTTTATCTTTAAGTAGTTGTACAGAGATCTTTACCTTTACATGTTTGTAATCAGTAATTATGAGTTTGAGGAGAAACCAGTGTCCATAAAACTGACGTATTACTTGACCAGTGTCATGCACTGATTTTCTTATTTCATTTCATTTTGTTTCGTTTAACCCTTTGACTCCTGCACCCTATCCACCAACTGCAAAAACTTAACCCTTCGATTCCCTGACCCTATCCACCAGCTTCCTACAGGAGGGAATTCTAGGATCAAGTTTTTGCTTTGCTGGCATTGCAGGCTGCTGGTGGACAGAGTGCGGGAGTCAAAGGGTTAATTTAAATGTGAATTTCGAGTAAAGTAGATACCAGCACTTTCCTTTGTGACCTGTTCGTACTTATTTTCTATATCGGCTCGCTCCCTATCGCCTCCTTCCTCTGTCTCTGACCCTGTCCCTCCCATCTTTCCATCCAATCAGCCGCTCCCTCTCTCGCTAGTTTGTCGGAACCCAGCAGGATGGTGTTTGCCTTCACTGTGTGATGTATGCTTTTCAAATGGAGGGAAAGAGCGCCTGTCACATCCTGGGTTTCTTCGTAAACTGGTCGACACGTTCCTCTACGGCTTCCCCGTCTCTGCTTGTAGATATTTTTGAGGGGGTTTGAGAGAGAGAGAGAGAGAGAGGAGAGAGAGAGAGAGAGAGAGAGAGAGGAGAGAGAGAGAGAGGAATTATTTTTATTTTCCAGTGATACAGATGTAAGCACATAGCCAGAGAGAGAGAGACAGAGACAGACAGAGAGAGAGACACACACACACAACACAGAAAATTATTTTCTAGTGATACAAATGTAAGCACGTAGGCAGAGAGAGAGAGAGGGGGGGGAATTATTTTCCAGTGATACAGATGTAAGCACACAGGCAGAGAGAGAGAGGAGGGGGGGATTAGTTTCTAGTGATACAGATGTAAGCACGTAGGCAGAGAGAGACAGAAAGTGAGAGAGAGAGGAATTATTTTCCAGTGATACAGATGTAAGCACGTAGTCAATGAGAGAGAAAAAAAAAAGAGAGAGAGAGAGAGAGAGAGAGAGAGAGAGAGAGAGAGAGGAGGAATTATATTCCAGTAATACAGATGTAAGAATATAGTCAGAGTGAGAGGAATTATTTTCTAGTGATACAAATGTAAGCACACAGGCAGAGAGAGAGAGAAAGAAGAGAGAGAGAGAGAGAGGAATTATTTTCCCAGTGATACAGATGTAAGCACGTAGTCAGAGAGAGAGAGACAGAAAGAAGGAGAGACAGAGAGTGAGTGAGAGAGAGAGAGGAATTAGTTTCCAGTGATACAGATGTAAGCACGTAGGCAGCGAAAGAGAGGAGAGAGAGAGACAAAGAGAGAGAGAGGGAATTAGTTTCCAGTGATACAGATGTAAGCACCTAGGCAGCGAAGAAGAGAGAGAGAGAGAGAGACAAAGAGAGAGAGAGGAATAATTTCCAGTGATACAGATGTAAGCACGTAGTCAGCGAGAGAGAGATAGAGAGAGAGAGAGAGATGAGAGAGAGAGAGAGGAAGTTTTTCCAGTGATACAGATGTAAGCACGTAGTCTGTGAGAGAGAGAGAGAGAGAGAGAGAGAGAGAGAGAGAGAGAAAGAGAAGAGAAAGTATTTTCCAGTGATACAGATGTAAGCACGTAGTCTGTGAGAGAGAGAGAGAGAGAGAGAGAAAGTATTTTCCAGTGATACAGATGTAAGCACGTAGTCTGTGAGAGAGAAGAGAGAGAGAGAGAGAGAGAGAGAGAGAGAGAGAGAGAAAGTATTTTCCAGTGATACAGATGTAAGCACGTAGTCTGGAGAGAGAGAGAGAGAGAAAGTATTTCCAGTGATACAGATGTAAGCACGTAGTCTGTGTGAGAGAGAGAGAGAGAGAGAGAAAGTGTTTCCAGTGATACAGATGTAAGCACGTAGTCTGTGAGAGAGAGAGAGAGAGAAAGTGTTTTCCAGTGATACAGATGTAAGCACGTAGTCTGTGAGAGAGAGAGAGAGAGAGAGATAGAGAGAGAGAGAGAGAGAAAGTGTTTTCCAGTGATACAGATGTAAGCACGTAGTCTGTGAGAGAGAGAGAGAGAGAGAGAAAGTGTTTTCCAGTGATACAGATGTAAGCACGTAGTCTGTGAGAGAGAGAGAGAGAGAAAGTGTTTTCCAGTGATACAGATGTAAGCACGTAGTCTGTGAGAGAGAGAGAGAGAGAGAGAGATGAGAGAGAGAGAAGAAAGTGTTTTCCAGTGATACAGATGTAAGCACGTAGTCTGTGAGAGAGAGAGAGAGAGAGAGAGAGAGAGAGAGAGAGAGAGCAGAAAAGTGTTTTCCAGTGATACAGATGTAAGCACGTAGTCTGTGAGAGAGAGAGAGAGAGAGAGAGAGAGAAAGTGTTTCCGTGATACAGATGTAAGCCGTAGTCTGTGAGAGAGAGAGAGATAGAGAGAGAGAGAGAGAGAGGGAAGTGTTTTCCAGTGATACAGATGTAAGCACGTAGTCTGTGAAGAGAGAGTGAGAGAGAGAGATAGAGAGAGAGAGAGAGAGAAAGTGTTTTCAGTGAACAGATGTAAGCAGTAGTCTGTGAGAGAGAGAAGAGAGGAGAGAGAGAGAGAGAGAGAGAGAGAAAGTGTTTTCCAGTGATACAGATGTAAGCACGTATGTCTGTGAGAGAGAGAGAGAGAGAAGAGAGAAAGAGAGAGAGAGAGAGAAAGTGTTTTCCAGTGATACAGATGTAAGCACGTGTCTGTGAGAGAGAGGAGAGAGATAGAGAGAGAGAGAGAGAGAAAGAAAAGTGTTTTCAGTGATACAGATGTAAGCACGTAGTCTGTGAGAGAGAGAGAAGTGAGAGATAAGAGAGGAGAAGAGAGAGAAAGAGAAAGTGTTTTCCAGTGATACAGATGTAAGCACGTCAGTCTGTAGAGAGAGTAGAGAGAGAGTATAGAGAGAGAGAGTAGAGAGAGAAGAGAAAGTGTTTCCAGTGATACAGATGTAAGCACGTAGTCTGTGGAGAGAGAGAGAGACTGAGAGAGATAGAGAGCAAAGTATTTCCAGTGATACAGATGTAAGCACGTAGTCTGTGAGAGAGAGAGAGAGATAGAGAGAGAGGAATGTTTCCCTGTGATACAGATGTAAGCACGTTGTCACACAGAGAGAAAGAGAGAGGGGGGGGGGGGGAATTATTTTCCAGTGATACAGATGTGACCACGTAGTGAGAAAGAGAGAGAGGGGGGGGGGAATTATTTTCCAGTGATACAGATGTAAGCACGTAGTCAGTGAGAGCGAGAAAGAGAGGGAGAGAGAGAGAGATAGAGAGAGGAATTTTTCCAGTGATACAGATGTAAGCACGTTGTCACAGAGAGAGAGAGAGAGAGAATTTTTTTCCAGTGATACAAATGTAAGCACGTAATCAGAGAGAGACAGACAGACCGACAGACAGACAGACAGACAGACAGAGACAGAGAGACTATTTTCCACTGATCCAGATATAAGCACATAGTCCAACTTACATATATCTTTCTGTACGAGTGTATGTGTACAAAGGCAGCAGAAGGAGAGATACAACCAAACAACTGCGGGAAATTGTATGGTTTCTCCATCTCTGCTGGAACCTTTTTCTAAAAATCCGAATTTAAGAGAAGACAGTGAGGGGGAGGGAGGGAGGGAGGGAGGGATGGAGAGCGCATGCACGCACGCTCTGGGTCATCTCGTTTCATCTGTCATGAAATCAGAAGCAGGCCATTGAAGTAATGGTATGGGGATATGCGTGCCACTTGATGTTTGAGTGATGGTGCTGAGGTTTATGCGTGTGCACACACACGCGCGCGCGCGCACTCACTCTCACACACACACACACACACACACACACACACACACACACACGCACACACACGCTATATGGACACAAAAATGGTCTTGCTGGTTATCTCGTGTTGACCCTAATCTCCATCCGTGACAGCTGGCTTTTAACGTCCTGCCTGCCGCCACTCAGAACCTCCATACATGCCCCAGTCTGTGCCTCAAACCATTCACATTGCCTTAAGCCAGGTCATGTTGCCTCAAGTCATACCATATCACCTTGTCTCAAGTCATACCACTTTGCCTCAAGCCTTGCCTCAAGTCATATCAACTTGCCTCAAGTCATACCACCTTTCCTCAAGTCATACCACCTTGCCTCAAGCCTGACCACCTTGCCTCAAGCCTT
The DNA here is from genome assembly GCA_030674185.1 of Monoplex corrugatus. Classification (NCBI taxonomy): domain Eukaryota; kingdom Metazoa; phylum Mollusca; class Gastropoda; order Littorinimorpha; family Ranellidae; genus Monoplex; species Monoplex corrugatus. The sequence continues at coordinate 8,359,357 of CM060310.1, read as the reverse complement.
GCCTCAAGTCATACCACCTTTTCTCAAGTCATACCACCTTGCCTCAAGCCTGACCACCTTGCCTCAAGTCATATCAACTTGCCTCAAGTCATACCACCTTGCCTCAAGCCTCGCCTCAAGTCATACCACCTTGCCTCAGTCATACCTCATTACCTCGTCTTGCCTCAAGTCATACCACCTTGCCTCAAGTCATACCTCATTACCTCGTCTTGCCTCAGGTCATACCACCTTGCCTCAAGCCTTGCCTCAAGTCATACCTCATTACCTCGTCTTGCCTCAAGTCATACCACCTTGCCTCAAGCCTTGCCTCAAGTCATACCTCATTACCTCGTCTTGCCTCAAGTCATACCACCTTGCCTCAAGCCTTGCTCAAGTCATACCACCTTGCCTCAAGCGTTGCCTCAAGTCATACCACCTTGCCTCAAGCGTTGCCTCAAGTCATACCACCTTGCCTCAAGCCTTGCTCAAGTCATACCACCTTGCCTCAAGCCTTGCTCAAGTCATACCACCTTGCCTCAAGCGTTGCCTCAAGTCATACCACCTTGCCTCAAGCCTTGCTCAAGTCATACCACCTTGCCTCAAGCCTTGCCTCAAGTCATACCACCTTGCCTCAAGCGTTGCCTCAAGTCATACCACCTTGCCTCAAGTCATACCACCTTGCCTCAAGTCATACCACCTTGCCTCAAGCCTTGCCACATTAC
>CM060310.1:8338656-8351156 GCA_030674185.1 Monoplex corrugatus | reverse complement strand
TATTATCTTTCTGGTCTTCTTCCAGCTTTATTGTCTTTCTGGTCTTCTTCCAGCTTTATTGTCTTTTCTGGTCTTCTCTTCCCCAGCTTTATTGTCTTTCTGGTCTTCTTCCAGCTTTATTGTCTTTCTGGTCTTCTTCCAGCTTTATTGTCTTTCTGGTCTTCTTCCAGCTTTATTGTCTTTCTGGTCTTCTTCCAGCTTTTTGTCTTGTCTTTCCTGTGTCTGTCTTCTTCCAGCTTTATTGTCTTTCTGGTCTTCTTCCGTTTTGTTTGTCTTTCCTTGGTCTTTGTCTTCTCCTGACTTTGTCGTCTGTCTGGTGTTCTCCCATCTACCCATTCCCATTTTTGCTTAATCCCTTTTTAAGGCAGCCAGTGACGGAGATAAGACAAGGAGAGGAGGGGACGGAGTGAGGTTGAGGAACCAAAGGGGTGGAGGCATGGGGAGGGGTGAAAGGGGTGTTTTAACATTGTGGAAGGTGGCTTTCCATCCTGGAAATGAAGTGGTCGATAATCAGGACACTGTGACAGGGTTATGGCCGCGTCTACTTTTCTTTGTGTGTGTGGTTGTTTTTTTAACCCAGTATTGAGACGTGTTTCGATCTTTTGGTACTTTTGAGTATAAAAAATATGTAAAATTATATTATGTATTGTTGCTACTATTACTGTCAATATTTTGATTGTTGTTTTTATGGTTGTTTTTGTTTAAAGTGTAAGAGGTTAACATGCATTTACATGTGTCTGCCTTTCTCTCTCTCTCTGTCCCTTCATTTGTATCTATATCCCTACACAGATCATCTCTGTCTGTCTCCCTATCCCTTCATCTGTATCTATATCCCTACATAATACACCTCTGTCTGTCTCCCTATCCCTTCATCTGTATCTATATCCCTACATAATACATCTCTGTCTGTCTCCCTATCCCTTCATCTGTATCTATATCCCTACATAATACACCTCTGTCTGTCTCCCTATCCCTTCATCTGTATCTATATCCCTACATAATACACCTCTGTCTGTCTCCCTTTCCTTTGATCTGTTGTTATATCCCTACATAATACACCTCTGTCTGTCTCCCTATCCCTTCATCTGTATCTATATCCCTACATAATACACCTCTGTCTGTCTTCCTATCCCTTCATCTGTATCTATATCCCTACATAATACACCTCTGTCTGTCTCCTCTATCCCTTCATCTGTTGCTATATCCCTACATAATACACCTCTGCCTGTCTCCCTATCCCTACATCTGTATCTATATCCCTAAATAATACACCTCTGTCTGTCTTCCTATCCCTTCATCTGTATCTATATCCCTACATAATACACCTATGTCTGTCTTCCTATCCCTTCACCTGTATCTATATCCCTACATAATACACCTCTGTCTGTCTTCCTATCCCTTCATCTGTATCTATATCCCTACATAATACACCTATGTCTGTCTTCCTATCCCTTCACCTGTATCTATATCCCTACATAATACACCTCTGTCTGTCTTCCTATCCCTTCATCTGTATCTATATCCCTACATAATACACCTCTGTCTCCCTATCCCTTCATCTGTATCTATATCCCTACATAATACACCTCTGTCTGTCTTCCTATCCCTTCATCTGTACCTATATCCCTACATAATACACCTCTGTCTGTCTTCCTATCTCTTCATCTGTATCTATATCCCTACATAATACACCTCTGTCTGTCTTCCTATCCCTTCATCTGTATCTATATCCCTACATAATACACCTGTCTGTCTTCCTATCCCTTCATCTGTATCTATATCCCTACATAATACACCTCTGTCTGTCTCCCTTTCCCTTGATCTGTTGTTATATCCCTACATAATACATCTCTGTCTGTCTCCCTATCCCTTCATCTGTATCTATATCCCTACATAATACACCTCTGTCTCCCTATCCCTTCATCTGTATCTATATCCCTACATAATACACCTCTGTCTGTCTCCTTTCCCTTGATCTGTTGTTATATCCCTACATAATACACCTCTGTCTGTCTCCCTATCCCTTCATCTGTATCTATATCCCTACATAATACACCTCTGTCTGTCTTCCTATCTCTTCATCTGTATCTATATCCCTACATAATACACCTCTGTCTGTCTTCCTATCCCTTCATCTGTATCTATATCCCTACATAATACACCTCTGTCTGTCTCCCTATCCCTTCATCTGTTGCTATATCCCTACATAATACACCTCTGTCTGTCTTCCTATCCCTTCATCTGTATCTATATCCCTACATAATACACCTCTGTCTCCCTATCCCTTCATCTGTATCTATATCCCTACATAATACACCTCTGTCTGTCTTCCTATCTCTTCATCTGTATCTATATCCCTACATAATACACCTCTGTCTGTCTCCCTATCTCTTCATCTGTATCTATATCCCTACATAATACACCTCTGTCTGTCTCCCTATCCCTTCATCTGTATCTATATCCCTACATAATACACCTATGTCTGTCTTCCTATCCCTTCACCTGTATCTATATCCCTACATAATACACCTCTGTCTGTCTTCCTATCCCTTCATCTGTATCTATATCCCTACATAATACACCTATGTCTGTCTTCCTATCCCTTCACCTGTATCTATATCCCTACATAATACACCTCTGTCTGTCTTCCTATCCCTTCATCTGTATCTATATCCCTACATAATACACCTCTGTCTCCCTATCCTTCATCTGTATCTATATCCCTACATAATACACCTCTGTCTGTCTTCCTATCCCTTCATCTGTACCTATATCCCTACATAATACACCTCTGTCTGTCTTCCTATCTCTTCATCTGTATCTATATCCCTACATAATACACCTCTGTCTGTCTCCCTTTCCCTTGATCTGTTGTTATATCCCTACATAATACATCTCTGTCTGTCTCCCTATCCCTTCATCTGTATCTATATCCCTACATAATACACCTCTGTCTGTCTTCCTATCTCTTCATCTGTATCTATATCCCTACATAATACACCTGTCTGTCTTCCTATCCCTTCATCTGTATCTATATCCCTACATAATACACCTCTGTCTGTCTCCCTATCCCTTCATTTGTATCTATATCCCTACATAATACATCTCTGTCTGTCTCCCTATCTCTTCATCTGTATCTATATCCCTACATAATACACCTCTGTCTGTCTCCCTATCCCTTCATCTGTATCTATATCCCTACATAATACACCTCTGTCTGTCTCCCTATCTCTTCATCTGTATCTATATCCCTACATAATACACCTCTGTCTGTCTTCCTATCCCTTCATCTGTATCTATATCCCTACATAATAACCTCTGTCTGTCTCCCTATCCCTTCATCTGTATCTATATCCCTACATAATACACCTCTGTCTGTCTTCCTATCCTTCATCTGTATCTATCCCTACATAATACACCTCTGTCTGTCTCCCTATCCTCATTGTATCTAATCCTCATAATACATCTCTGTCTGTCTCCTATCTCTTCTCTTTTTGTGTGTCAATAATTCCTCTTGTCTGTCTCCCTTTCTTTGGTCTGTTGCTGGTGTCGGTACATAATCCCTATTGTGTGTCTCCCTCCTATTTGTCAACGCCCACAGAGTCGTGTAAGTCAGTGTGTGAATTTTTGTCGTCTTTCATGGTAGGCACAATACTCTAACCTTCATCTAGGAATTTTTGTATTCTCGTGGCACGTTTCTTCCATCACTTTATGTTCTCCTGTGCAGATTCTTTTTTCAGTTGTGCTGGAGGGAGAGAGAGGGAGAGAGAGACAGACAGACAGAAGACAGACAGACAGAAGAGAGAAGACAGAGAGAAGAGAGAAGAGAGAAGACAGAGAGAGAGAGAGAGAGACAGACAGGACAGACAGACAGAGAGAGAGAGAGAGAGAGAGTATATTTCCGAGTATATGGCACTAGCAACATAAGGCTTCTTTTCGTTTTTTTTTTTTTTCTTCTTTTCTTTTCTCTTTTCTTTAATTTTCTTTTTTTTTTTCTCTCTCTCTCTTTCTTCTCTCTTTTTTCTCTGGACATCCAGCCCTCGTCCCCGCATTGCCTGCACTAGCAGAACTAATGATACTGTAATAGCATGGAGTTTGGATTCCGAATTGGGAGTTTGTTCGAGAGAGATTCACTGCACCCAGACAATTCCATATTATGTGCTCCACCCAAAGCTGCCAGCAAATATTTGGCAGACTCATTGATTCCATATGCGCTGCACCCAAAGCTGCCAGCAATTATTTGGCAGACTCATTGACTCCATATGCGCTGCACCCAAACCTGCCAGCAATTATTTGGCACTCATTGATTCCATATGCGCTGCACCCAAACCTGCCAGCATCATCCTGCAGACGCGCTGATCCTGCGCAGAACCCTATGCGCTCGCAAGGTCTTGAACTGAGGAGCGGAAAGCGGGAGGGGAAGGGGAGGGATCTCTGAAACAGTAAGCTGACAGCAGCAGAATGATGGCAACATCGGGGTGGGCAGCAAACAGGCCATTTTCTTGTGTTGCGGCTGGGACTGAACTCAGGATATCAGTCTGCAGCTTTAAAGAGAACCAGCCAGCCCTCGTGATAGCAGCGTGAAAATAACAAGGTGATGCAGAAAGAGAGAGAGAGAGAGAGACGGACAGACAGACAGGCAGGCAGACAGAAAGACACGAAGACAGAGAAAGAAAGGCAGAGAGTGAGAGGAAAAGAAAGGGAAAATGTGTGTGTGTGTGTGTGTGTGTGTGTGTGTGTGTGTGTGTGTGTGTTGTGTGTGTGTGTGTGTGTGTGTGTGTTGTGTGTGTGTGTGGTGTGCGTGCATATGCATGTGAGTGTGTGTGTGTGTGTGTTGTGTGTTGAGAAGATTATGCTTTCTGATCTTGCTTGTTTAAATCTGACAGAAGAAAGAAAAGTGTAGGAGGAAAGAAGGCGGGTTGGGTGGTGATGGTGGTAATGGAGGAGATATGAAGGAATGGGTTTTTTGACACTTAAGCCATGGCTGAAGCCACGGGTCACGTTGTGAGGATCGTTCTGTTGACACTGTGGATGTAACTACTGGATGTTGCCATGTGTGAGAATCGCTTTTCCATCACTGCAAAGCTGGTTCTTGGTGCTGTCATATGATGAAAACATATCAACTTTCATTAGGCTTGCTGTGGTCCCCTGCGTGTCGAACAGAGGGAGGTCGTGGATTCAATCCTCCACACAGGCGACAGTTTTGTTATAATTGCAGACTGGCTGGTTCTGAGGAAACTGGTCTGTTGGCTGCACATGTTATTGCTTCAATCATTCTGGTGGTGTCAGAGTAGTGTTTCAAAATTCTCGATCTCTCTTCTCCCTGCCCCTTTTCCACATTTCAGGACCTTGCCGGCAGCCAGGGTTCTGTGAGGCTTAAGGAGTTTCTTTTAGATGGTTTCTGACAGATCTGGATGGAGGGAATATATAGAATTACTCTAGAGCGATGAACTTTTCGTGAACAAACTCCAAAGTTTAAGGCTTAGCTGGAAACCTTTCCCGCGTGGGGATGCTGGGGGCTCTTTCAGTATAAATAATATCCCCACCTTCCGGAAATTCTGTGCTAGAAATATAAATGTCTTCTTTTCTGTCACTCTCTTTGTTTATCCTTTGTTTTCTGTCATTTCTTTCTGTGCCTTGCTAGTCCGTTCACCTGTACGTATTTGAAAAAGTCTCACGTGTTTTGTCTTAGGATTGATAATTGAGTACACGTATCAAGTGCATTTTTGGCTTTAAGAAAATGAGATTCCGTGTGTGAAAAATTGGATGGAGTGATCAACGCCAGGGGTCTGTCCTTAGATTATGTGCTCGAATGCATTGATACGTGTACTTAATCTTCTTTTCCTTTTTTCCCCTGTTGAAATATGGTGTATGTCTTGAAACTGTTAGAGCCCTGATATGGCTCTATGCAGTCGGCTGGGCTTTACACAAATATAACAGTAACAATAGACTGGAAACCTGTCTGTCTGTAAATGATGTCACCATGTGTGTGAGCTCCCTTTAGACGTGACTGCAGATCTCTTGAGTGTTTTTGTGGTGTGACAAGATGTCGCCCTGTGTGAGGTCTTCCTCCAGGCTTCCCTTTCCCTGTTCTCCCAGTGTCTTGTACCATGACTGCAACAGTGTTCACGGGTTCATGGTGTCATGATCTGTGTGTTTGGAACGAGGTGCCTGTACCATAGCAGGTTTCTGTAGACAACCTCCCCACAAGGTTATTGCTTTATGGTTATTCGGCAGGCGATGTCTGACCTCTACAATTGGCTGATGTTCTTTGTTCCCTATTTCTTAGGTCTTGTTCTTTCTGCCTGTTCTAGGGTCTTGTTCTTTCTTTCTGTTCTTGGGTCTTGGTGTGTGTGTGTGTGTGTGTGTTGCGTAAGTGCGTGCGCGCGCGTGTGTGTGTGATAGACAGGACGACAACTTGGGTTTAGGGGTCACTCGCCTAACACGCTTGAGCGTATTCTAGCTCAGCATCATTGTGTGTGTGTGTGCGCGCGCGTGTGTGTGTGTGTGTGTGTGTCAGACAGGATGATAACTAGGGTCAAGGGTCACTTGCCTAACAGGCTTGAGCATATCCTAGCTCAGCATCATGTGTGTGTGTGTGTGTGTGCCTGCGTGCATGCGTGAGTGCAATGTGTGTGACAGAGAGGATGACAGTTTGGGTAAAGGATCACTCGCCTAACAGGCTTGAGTGTATTCTAGCTCAGCATCATGTGTGTGTGTGTGTGTATGTGTGTGTGTGCATGCGTGCGTGCATGAGAGAGAGAGAAGGAAGGAAGGAAGGAAGAAAGAAAGAAAGAACAAAACAAACAAAGAACAAAACAAACAAAGAACAAAACAAAGAAACAAAGCCCTTGAACAGTGCAATCACCCCAGGAAATAAAGATTAATCCTATTTCATCCCTCCCTTCACTGTTCAAGGGCTTTGTTTCTTTGTTTTGTTCTTTGTTTGTTTTGTTCTTTGTTTGTTTTGTTCTTTCTTTCTTTCTTCCTTCCTTCCTTTCTTTCTTCCTTCCTTCCTTTCTTTCTTTCTTCCTTCCTTTCTTTCTTCCTTCCTTCCTTTCCTTCCTTCCTTCCTTTCTTTCTTTCTTTCTTCCTTCCTTTCTTTCTTCCTTCCTTCCTTTTCCATTGGTTTTATTCTTGCTTTTATTGCTTTTATTCTTTTCTCCCCATTTGTGGCCATGCATGTGTGTGTGTGTGTGGGTGTGTGTGTGTGTGTGTGTGTGTGTGTGTGTGTGTGTGTGTGTGTGCGTGCGTGCGTGCGTGTGTGCGTGTGTGTCTTTTCGGCGCTTGGATTTGATTTTGTCGAGATTTGCGCTATATAAATATTGTAATTATTATGTATGCATGTGCGTACGTATGTATGTATGTATGTATGTATGTATACGCTTAGATTTATGTATGTATGTATGCATGTATACGCTCAGCTTAGATTTATGTATGTAAGTATGTAAGCATGTATGTATGCATGTATACGCTCATATGTATGTAGGTATGTATGCATGTATACGCTCAGCGCTTAGATTTGATTTTGTCAAGATTTTGCGCTATATAAATAAAATATATTATTATTATTATTAGAGCGCGAGAGAGAGAGAGGGGGGGGGGGAGGATGACGGTTTATGTCAGGGACACACGCGCCACTCCCCTCCTGTCTTCCCCCTCCCAATTTACGTGTGCTTTGTGCCCTGGAGTTTTGGTCGTTGTTGGGTGATTGCTTTGGTAAATGATGACAGTGTGTGCCTTGGTTTGATTTTTGAATCAAGATTTGGCGCCTTATAAATGTCATTATTAATTGATTTATTAATATTGTTATTATGATTATTACTGTTATTGTTACTATTATTATTATTATTAATTTGTGGAATTTATATCGGGCACGGAGGCGCTATTTTGAGAAACTGAAATTGAATCTTGTTTCTGCTGGCAGCTTTTTTTTAAATCAGGGAAGGGAGGGATGAAATAGGATTAATCTTTATTTCCTGGGGTGATTGCACTGTTCAAGGGCTTTGTTTGTTTTGTTCTTTGTTTCTTCCTTCCTTCCTTCCTTTCTTTCTTTCTTTCTTCCTTTCTTCCTTCCTTTCTTTATTTCTTCCTTTCTTTCTTTATTTCTTCCTTTCTTCCTTCCTTTCTTTCGTTCTTTCTTTCTTCCTTCCTTCCTTTCTTTCTTCCTTTCTTTCTTTCTTCCTTTCTTTCTTTCTTTCTGCCTTTATTCCTTCCTTTCTTTCTTTATTTCTTTTTTCCTTCCTTTCTTTTTTTTCTTTCTTCCTTTCTTCCTTCCTTTCTTTCTTTCTTTCTTCCTTCCTTCCTTTCTTTCTTTCTTCCTTTCTTTCTTCCTTTCTTCCTTTCGTTTTTCTTTCTTTTCTTTCTTTCTTCCTTTCTTCCTTTCGTTTTTCTTTCTTTCTTTCATTCTTCCTTTCTTCCTTCCTTTCTTTATTTCTTCCTTTCTTCCTTTCTTCCTTTCTTTATTTCCTTCCTTCCTTTCTTTCTTTCTTCCTTTCTATTTTTCTTCCTTTCTTCCTTCCTTTTCTTTCTTTCTTCCTTCCTCCCTTTCTTTCTTCTCTTCCTTTCTTTCTTTCTTTCTTCTTTTCTTCCTTCCTTTCTTTATTTCTTTCTTTCTTCTTCTTCTTCTTCCTTCCTTTCTTTCTTTCTTTCTTTCTTCTTCCTTTCTTTCTTTCTTTTTCTTCTTTTCTTCCTTCCTTTCTTTATTTCTTTCTTTCTTCCTTTCCTTTCTTTCTTTCTTCCTTCCTTTCCCCTTTTCTTTTCTTCCTTTCTTTCTTCTCTTTCTTTTCTTCCTTCCCTTTCTTCTTTCTTTTCTTCCTTCCTCCCTTTCTTTTTCTTCCTTCCTTCCTTTCATTTCTTCTTTTCTTCCTTCCTTTCTTTTTTTCTTCCTTTCTTTCTACCTTCCTTCCTTCTCCCTTTCCTTTCTTCTTTCTCTTCTTTTTTCTTTCTTCCTTCCTTTCTTTCTTTCTCCTTCCTTCCTTTCTTTCTTCCTTCCTTTCTTTCTTCCTTTCTTTCTTTCTTTCTTCTTCTTCTTTCTTTCTTCTTTTTCCTTTCTTTCTTTCTTTCTTTCTTTCTTCATTCTTCTCCTTTCTTTCTTCCTTTCTTTCTTTCTTCTTTCTTCCTTTCTTTCTTTCTTCCTTCTTTCCTTTCTTTATTCTTCCTTTCTTCCTCCTTTCTTTCTTTTTCTTCTTTCCTTTCTTTATTTCTTCCTTTCTTTCTTCTTCCTTTCTTCTTCCTTTCTTTCTTTCCTTCTTTTTCTTTATTTCTTCCTTCCTTTCTTATTTCTTCTTCTTCCTTCTTTTTCTTCCTTTCTTCCTTCCTTTCTTTCTTTTTCTTCTTTCCTTTCTTTTCCTTTCTTTCTTCCTTCCTTTCTTTCTTTATTTCTTCCTTCTCCTTTTTCCTTCTTCCTCTTTATTTCTTCCTTCCTTTCTTTCTTCCTTTCTTTCTTTCTTTCTTTCTGTCTTTCTTCCTTCCTTTTTTTGTTTCTTTCTTCCTTTCTTTCTGTCTTTCTTTCATTCTTTCTTTCTTTCTTTCTGTGTTTTGTTATTTTAATGCATCCCTCGCCCTATGTGTTACTAATGTTTGCAATCTCATTGACCGAATATTAAAACATACTGAGTAAGCTTCACCTTAAGCGTTAGTTCATCTGGTGCTTTTTCGAGGTCACAGCGACCTTTAACAACACAAAGTCTTCATTTTCTGCAATAATGTTTGCTCTGTCTCTCTCTGTCTCTGTCTGTCTGCCTCTGTCTCTGTCTCTGTCTGTCTGTCTGTCTCTCTCTCTGTGATTTTCACTTTTTATTTGTGTTGTTTTTGTTTTCTTTTCTGTTGTTATTGTTGTTTTTTTGTTGGGGGGGGGGTTTGCGGGGGGGGGGGGGGGGTTTGTTGTTTGTTGTCTTTTTCGTTTTACGTCAGAAGGGCACAAAAAGTGTCAGAAAAGGTCGGATATTGTAGGGTTTGCCATCTTTCCGTTGTTCTCTCTCCTCACTACACTCCACCGCTTCCTTTAAGGCAACGAATGACGGTGAAAAAAAACTGGGGGGGGTGGGGGGGGGGGGGGCGGAGGTAGGGGCTGGGGGGGTTGGAATTGAAGGGAGGGGGGTTATGGAAGAAGGATGAGGGGGTCATATAACGCTGATTAAGGTGACTGCAATCGTGGAAACGAAGTGATCGATAATCATGAACATGTGACAAGATTGCATTCCCTTCCCAGTTTTTGGACGGGGGTGGGGTGGGAGGGGAGAGAGAGAGAGAGAAAGAGAGAGAGAGAGACAGAGAGATTTGTCTTCAGCCTTGTTTGAGTTCAAAACATCTAAAGAGAAAAAGAGTGTTTTCAGCCTTGTGTGAGTGCCAAACATCTAAAGAAAGAAAAGAGAGAGTGAGAGAGAAAGAGAGAGAGATTTGTTTTCAACCTTATGTTAGTGAAAAATATCTCAGAGAGAGAGAGAGAGAGAGAGAGAGAGAGAGAGAGAGAGAGAGAGAGAGAAGAAAGAAAGAAAGAGAGAGAGAGAGAGAGAGAGCGGTTTCCAACCTTTGTGTGCCAAACATCTTTTAAAGAGAGAGAAAGACAGAGACACAGAGAGGCACACACACACACATACACACGAGAGAGAGAGAGAGAGAGAGAGGAAAAGAGCGAGAGTGGAGGAGAGAGACAGAGGTGTGTGTGTGGGAGGGGGAGTGTTGTTTTTAAGTTGGTGCGAGTGCCAAACATTTCCCGTTGTATTTGATAACTAATCTAAGACTTCCTTGCCGGGTGGTGAGATGGAAACCACTGTTGTCACTCACAGATTGTTGTACTGTTCGAGGTTCTTCTGTTTAACTGCGGTTACTGTGGAGTTTGGGAAGACGGTAAAATTAAAACACATTCCATTGTCCACAAAGAGACGCTTGCGCTGGCTTGGCCATGTTATCCGCATGCAAGATGGCAGAATACCCAAAGACATTTTGTGCGGAGAGCTTGCTACTGGCTCCAGACCCACGGGAAGGCCCATACTCCGCTACAAAGATGTGTGCAAGCGGGACCCCAAGGCGGGTGGCATTGCACCAGCAGGCTTCGAAGTGGTAGCAGCAGACCGCAGCACTGGAAACTTGCCATCAATTCGACCATCAAGACATCCGAGCAGAGGAGAGAGGAGCAGTGGGAAGTAAGAAGAGCACGCAGACGCCAGAGAGCAGGGTCAGCACCTTCGGACGACACCATCTTCACGTGCAGCAACTGCAACAGGACCTGCTGTTCGAGGATCGGGCTCTACAGCCACAGATGACGCTGCAGTTCCACCGCAGAATGACTTCCAAGGCGCAGTCTCCATTGTCTCCCGAGACAGACGGATGCCAATACACAATACACCATTGTTCATTCCAATCTTCCTTTTCCTACAGAAACACTTTGATGAAGAGTCATAGGACTTTGTCAAGAAGGGATTAGTTTGATTTTTTAGAAGGGATTTATTTGATTTTGCTGCTTTGTTAAGAAGGGATTCGTGGCTTTGTTTAGAAGGGATTTATTTGACTTCGTTTAGAAGGGATTTATTGGACTTGTGTTATAGAGTGATTTATTGGACGTTGCTGACTGAATTGGGATTTTTGACTGTTTAGAAGGAATTTATTAGACTTTGTTAAGAAGGGATTATTTGGCTTTGTTAAGAAGGGATTTACTGATTTTTTTAAAGGGATTTATTAAAGTTTGTTAAGCAGAGATTTATGAGTTTGTGAAGAAGGGATTTATTTGATTTATTAAGATGGGGTTTATGTGACTTTGTTAGGAAGGGATTTATAACTTTGGCAAGAAGAGATTTATGACTTGGTCAAAGAAGGGAATGATTTGGCGTTGTTAAGAAGTCATTTATTTGACTTTAAGAAAGGATGAATGACTCGGTTAAAAAGGATTCTTTGGGTTTGTTAAGAAGGGAAATATTTGGCTTCGTTAAGTAGGGAAGTGTTTTGCTTTGGCAAGAAGGGATTTATTTCATTTTCTTTAGAAGAGATTTATGACTTTGTTCAAACGGGATTTATTAGGCTTTGTTGAGAAGGGACTTACTGGATTTTGGTAGAGCATTCCTTGTACATGGACAATTTCATGTGGCGTCCAGTTGGAGTCTGGAGCCTGTTCAAGAGGGATTTATGGCACTCGTGTAGTTCCATATGGGCTCCAGCCAGAATTGCTATTATTAGTCTGGAAGATTCCGTGTGCCTATGAAAAATGCCCGAGTCTTATGTTTTGTTGTGAGATAATATGAACAGTGATAATGATAACAGGTAAGCCAGCAGTATCAGAAGCCTTTAGGGTGAGGGGAGAGGAAAGATATTTGTTATTACTTGACTGTCTGGCTTGCAGTGTGTATTTGTATTTCTTTCTTTCTGCTGTTGTTGTTGTTGTTGGTGGTGGTGTGGTGGTGGTGGTGGTGGTGGTGGTGGTGGTGATGATGATGATGATGACGATGATGATGATTCACAATGGATTTGCCATGTGAAATTCTGGCTCCTCTCCGAGGTAGAGC
>CM060310.1:8311156-8333656 GCA_030674185.1 Monoplex corrugatus | reverse complement strand
CATTGCTTCGACTGTGCTGGTGCAAATGTCATAGATTAGCAGTGGCCACAGCAGCTTTGGTATCAGCATGAACTGTAGACACCAGACTTTGTATTTGCCTGGCAGTCCGCAGTTATCTATTTTCTTCAGGCCTTCTTCTGCTGTTTGCTTGGTTTCACATCCCCTTTGTGTGTCTTTCAGGGAGTCATCATACCATCTTCCGAGACTTTTTACTGGCTCTTCTGTGACAGTGGGGATGGCTTGGTTGGCTACCATGAATTTGACTGAATCTGCCACTTTTCCTTTTCGCAGTGAGAGACTTCGGGATTTCTTAGGTTTGAACCTCATTCTTGAAGAGGCCACAAGCTCATCCAGCTGCTTTAAGATTTGGTGTGTCTCTTCCTCATCCGTGGACAAGACTTGTGTCATCCATGAAAGCTTTCAGAGGAGGCATCTGGTATCCATCTCCCAGATTCACTGGACCTGAACTCTTCATTGCAGCTTTCAAGATGACTTCCATTGCCAACACGAACAGTATGGGAGAGATTGCACAGCCCATTGCAATGCCCACCTCTAGGTCTATCCAGTCCGTGGTGTATTCTTTGGTAGAGAACCGCATTGAGAACCCTTGGAAATACTTCCTCAGCATTGTTCGGATGTTTTCTGGGATGTGATACATTTCAAGAGCCAGCTGGATCATATCGTGTGGAACTGATCCATATGCATTCGCCAGATCAAGCCAAACTACGTCAATGTCTCTCTTCTCTGTTCTTGCTTTTTGGATGGCATCCCAAATCAACGTGGCATGTTCCAAGCATCCAGGCATTCCTGGTATGCCTCCCTTTTGGACTGACATATCCAGATACTTGTTTTCAGTCAGGTATTTTGTCAATCTTGCTGCCATAACAGAGAAGAAGATTTTCCCCTCGACGTTCAGAAGTGATATTGGCCTGAACTGATTGATGCTGCTGGAGTTCTGCTCCTTCGGAATGTACACTCCTTCAGCTCTCATCCATTGGTCGCTGATCTTCTGGTTCCTCCATGCTGATCGAATCATCTTGTGGAGCCACTCGAGCACTTTTGGGCATTTCTTGTAGAGCAGGTATGGTATTCCGTTTGGTCCAGGTGCTGACTTGGCTCTAGCTTTCTTTACTACGTTCTTCACTTCATCCAGTGTTGGTGGTTTGTTATTGAATTTTCCTTCTGGCGCTGCAGGCCAAACCAGATTCTGGATTTCAAGTGGTGCCTCGCGCTGAGAATCGGAATATGTTTCCCTGAGATGCTGCTCTAGGGTTTCCTTGCCCACTGTGAGAGTCCCTGATTTGGGTTGTTCAAACAGCTTTCTTGAAAAGTCAAAGGGATCTTTAAAGAAACGATCTTGAGTCTTCTTCTTTTTGCTCTTTCTTCGCCTTGCTGATTCCACTTTGCTGAGAGCATTGTGTTTGGCCTTCAGATCTTTCCAGAGTTCCAGGAGCCCTTGCTTCTCGAATTCTGAGGCAGTTTTCATTCGCTTTTTAAGCTTCCTTTTCTCCCTCCGGATGCTCTCCATCTGTTGCTGTCTTCTGGATTTCTGGGGAGGCGTTTTTGTCTTTGGCTGCTTCACTCCATAAGTGTCCCTGCAGATAGAGTATATGATGTCTCCGTATGTGTCAAGTTTGTGTACCAGCGTACTGTTCCCTATTAGCGCATTCAGCTTAAGGACAAGTTCCTCATCTAATTTCTCCCATTGTTCTTTTGCACCGGCAGGCGGCAAATTGAGTTTTCCACGTTTGGCGTTAAGAGCTTGTGCAAAATCCGCATCAGAACCGTCAGCGTGGATGTCCTTGGCACTATGGTTTAATTCCTGGCCTTGGTCATCCAACGTCTCACCTGCTATCGCAGTGCGCTGCTGCTGGTTCGTATGTGTCTTCAAACAGCCCATTTTTGTCCTGTGGATCTTCATGCCGCGTTTGGTGGTGAATCTCCTTCCACACGCACACGGAAATTCCAACTGGTCATTAATCATGGTCCGTTGTGCGTTTCCAGTCGTGATGGAGTCAGTGCCGATGGATTCATCATTCTCTCCCCCTTTCGGTGAATCCTGGGAGCATCTTTCATTTGAAAAACTCGTGGCATGTTATCAAAGGCAAGGTGGGAAGCCAACCCACAAAGCCCGCAGATTTAGTCTTTCCCAGTGTCCTTCGGTCTTTCCCGAATGTCCTCCGAACTATTCCCGGAAGTCAATGGACTGACCATGTGCAGGTAGAAAGAAACTCTAGGGAGAGCTAGACAACAGAAGGTCTTCAGAGAAGTAACCCCCTTTAGACAAGTGTTTCGGCCCTGAATTCCTTACACTCTCGGGGGGCCGGGCCACATCCAGGTCATGACTCCTGGATGCCCTTCTGCTGTTGTCTTTTTTTTTTTTTTTTTTTTTTTTTCCCACGCCGGGGATCAGATACTATACCAAAACGAAACATCTTTATATAGCCAGAGACTATATAAAAAAGAACCAGCCTAAAATCAGCATAGATCCTTATACAGTTAAAAACTGTTTAAAAAACCTAAAATCAGCATAGATCCTTATACAGTTAAAAACTGTTAAAAAGCCTAAAATCAGCATAGATCCTTATACAGTTAAAAACTGTTTAAAAAAGCCTAAAATCAGCATAGATCCTTATACAGTTAAAAACTGTTTAAAAAAGCCTAAAATCAGCATAGATCCTTATACAGTTAAAAACAGTATAAAAAAGAAACAGTCTAAAGTCAGCATAGATCATTATACAGTTAAAAACAGTATCAAAAAGAAACAGCCTAAAATCAGCATAGATCCTTATACAGTTAAAAACAGTATAAAAAAGAAACACTCTAAAGTCAGCATAGATCCTTATACAGTTAAAAACAGTATCAAAAAGAAACAGTCTAAAGTCAGCATAGATCATTATACAGTTAAAAACAGTATCAAAAAGAAACAGTCTAAAATCAGCATAGATCATTATACAGTTAAAAACAGTATCAAAAAGAAACAGTCTAAAGTCAGCATAGATCATTATACAGTTAAAAACAGTATCAAAAAGAAACAGCCTAAAGTCAGCATAGATCATTATACAGTTAAAAACAGTATCAAAAAGAAACAGCCTAAAGTCAGCATAGATCATTATACAGTTAAAAACAGTATCAAAAAGAAACAGCCTGAACTCAAGCATAGATCCTTATACAGTTAAAAAGTATACCAAAATTAAACAGCATATAAAGTCAGCATAGATTCTCACTCGTTCAGAGACTGTACCAAAGAGATACAACCCAAAGTCAGCATAGATTCTTATGCAGTCAGAGAGTGTACCAAGAAGAATAGCTTGAAATCAGCTGAGATCCCTATACAGTCAGAGACTTTGCCAAAAAAGATACAACCTGAAGTCAGCATAGATCTTTATACCGATAGAGACTCTACCAAAAAGAAACAGCTTCCTGTCAGCATAGACCCTTATACAATTAGATACTGCACAAGAAGAGCCTAATGTCAGTATAGATCCTTATACAATTAGATACTGTATCAGAAAGATTCAACCTGAAGTCAGCATCATCATCATCATCATCATCATCATCATCATCATCATCATCATCATCATCATCATCATCAGGTGCCCTGCCGCATGGCGTTCGCGATCATGGACTTCCAACCATCTCTATCTCTCGTTGCCCCTAGCATCTCCCCCACCCTCCTCATCCCCAGCCACTCTGCAAGTCCGTCCAGCATTATCTCCCTGGGTCTACCTGGTGCTCTCTTTCCCTCCAGCTTTCCCGTTGTGACCAGGTGCTCCAAATCCTCCTTCCTCATAAAATATAGATCCTTTCACAATCAGATACTGTATCAGAAAGATTCAAACAGAAGTCAGCATAGGTCCATATAAAGTTAGAGACTATACCAAAAAGAAACAGGCTACAGTCAGCATAGGTCCATATAAAGTTAGAGACTATACCAAAAAGAAACAGGCTACAGTCAGCATAGATCCTTATACGGTGAGAGACTGTACCAAAAAGAAAGACCCTAAAATCAGCATAGATCCTTTTACAGTCTGAGCCAAAAAGGAACAGCGTAAAGTCAGCATAGATCCTAAAATGGTAGTCATGTACATATGTAGGCTTTAAAACGGAATCCCAAACTGTCATACTGATTGGGCAGGGTCAATTTTCTACATTGCATCCAAGTGTTTAACGGCAATAGAACAATCACTGTGGGTAGTAGTCCTCGACCCCGCAAGAGGGAATATAGAGTTACCTGTCCCTTTTTAAAGATTCAGTTTCTGAAGATGGCGTCTCCCTGCTCCCAGTCTGTAGATCCTCCACAAGGTCTATGATCCCAGTCTGTAGGTCCTCCACAAGGTCTATGATCCCAGTCTGTAGGTCCTCCACAAGGTCTATGATCCCAGTCTGTAGGTCCTCCACAAGGTCTATGATCCCAGTCTGTAGGTCCTCCACAAGGTCTATGATCCCAGTCTGTAGGTCCTTCACAAGGTCTATGATCCCAGTCTGTAGGTCCTCCACAAGGAAAGTCCTGTATGATCCCAGTCTGTAGGTCCTCCAGAAGGTCCTTATGATCCCAGTCTGTAGGTCCTCCAAAAGTAAAGTCCTGTACGATCCCAATCTGTAGGTCCTCCACAAGGTCCTGTATGATCCCAGTCTGTAGGTCCTCCACAAGGAAGGTCCAGTTTGATCCCAGTCTGTAGGTCCTCCACAAGGAAAGTCCTGTATGATCCCAGTCTGTAGGTCCTCCACAAGGAAAGTCCCACATGATCCCAGTCTGTAGGTCCTCCACAAGGTCCTGTATGATCCCAGTCTGTAGGTCCTCCACAAGGAAGGTCCTGTATGATCCCAGTCTGTAGATCCTCAACAAGGAAGGTCCTGTATGATCCCAGTCTGTAGGTCCTCCACAATATCCTGTATGATCCCAGTCTGTAGGTCCTCCACAAGGTCCTATATGATCCCCGTCTGTAGGTCCTCCAAAAGGAAAGTCCTGTATGATCCCAGTCTGTAGGTCCTCCATAAGGTCCTGATGATCCCATTCTGTAGGTCCTCCACAAGGAAGGTCCTATATGATCCCAGTCTGTAGGTCCTCCACAAGGAAGGTCCAGTATGATCCCAGTCTGTAGGTCCTCCACAAGGAAGGTCCTATATGATCCCAGTCTGTAGGTCCTCCACAAGGAAGGTCCAGTATAATCCCAAAGCAGTTGGCGATCGTTATGTTTTGTGTAGAAGTGGTCAGAACTCTGACACAGTAAGAGAGGAACGTGGACACAAATGCGGAATGAGTCACATAGAAAACAAGATAGCAGCACTCCGCGGAGTGAAGAGAGAGCTCAACTAAATGATTATTAACCAAGCCCTCAGCGAAAATGAGAGAAAATTTTATAACGAAATATAAAGCAGAAAAAAAAGGATAAAATTTAGGGAAGCTATTTTGTTTTGTGTTTTTACCAAGGAAGATAACCCTGGCTTCCACCTGTCGGGGTTGCAGTTTAGCACCTGTAGTTACTGTTCGTGACGGCGCAACCCTTGGCAATAATTCCTTTGAGCATGAGAACTGGCTTCAGCTTTCTACAGGTCTCTCCCCCTAATATCACGCCCACCCTTACCCTCCTGTTACCTTCTGCAACCCCCTCCCCATTTTTTTATCCTTTAAGGAATGACGTGAGAGAACAAGAGGGGGCGGAGTCATGAATGGAATAGGGTGACATAGAAGGGATAGAGATAGGGGGAAGGGTGAAGGGGGTCCTGTGTCGCTGATGAAGGTGACTTGGGGTGACAGACAGAAGGATGTGGGGGGGGTAGGGGAGGGGTGAAGGGGGTCCTATAACGCTGACGAAGGTGGCCTGCAATTCTGGAAACGAAGTGGTCAATAATCATGAACATGTGACACGTTTGTGTTCGCTTTTCTTTTATTTTAGTGTTTTTAAAGAGGGAGGTTGTTTTATATCGACTGGTTGAGAGGTGCGTGCTTCTCTGTGTGTGTGTGTGTGTGTGTGTTTGTAAGGGTGTGTGTGTGTGTGTGTGTGTGTGTGTATGTTTGTAAGGGTGTGTGTGTGTGTGTGTGTGTGTGTGTGTGCGTGCGTGCGTGTGTGTGTGTGTGTGTGTGTGTGTGTGTGTGTGTGTGTGTGTGTGTGTGACCGAGAGAGGGTGTATGTGTGTGTGTATGTGTGTGTGTGTGTCTGTCTCTGTGTCTGTGTCTCTGTGTGTGCGTGCATGCGTGAATGTGTGTGTTTTGTGTGTATATTTGTGTGGGTGGGTGGGTGGGTGGGTGAGAGTGTGTGTATGTTTATGCGGTGACGGAGAGAGAGAGACAGACAGACAGAGAGAGAGAATGTGTTTGAGAGATGTTGTGTGATGATGGATGGCAAGAGAGAGAGAGGGGGGGGGGAGTGTGTGTGTGCGTGTGTGCGCGCGCGCGCGCGTGTATAGTTTTGTGTGAGTGTGTGTGCGCGCGCGTACGAGCGCGCGCATGCAAGTGTGTGTGTGTGTGCGCGTGCGCGCGTGCAAGTGTGTGTGTGTGTGTGTGTGTTTGTCTGAGTGTGCAGTTAGTGATGTAGTAGTGCTGATAAAGGCCGTGATATTATCAGGAGCACTGCGCACACACAGTTATGGTTCTCTAACTGCTTCTTGGTCCATGACCCACACAGAGCCCTGATCCACCCACAAACAACTGCTGATAACACTGTCTGCTACTTGGAACAACTCACAACTCACAACTCACAACTTACAGCATTTGTTGTGTAGAAGGCCGTCTGACCTGACCCATTACGATTTTACGTGCCATTCTCTGTCTGTCAGTCTGTCTGTGTCTCTGTCTGTTTGTCTCCGTCTTGCTGCCTCGCTCGCTCTCTGTCTGTCTCTCTGTCTGTCTGTTTCTCTCTCTCTCTCTCTCTTTGTCTATATCTCTGTCTGTGTGTCTGTCTGTCTCCTTCTCTCTGTCTCTCTCCCTCTCTCTCCCTCTCTCTCCCTCTCTGTCTCTCCCTCTTTCTTTCTTTCTGTCTGTTTCTCTCTTTCTCTCTTTCTTTCTGTCTGTTTTCTCTCTCTCTCCCCTCTCTCTCTCTGTCTCTCTCTCTGTCTACCTCTCTCTGTCTGTCTCTCTCCCTCTCTGTCTCTCCGTCTCTCTCTCTCTCTCTCTCTCCGTCTCTCTCTCTCTCTCTTTCTTTCTATCTCTCTGTCTCTGTCTCTTCCTCCCTCTCTCTCTCTGTCTCTGTCTCTGTCTGTCTGTCTCTGTCTCTTCTCTGTTTTTTCCTTTAGATATATATATTATATATATATATATATATATATATATATATATATATATATATATGTACATACAACTAGATTAGCAACGGCAAATATGCACACTGGCCTACTGTGCTCATCTCTTTTCCTTCGGAAAATATTTATTTAACTTGTACGCGTTTGTATACTCTTGCATGGACGGGGACACACCACACACACACAGACACACACGCACGCGTACACACACATGCGCACGTGCGCACACACACATAGACACACACACACACTCTCTCTCTTTATCTTTCTCTCTCTCTCTCTCCTCTCTCTCTCTCTGTCTATATCTCTGTCTGTCTCCTCTTTGTCTCTCTGTCTGTCTGTCTCCCTCTCTGTCTCTCTGTCTCTCCGTCTCTCTCTCTCTCTTTCTTTCTGTTTCTCTCTCTCTCCATTCTCTTTCTCTCTCTCTCTGTCTCCCTCTCTTTGTCTGTCTGTCTCTCTCCCTCTCTGTCTCTCCGTCTCTCTCTGTCTCTCTCTCTCTGTCTCTCTGTCTCTCTCTCTCTCACACACACACACAAACACACACATTCACTAATCCACGCACATACCCACACACGTGCGTTCATACATACAAATGTGTGTATGCATGGATATGGCGGAATATCGTTGCTAAGAGATGTTCACTGACATTTGGCATGAAATCAATCAAACCACGTGTGTAATCTAGTAACATACGACGGTGCTTATTTGCATAATAAATGAATTGTCCAATATGGAGATTTGATTCATCTTGCATAACCAGCTTTACAGTGATGTCAGGAGATAATGACAGTGATAATGATACTGTATTTTCCAACGGTAAAAGTTGTAGTAGATAATGACAGTGATAATGATACTATATTTTCCAACCATCCAAGTTGTCAAAGATAATGACAGTGATAATGATACTATATTTTCCAACGGTAAAAGTTGTAGAAGATAATGACAGTGATAATGATACTATATTTTCCAACGGTAATAGATAATGACAGTGATAATGATACTATATTTTCCAACGGTAGTAGATAATGACAGTGATAATGATACTGTATTTTCCAACGGTAGTAGATAATGACAGTGATAATGATACTGTATTTTCCAATGATAGGAGATAATGACAGTGATAATGATACTATATTTTCCAACGGTAGTAGATAATGACAGTGATAATGATACTGTATTTTCCAACGATAGAAGTATGAGATAATGACAGTGATAATGATACTGTATTTTCCAATGATAGGAGATAATGACAGTGATAATGATACTGTATTTTCCAACGATAGGAGATAATGACAGTGATAATGATACTGTATTTTCCAATGATAGGAGATAATGACAGTGATAATGATACTGTATTTTCCAACGATAGGAGATAATGACAGTGATAATGATACTATATTTTCCAACGGTAGAAGATAATGACAGTGATAATGATACTATATTTTCCAACGGTAGAAGATAATGACAGTGAAAATGATACTATATTTTCCAACGGTAGAAGATAATGACAGTGATAATGATACTATATTTTCCAACGATAGTAGATAATGACAGTGATAATGATACTATATTTTCCAATGATAGGAGATAATGACAGTGATAATGATACTGTATTTTCCAATGATAGAAGATAATGACAGTGATAATGATACTATATTTTCCAATGATAGAAGATAATGACAGTGATAATGATACTATATTTTCCAATGATAGGAGATAATGACAGTGATAATGATACTGAATTTTCCAATGATAGGAGATAATGACAGTGATAATGATACTGTATTTTCCAACGGTAGGAGATAATGACAGTGATAATGATACTATATTTTCCAATGATAGGAGATAATGACAGTGATAATGATACTATATTTTCCAATGATAGAAGATAATGACAGTGATAATGATACTATATTTTCCAATGATAGGAGATAATGACAGTGATAATGATACTGTATTTTCCAACGGTAGTAGATAATGACAGTGATAATGATACTATATTTTCCAATGATAGGAGATAATGACAGTGATAATGATACTATATTTTCCAATGATAGGAGATAATGACAGTGATAATGATACTGTATTTTCCAATGATAGGAGATAATGACAGTGATAATGATACTATATTTTCCAATGATAGGAGATAATGACAGTGATAATGATACTGTATTTTCCAACGGTAGGAGATAATGACAGTGATAATGATACTATATTTTCCAACGGTAGAAGATAATGACAGTGATAATGATACTATATTTTCCAACGGTAGAAGTATGAGATAATGACAGTGATAATGATACTGTATTTTCCAACGGTAGAAGATAATGACAGTGATAATGAATCTGTATTTTCCAACGATAGGAGATAATGACAGTGATAATGATACTATATTTTCCAACGGTAGAAGTATGAGATAATGACAGTGATAATGATACTGTATTTTCCAACGGTTAGAAGATAATGACAGTGATAATGATACTGTATTTTCCAACGGTAGGAGATAATGACAGTGATAATGATACTGTATTTTCCAACGATAGGAGATAATGACAGTGATAATGATACTGTATTTTCCAACGATAGGAGATAATGACAGTGATAATGATACATATTTTCCAACAGTAGGAGATAATGACAGTGATAATGATACTATATTTTCCAACAGTAAAAGTAGGAGATAATGACAGTGATAATGATACTATATTTTCCAACAGTAGGAGATAATGACAGTGATAATGATACTATATTTTCCAACGGTAAAAATTGTAGAAGATAATGACAGTGATAATGATACTGTATTTTCCAACGGTAAAAGTTGTAGAAGATAATGACAGTGATAATGATACTATATTTTCCAACGGTAAAAGTTGTAGAAGATAATGACAGTGATAATGATACTGTATTTTCCAACGGTAGAAGATAATGACAGTGATAATGATACTATATTTTCCCAACGGTAAACGTTGTTAGCTTAAAGTTTTTTGTTTTCAAACTGGCCGCTGATTGTTGTCATGTTTCCATAAGCGGACCACTGACAGACAAAACGCCAGACTTCAAAACACTTCATTACTTAAGGATAGTAGCATTAAGTCCCACTGGACCTGTCTTACAACTAGTCCTTGATATGCTATACACATACAACATAGCATACTTTAAACAATATAAAACAAGCTCTAAAAACAAAGAAGGGAAAGCATTGAAACAAACAGGAGAAGGGTGAAACACGTTAAGTTTTAACACTATGATGAAAACAGATGCACCGTAACACCTACTGTATCAATTAAGTTTTAAAACAAAATGAATGAAGAGTATTGATTTCCATATGTCAGAGAGAGAGAGAGAGAGGCGAGAGAGGAGAAAGAGAGAGAGAGAGGGGGGAGAGGAGAGAGAGACAGAAAGAGAGATGAGAGAGGAGAGAAAGAGAGAGAGACATAGAGAGGAGAGAAAGAGAGAGACAGAGAGGAGAGAGAGAGAAAGAGAAAGGCGAGACAGACAGAGAGAGACAGAGAAAGACAGAGAGACAGACACAGAAAGAGAGAGAGAGAGAGAGGCGGGGATGAGTGTATTCATCTCACGGGAGCCATGTAAAGACTAAAATTGACTTGTGCACCACAAATTCATACATCACAGTCACAGTCATTATGGTAATACCACTGGCACAGTCATTGACAGAGTGCAGGTTTCAGATATTCCTTTGTCTAAATACATAACTGAAGCATGGGTGAGGCAGTGGCTGACAGACCCAGTGAAGAGAGGTGAGAGTTGAGCAGTCACCCACGAGAGGGTTGCATGTGGTGTGTGCTATACTGTGCACTTATCCCTCTCAAGCTATCGCGAGAAACAACCTTGTTAGCTTAACCCCTTCACAGCTATCGCGATGAATAACTTTATTAGCTGAACCCTCTGATTCCAGCACGCTATCCCCTAAGTGCAAAAACGTAACCCTTTGACTTCCTCACCCTATCCACCAGCTTCTTGCAGGAAGTCAAAAGGTTAAGTTTTTGCTGGAAGTTGTTGATAGAGTGAGGAGTCAAGGGTTAAGTTTTTTGCTTTGCTAGCATGGTTGACATTGCAGGACGCTGGTGGAAAGGGTGCGGGAGTCAAAGTGTTAACCCATTTGTAGCTGTTGTGGTGAACAGCTTTGTTACGTTAACCCTTTACATAGCCATCTTGACGAACAGCTTTATTACCTTAACCCTTTCATAACCATGGCGATCGACAGTTGTCTGAATGCCAACAGCCTTCGATTGTTTGCCACCACCATCGCCTTCACCCTTCTTTTCCACTTCAAGCATTTTCTTTGTCTCATCCGAGCTTTTACTGTTTGTTATTTGTTTCATAATTTTGAATGGCAGATGGAGGTTAACCCGATTGCTGCGAGGAGAGAGAGAGAGAGAGAGAAACACAGAGACAGAAAGAAGTTCAGAGAGAGAGAGTGGGAGAGAGAGAGAGAGAGAGAGAGAGAGAGAGAGAGAGAGAGAGAGAGAGAGTGGGAGAGAGAGAGAGAGAGAAACACAGAGACAGAAAGAAGTTTAGAGAGAGAGAGTGGGAGAGAGAGAGAGAGAGAGAGAGAGTGGGAGAGAGAGAGAGAGAAACAGAGACAGAAGAAGTTCAGAGAGAGAGAGAGAGAGATGGCAGATAATCAAGTTTGAAAGACTGAAAAAGATAATCTAAAAACATCTTTTCTTTATATTTTACAGTGACGTGTGCGTGTTTGATAAATGAGTGGAGTGTGTGGCCTCTTGGTTACAGCTGCCTGCCTGGAACCCGAGAAACGCGGGTTTGAATCGTGTATTGGACAGGACAGTCCCTACAACAACAACAACAACAACAACAACAACAACAACAACAACAATATTTTATTTATATAGCGCAAAATCTTGATAAAATCAAATCTAAGCGCTGAAACAGACACACACGCACGCACGCACACACACGCACGCACGCACGCACGCACGCACGCACGCACGCACGCACACACACACACACACACACACACACACACACGCACACGGCTATAAATGGGGAGAAAGAATAAAAGCAATGGAAAATTATAGAGAGCATGGACGAAGGAGCTCCATAGGAGGTGTTTACGTCGTGACCTTCGTTTTTCTTTTGGCTGGTCGTGGACAGCAAAGAAAACAAACAAAGACAGTCTTGAAGGAGGTAGGCACAAAAAGAACATTAATGAAGAGGATTAGGAAAAGGCAAGCAACATCTGTAAGGCATTATATGAGGCAAGAGAATTTAGAGCACGCAACGTTTATGGGACAATTTGTGAGGCAAGAGAAATTAGAGCACCTGGTCACAACAGGAAAGCTGGAGGGAAAAAGAGCACCAGGTAGGCCCAGGGAGAACATATTGCACAGACTTACAGTGTGGCTGAGGACAGAGAGGGTGGGAGATGTACTTGTAGAGACAAGGGATAGATTCGTATGGAGGGTCTTGATCGCCAATGCCACGCGGCAGGGTACATGATGATGATGAAGATGATGATGATGATGATGATGATGATGATGATGATGATGATGATATGTAATCCACGCCTATGCATCTTGGAGAAAAAAGAGTCAGCAGACTATTAGAAATGTCTTGAAATTCTCCCTGACATTGCGATCTCTGCTGTCCTACAAATGACGTCACTATCCAATACACTCCCTCCCTCCCCCTTGTAAATAAATGAAAAAAGAAATGAAATAAATAAATAAATAAATAAATAGATAGATAAATAAATAAATAAATAAATAAATAAATAAATAAATAAATAAATAAATAAATGAAAATGAAATAGAATAAACTTTCAAACAGGACGGGGGAAATGATTTAGGTAGAGCAAAGCAGTGTGTGTATATATAATTATTCTACCTTTTCGTTTCTATAAACTGAATGACCGGAGTTTTGTAGTATAATTCTCTTTACTCAGAAGTTATGTTATTTTGTGTCACGAATAGTGATTTCAAGAAAATTGTCTCACTAGAAATGTGAACACGATAATGATAATAGTGGTGATAGTTCATGTTGGAATCTCTCTCTCTCTCTCTCTCTCTCTCTCTCTGTCTCTCTCTCTCTCTCTCTCTCTCTCTCTCTCTGTCTCTGTCTTTCTCTGTCTCTCTCTGCCTCTCTCTGCCTCTCTCTCTCTCTTTCTCTTGTCTCTCTCTCTCTCTTTCTGTTTCTCTGTCTGTCTCTGTCTGTCTGTCTGTCTCTCTCTTTCTTTCTCCCTCCCTCCCTCCTTGTCACTCTCTTTCTCTCTGTCTCTCTGTCTCTGTTTCTCTCTCTCTCTCTCACTCTCTCTATGTTTTTGTTAAAAAGAGCATCACCCTTCTAAAGGGCTGTTGCTTGTATGAATAAACCATCTGAAGTCTGAAGTCTCTCACTTTGTCTCCTTCGTCCTCACTATGCCTCAGTATATCCAACGTAAGTAAGCCCTTGGGTCAGACAGATTCCTACTGGATTCCAGAGAAGACATGAATAGGAGGATGGTGACCGGTCCCTGGAAATCAGTTGGCGCTTTGTGTTTTCTCTGGAGGGGGAGGGGGGAGGGGTATGTTGCAGGGAGACAATGTTGTATGGTGATGGATGGTCAGACAAACGGTCTGCGCTGTACGCTGCACGTGCTGACAGTGTGTCTGCTACTTTGCCCTCCCCCTCCTCCCCCCTGTGTCTGCTACTTTGCCCTCCCCATCCTCCCCCTCCCCAACCACCACCGTCACAGCATTGACCATCCCCCATCGGCATACAATTCCAACAAAGGGTTTTCAGAATTCGTAACTGTCAAGTGCCTGTGATTATAATGATGTGGCCGTTTTCCTCTTATCCTGCCCAATCCACCTTGCACGCGAACTTACATACATACACACGCGCGCGCGCACACACATGTGCACACACACACACATGCACGCGAGCACACACACACTACACACACACATGCATTCACAGACACCACACTCACACACACACACAACACACCGCATACACTACACACACACACACACACACACACACACACACACAACACACGCATACACCATGCAAACACACAAACACACACACACACACACACACACACAGACACACGCATACACTATACACACACAACAACAACACACACACACACACACACACACACACACACACACACACACACACACACACACACACACACTCACACAAATATACACATGCAGGAGTGCACACACACACGCACGTACGTACTCACGCGCGCACAAACACACACACACACACACACACACACGCACACACACACATGTACGCGCATACACCACACACACTCTTGTAGGCTGACACGTGTTCACGCATACACACTCGCCACGCGTGCACACAAATGCTCAGGCTCTGTCTTTTTAATATGCTGATATTGTGTGTGTAGAATAGCAAGGCCAAGCTGCAAAACAGGTCCACTGGGACCTAATGCTACTACCCTTGAGTATTAAAGTATTCTGAAATCCAAGTCTCATTTCCTTCTTTCGTTCTCTCTCTCTCTCTCTCTCTCTCTCTCTCTCTCTCTCTCTGTTCTCTCTCTCTCTCTCTCTCTCTGTGTCTCTGTCTGTGTGTGTGTGTGTGTGTGTGTGTGTGTGTCTCTCTCTCTTTCTCTCTCACACACACATACACACAGATGGACAGACAGACAGACACTCGAGCAAGTTTATGTGTGTTCAGCTTATTTTTAAGGTCACAGCTATGTCAGATAGGGAAAAAGCCACCAAGTAGGAAAGACATTTGTTCTCCTTCTTTGGCTACTTGACTTTTGCCCGGCATACGGACAGGGCTTTTGGTCTTTATCAAAAGTTAAAAACAGTCTGTCGTGGAGTGACCTCTCCTGTTTATTTGCAACTAACCGCCATCTTACAGGAGCTGCAGAGCCAGGTTTCATCAACGGATTATGTTCTCGCGTGCACGTGCATACAGGGGCAGGCGTGCACGTGTGTTTACGTGCATCCATTAGTTTGTCGTGTGTGTGTGTGATATGTGATTCACGCCCATGCATTGAAGGATACAGGAAAAAATCCAACGGATTTTGTTGAAGATGTCTTCAAATTCTGACCGTTACTAGACCCTCTGCTATCTTAGCGTTGACGTCATTGTCGCCCCTCGCCCATCATCATCATCAAGTGCCCTGCCACATGGCGTTTGCGATCATGGCCCTCCATATGTATATGTCCCTTGTTGCCACAAGGACATCTTCCACCCTCTCCGTCCTCAGCCACCCTGCAAGTCCCCTCGCCCATTTCTTTTAAAAAGACTGGAAAGAATGAAAACAGAAGAAGAAAAAAAAGACAAAAGAAACAACGTAATCATTTGAACAGAGTATATTATTTGCCTGGCTTCCTGTCTGTCTGTCCATCTGTTTCTTTCTCTCCTTCTTGACCTCTCACTATCTGTCTGTAAATGGACGAAATATGTCAGCATTTTTCACTTTATAATGGACTGAATCTTACCTTGGTCTGGTCATACTGAAATCATCCACATGTAACGATGTTCCCCAAACCCGCTTCCGTTCCCAATCAGGGGAGATCACAATGCGTAAACATCCGCCACGTCTGTTGTGTTTGCCTCCTTGTCTGCCGGTCTGTTAATGATACTATATTTTCGCAGAAGTTGTAGAAGATAATGACAGTGATAATGATACTATATTTTCGTAGAAGTTGTAGAAGATAATGACAGTGATAATGATACTATATTTTCCAACGGTAAAAGTGGTAGGAGATAATGACAGAGATAATGATACTCTATTTTCCAATGGTGAAAGTTGTAGTAGATAATGACAGAGATAATGATACTATATTTTCCAACGGTAAAAGTTGTTAACTTAAAGCCTTTTGTTTGCAAACTGGCCACTGACAGACAAAACGTCAGACTTCAAAACACTTCATTACTTAAGGATAGTAGCATGAAGTCCCACTGGACCTGTCTTACAACTAGTCCTTGCTATGCTACACACATACAACATAGCATACTTGAAAAAAGAAATGTAAAGAAAGCACTAAAAACAAAGAATGGAAAGCATTGAAACAAACAAGAGAAGGGTGAAACACGTTAAGTTTTAACACTATGATGAAAACAGATGCACCATAAACATACTATATCAATTAAGTTTTAAAACAAAATGAATGAAGAGTATTGATTTCCATATGTCAGAGAGAGAGGAAGAGAGAGAGAGAGGCGAGAGATGAGAAAGAGAGAGGGAGAGAGAGAGGGGGGAAAGAGGAGAGACAGAAAGAGAGAGGAGAGAAAGAGAGAGAGACAGAGAGAGAGAGAGAAAGGCGAGACAGACAGACAGACAGAGAGAGAGAGACAGAGAAAGACAGACAGAGAGACAGAGGAGAGAGAGAGAGGCGGGGATGAGTGTATTCATCTCACGGGAGCCGTGTAAAGACTAAAATTGACGTGTGCACCACAAATTCATACATCACAGTCACAGTCATTATGGTAATACCACTGGCACAGTCATTGACAGAGTGCAGGTTTCAGATATTCCTTTGTCTAAATACATAACTGAAGCATGGTTGAGGCAGTGGCTGACAGACCCAGTGAAGAGAGGTGAGAGTTGAGCAGTCACCCACGAGAGGGTTGCATGTGGTGTGTGCTATACTGTGCACTTATCCCTCTCAAGCTATCGCGAGAAACAACCTTGTTAGCTTAACCCCTTCACAGCTATCGCGATGTACAGCTTCATTAAGCTGAACCCTCTGATTCCTGCACGCTATCCCCTAAGTGCAAAAACGTAACCCTTTGACTTCCTCACCCTATCCACCAGCTTCTTGCAGGAAGCTGGTGTATAGGATGAGGAAGTCAAAAGGTTAAGTTTTTGCTGGAAGTTGTTGTATAGAGTGAGGGAGTCAAAGGGTTAAGTTTTTGCTTTGCTGACATGGTTGACATTGCAGGACGCTGGTGGAAAGGGTGCGGGAGTCAAAGTGTTAACCCATTTGTAACTGTTGTGGTGAACAGCTTTGTTACGTTAACCCTTTACATAGCCATCTTGACGAACAGCTTTATTACGTTAACCCTTTCATAACCATCGCGATCGACAGTTGTCTGAATGCCAACAGCCTTCGATTGTTTGCCGCCACCATCGCCTTCACCCTTCTTTCCACTTCAAGCATTTTCCTTGTCTCATCCGAACTTTTACTGTTTGTTATTTGTTTCATATTTTGAATGGCAGATGGAGGTTACCCATTGCTGTGAGGGAGGAAGGAGTGGAGAGAGAGAGAGAGAGAGAGAGGAGAGAGAGCGAGAGAGAGAGAGAGAGAGAGAGAAACACAAGAAGAGTTCAGAGAGAGAGGGAGAGAGAGAGAGAGAGAGAGAGAGAGAGAGAGAGAGAGAGAGAGAGAGAGAGGAGGAAACGGTTGGCAGATAATCAAGTTTGAAAAGGTGGAAGACGTGAAAAGAGAATCTAAAAACATATTTTCTTTATATTTTACAGTGACGTGTGTGTGTTTGATAATGAGTGGAGTGCGTGGCCTAATGGTTACAGCCACCTGTCTGGAACGCGAGAAACACGGGTTTGAATCGTGTATTGGACAAGACGGTCCCTACTGGACGAAGGAGCTCCGTAGGAGCCCCTGTTTACGTCGTGTCCTTCGTTTTTCTTTTGACTGGTCGTGGACAGCAAAGAAAACAAACAAAGATAGTCTTGAAGGAGGTAGACACAAAAAGAACATTAATGAAGAGATTAAGAAAAGGCAAGCAACATCTATAGGGCATTATATGAGGCAAAAGAATTTAGAGCACGCAAATTTATAGGACAATTTATGAGGCAAGAGAAATTAGAGCACCTGGTTTCAACCGGAGAGATGGAGGGAAAAAGAGCACCAGGTAGGCTCAGGGAGAAAATATTGGCCGGACTTGCGGAGTGGCTGAGGACAGAGAGGGTGGGAGATGTACTTGCAGAGACAAGGGATAGATTCGTATGGAGGGCCATGATCGCCAACGCCACGCGGCAGGGCACATGATGATGATGATGATGATGATGATGATGATGATATGTAATCCACGCCTATGTATCTGGAGAAAAAAGAGTCAGCAGACTATTAGAAATGTCTTGAAATTCTCCCGATCTCTGCTGTCCTACAAATGACTTCACTCTCCAATACCCTCCCTTCCCGTCCCCCTCGTAAATAAATGATAAATAAATGAAAAAAGAAATGAAATAAATAAATAGATAATAAATAATAATAATAGATAAATAAATAAATAAATAAATAAATAAATAAATAAATAAATAAATAAAAATGAAGTAGAATACATTTTCAAACAGGACGGGGGAAATGATTTAGGTAGAGCAAAGCAATGTGTGTTATTCTACCTTTCGTTTCTATGAATTAAAAAACCAGAGTTTTGTTGTATAACTATCTTAACTCAGAAGTTATATTATTTTGTGTCACTAATAATAATTTCATGAAAATTGTCCCACTAGAAATGTGAACACGATAATGATAATAGTGGTGTAGTTCCTGTGTGTTGCAATCTCTCTCTCTCTGTCTTGTCTGTCCTGTCTGTCTGTCTGTATTCTGTCTCTCTCCTCTCTCTCTGTCTCTTTCTCTCTCTCTCACTCTCTCTCTCACTCTCTCTCTCTCTCTTCTCTCTCTCTCCCTGTCACTCTCTTTCTATCTGTCTGTCTCTCTCTCTCTGCCGTTCTGTCTGTCTTTCCCTCCTCCCTCTCTCTCTCTCACTAGAGTATTTTTGTTAAAAAGAGCATCCCCCCCCCCCCCTTCTAAGGGGCTGTGGCTTGTATGAATAAACTCTGATCTGAAGTCTCTCACTTTGTCTCCTTCGTCCTCACTATGCCTCTGTATATCCGACGTAGGTAAGCCCTTGGGCCAGACAGATTCCTACTGGATTCCAGAGAAGACATGAATAACAGGATGGTGACCGGTCCGTGGGATGGGAAATCAGTTGGCGCTTTGTGTTTTCTTTGGAGGGGTGGGGGTGAGGGGAGGGGGGGTATGTTGCAGGGAGACAATGTTGTATGGTGATGGATGGTCAGACAAACGGTCTGCGCTGCACGTGCTGACAGTGTGTCTGGTACATTGCCCTCCCCCTCCTCCCCCCCCAACCACCACCGTCACAGTATTGCCCATCCCCATCGGCATACAATCCTTACAAAGGGTTTTCAGAATTTGTAACTGTCATGCGCCTGTGATTATAATGATGTGGCCGTTTTCCTCTTATCATGCCCAATCCACCTAGCACGCGAACTTACGTACATACACACACGCGCGCGCGCGCGCACATACACATGTGCACACACACACACACACACATGCACGCGAGCACACACACACTACACACACATGCATTCACAGACACACGCACACTCGCAGACACACACACACACCCGCCCGCATACACTACACACACACACACATACCACACACACACACACACTAAACACACATACACTCACACACACACATACACACACACACACATCAACACACGCATCACACTCACGCAAAACACCATCACACAAACACACACAACACACACCACACACTCACCACACACACACACACACACACATATACTCACACAAACACACACATGCGGGAGTGCACACACACACGCACGTATGTACGCACGCGCGCACAAACACACACACACACACACATGTACGCGCATACACCACACACACACTCTTGTAGGCTGACACGTGTTCACGCATACACACTCGCCACGCGTGCACACAAATGCTCAGGCTCTGTCTTTTTAATATGCTGATATTGTGTGTGTAGAATAGCAAGGCCTAGCTGCAAAACAGGTCCACTGGGACCTAATGCTACTACCCTTGAGTATTAAAGTATTCTGAAATCCAAGTCTCATTTCCTTCTTTCGTTCTCTCTGTCTCTCTGTCTCTGTCTCTGTGTCTGTCTGTCTGTCTGTCTGTCTCTCTCTCTCTCTCTCTCACACACATACACACACACAGATGGACAGACAGACAGACACTCGAGCAAGTTTATGTGTGTTCAGCTTATTTTCAAGGTCACAGCTATGTCAGATAGGAATAAAAAGCCACCAGCTAGGGAAGACATTTGTTCTCCTTCTTTGGCTACTTGACTTTTGCCCGGCATACGGACAGGGCTTTGGGTCTCTATCAAAAGTTAAAAACAGTCTGTGGTGGAGTGATCTCCCCTGTTTATTTGCAACTAACCGCCATCTTACAGGAGCTGCAGAGCCAGGTTTCAGCATCGGATTCTGTTTTCGCGTGCACGTGCATACAGGGGCAGGCGTGCACGTGTGTTTACGTGCTTCCATTAGTTTGTTGTGTGTGTGTGTGTGATATGTGATTCACGCCCATGCATTGAAGGATACAGGAAAAAACCAACGGATTTTGTTGAAGATGTCTTCAAATTCTGACCGTTACTAGACCCTCTGCTATCTTAGCGTTGACGTCATTGTCGCCCCTCGCCCATCATCATCATCAAGTGCCCTGCCACATGGCGTTTGCGATCATGGCCCTCCATATGCATGTGTCCCTTGTTGCCACAAGGACATCTTCCACCCTCTCCGTCCTCTGCCACCCTGCAAGTCCCCTCGCCCATTTCTTTTAAAAAGACTGGAAAGAATGAAAACAGAAAAAAAAAAAAAAGACAAAAGAAACAACGTAATCATTTGAACAGAGTATGGAAGGCTTTTCGACTCAATCAGAGTAAAGCTGTGTCTATAGCCTGCTGTATATTATTTGCCTGGTTTCCTGTCTGTCTGTCCATCTCTGTTTCTTTCTCTCCGTCTTGACCTCTCACTATCTGTCTGTAAATGGACGAAATATGTCAGCATTTTTCACTTTTTAATGGACTGAATCTTACCTTGATCTGGTCACACTGAAATCATCCACATGTAACGATGTTCCCCAAACCCGCTTCCGTTCCCAATCAGGGGAGATCACGAATGCGTAACATCCGCCACGTCTGTTGTGTTTGTCTCCCTGTCTGCCGGTCTGTTAGATTTCCTACTGACTCTATGTTTGTTTGTACTTTTATTTATCATTTATCTACTAAGTATCATAACTCTTGAGAGTCACGGAATTATCTCCCATGTAGAACAGAGCTTACCACTTTATGCTTTGTGGCTGCGTCTATGCTAGCTGAATGGGTAGCGCAAACTGTGTTGGGTTTGAGAAATTCTACATGGGAGATAACTCCGTGACTCTCAAGAGTTACGTTACTTAGTTGATATTTAAAATTCTCCCTGCATCCTTCTTATTTCCTTTGGTATTATCATTTATCTGTTTGCCTACCCCCGTGGGGATGCTGGGAGTTCTTTCAGTAGAAATAGTATCCACACCTTCTGGACATTCTGTGCAAGAAATGTGCTTTTTTCTGTCCCTCTCCTTGTTTCTTTCTTGCACTTGGCTTTCTGTCATCTCTGCCTATCATTTTCTGCTTTGCTGGTCCATTTACCTGTATGTGTTCTATAAAGGCCTAATACTTTCTGTTAAGGTTGATTATAGGGTACATGTATTAAATATAGTTTTGGCTTTAAGAAAGTGTCATGCGCAGAAGCAATTTTAGGTAATTTTGGCCCGGTTTTTTATACATGTTTTAGTGTCCTCAGTTATGTTCACATATGTATTCAGGTTCATGTTTTAATTATAATAATTATAATAATAATTACAATATTTATATAGCGCAAAATCTTGATAGAAATCAAATCTAAGCGCTGAACATACACATACGCACGCGCGCACACACACGCACACACACACTCACACATGGCTATAAATGGGGAGAAAGAATAAAAGCAATGGAAAATTATAGAGAGCATATTATATACAAATATATATTACAATGTGATTCCACTCCGAGCGGATATAAGCTACACAGGGGGATTGAGTGAGGTCAGGATTTTATGCAGAGGAGAAAAGGTGAGTTTTGAGAGCGGACTTGAAGGAGACAAAAGTAGGTTGCTGACGGACTGAGAGAGGAAGTTTGTTCCAGGAGAGTGGACCAGAAACAGAGAAGGCTCGTGGACCATAGGTATTGAGCTTAGTGCGTGAAAAACCCACTGGTGATAAATTGGACGGAGTGGTCAGCGCCAGGAACATGTCCTGTGCATATTTGCGCGAATGCATATTGATTGATATGTGCACCAAATTTTTTCCCCCTGTTTTCTTTTTTTTTTTCAGCGACGTATTGTGTGCGTTTTGGTCTGGTAATAGCCCTGATACGGCTCTGCGTAATCTCTGCAACAATAACAGCAACAATAGCAATCTGTTTTTTTTTGTCTCCGTATTCTTAG
>CM060310.1:8266156-8306156 GCA_030674185.1 Monoplex corrugatus | reverse complement strand
TCGACAATTCGTTACACAGTTTGTCACAGAGAGCAGAATAACACAAACTGAAACTGATGGAAGAGAGGCAGGTTTAAAAAGAACCAGTCAGGCCCCCATCACGCTAACAGTCTTGTGTTTGGAATAACAGACACGAAACTGATGGAAGAGAAACAAGTTTAACCCTTAAAAAGAAACAGGCTTTGCCACACTAACACTATTTTGTGTAGAAAAACAAATGAAACTTGTGGAAGAAAAGCAGATTTGAAAAGAAGCAGTAAGGCTTTGCCATAATAACTATATTTTGTGTGGAACAACGACAATAAAATTGATGGAAGGGAGGCAGGTTTTAAAAAGAAACAGGCAGGCCTTATCACACTAACAGTCTTGTATGTGGAATAAGGAAATGAAACTGATGGAATAGAGGCAGGTTTAAAAAGAAATAGGCAGGCCTTGTCATACTAACAGTCTTGTGTGTGGAATAACAGAAATGAAACTGATGGAAGAGAGGTTTAAAAAGAAATAGGCAGGCCTTATCACACTAACAGTCTTGTGTGTGGAATAACAGAAATGAAACTGGCGGAATAGAGGCAGGTTTTTAAAGATGCAGTTAGGCCTTGCCATATTAACAATTTTCTGTGTGGAATAACGATAGTAAAACGGGATGAAATACAGGCAGGTTTAAACAGATGCAGTTAGATCTTATCACACTAACAATCTGGTGTGTGGAATAAGAACAATAAAACTGATGGAAGAGAGGCAGGTTAAAAAAGAAACAAATCAACCTTATCACACTAACAATCTCTTGTGTCTGGCATCTGTTAGCACTGTTTACATATATTTTTAACACCATCATCTGGGGTCTCTGTCTCTCTCTGTCTCTCTGTCTGTCTTCTGTCTCTCTCTCTCTCTCTCTCTCTCACACACACACACACACACACACACCACCACACACACACACAACATGCACCACACACACGCACACACACACACACACATCACACATGCACACACACACACACACACACCACGCACACATACACGCCTCTGGTCTGTATGAAATAATCTCCCTACTCTTGCCTTTCGGTATTACAGACAGAAAACGACAAAATATAATTCTAACGAAGTTTAATGACTGTTTTCTGTTTGTCTGTCAGTCTGTCTGTCTCTCCATCTCTCTGTCTGTCTTTCATGTAATCTCTCACTCTGTCTCTGCCATGGCTTCAGTCCCAAAAGCACACGAACATAGAATGAAAAACACTTGTTTCGATTAGCAAAACAAGACAAGACAGAATAAGGCTTGAAGGTTCATTTCTGTCTGTATTTAACCCCCCTCACACACACAGACACACACACACAGACACACACACACAACACACATACACACACACTCTCTCTCTCTTATTTATTTACTTACACACGCACAGCACGCACCACACACACACACACACACACACACACACACTCACACACACACACACTCACCTCTCTCTCTTTCTCTCTCTCTTTTATTTACTTACTTGCCTTGCCTTTTTTCCCGTTTAAAAGCACATATTTGTGAATAGACGTTTAAAGAAATAACGAACATACACACCACACCAACGTCATCCACGATTCCCCCCTCCCCCCCCCCCCCCACATACCTACCCACTGGTTCGCTACCTCTCAGAACAGACACGCATAAGCGAAAGACTGTAATCCAGACAGATTGGCACTTGATCTCAAAGAGTTCCTAAACGTCAAGGGAGCAGGGCCAGAACCTGGGTGAGCCATGACTTGGATTTAGGAGACCAGGGCCCGGATCTTTGAGGGATGTGTAAGCTGTACTTAGCGCCTTAGGCACTCATGATCATCATCATTATCATGTGCCCTGCCGCATGGCGTTGGCGATCATGGCCCTCCATATTCATTTATCCCTTGTCGCCGCAAGCACATCTTCCACCCTCTCTGTCCTCAGCCACCCTGCAAGTCCGTCCATTATTTTTTCCCTGGGTCTACCTGGTGCTCTCTTTCCCTTCAGCTTTCCTGTTGTGACCAGGTGCTCTAATTCCCCTTTCCTCATAAAATGGCCTATAAATGTTGTCTGTCTTTTCCTAATCTTCCTTGTCAATGACCTCTTGTGTCTGCCTCCATCAAGACTGTCTCGTTTGTTTTCTTTGCTCTCCATGGAACTTTCAACATTCTTCTTAGAAACCACATTTTCGGCTGCCTCAATCTTGTTCTGGTTTGCCTGTTGACTGTCCACGCCTCACAACCGTATAACATTTTCGGTTCTATTAACATTCAAGAACTCTCTTCCTGATGTTAATTGATAGGCATTTGATGCACTGATGCACTGCACAACTTCAAAGTCTGCGACAGTGGAACGATACTGCGAGCTATGAAGAGTCGCTACCTACTCGTGGTGGCATAAATATGTACGCACTGCGTAAATGGGCGCCCTTCATAGGCCCGGGCCCAGGGTTGTATCAGTTGGATTTTCTTTTTTATGTTGTGGTGGGGAGGGGGTATTATGAAGGAGACAGTGTTATGTAGATTACACACGGGTCACACATCCTACATCCATTCATAGTTTTAAAATGAAGCACTGTGGTGTATATATGTGACGAGTCGTTGAGCATCAGACTCCTTCTTGATTGCTTGGATTTGTACGATGTGTGACATAAAAAAAAACACCTACACGACGGACTTCTTAAAGACCTCTTCAGAGGCGTCCCTTCAGATGCAATTCCAGTTTTACAAGAGACAATAGATTTCACCTGATATGTTTTTTTGTCTGTCATTCTTTAATTGCATTTAACTTGCAAGGAAAACTGGGAACTGGTTTTTAATGTTGTCTTTTATCTTAACCCGGCTGTCGTTTTTAATGTGGTGTTAGCCCTGATGTGGCTTAGTGGTCGGCTGGGTTAAAAGCAAAATGAACTTGAACCCTGAATTAGGAACATTGTGTGGTGATGGATACCCAGGCAAATGATCTGTGCTGCACACTGCACGTGCCACCCGTTTTGTCTCCCTTTACCTTATCCTGTCAACACAATGTCCCTAACAGGTCTCAACAGTGGCAGATATCCGTTACTATCAAGCAGTGATGATTACAACAGATGGCTGTTCTTCGTCTCCACTGGCTCCCGTTCAAACACATACTTACGACACTTACATACACACATACTGATACACGCGGCACGCACGCTGATACACAGATACATATACATGCTTGCTTACACGCACGCACACACACACACACGCACACACACGCACACACACACACACACGCACACACACACGCACATACACACACACACATTCATTCTCTCTCTCTCTCTCTCTCTCTCTCTCTCTCTCTCTCGCCATTTGAATTCGAACTGTTTGTTTATGTGCATATGATTTATTTTCAAGATTATTATGTGAGATGCGAATAAATAAATTGCAGAGAAATAATTCCAGTTTTCTATCGCTTTACCTCCCTTCCTGGCTATGGGCAAATCCTTCTTCTGTCTTGTGCAGAGATTAATAAACAGAACTTCTCTGTATGGCTTGACCGTGTTTGTTTCCATTCAGTGGGCACTTTACATTCTGTGTGGTCTAGTGCATAAAGCGCCCATCAAGGATTAGGAAAACAGGGGTTCAATTCCTGATCAGACAAGGGTTTTTCTTCCCCCCTTCCCTCCCCATGCACTAAACTTTGAGTGCTAGATCTGAGTGCTAGTATTTCGGATGAGCGATACAGAGGTGCCCGTATGCAGCATGCACTTAACGCACGTCAAAGATCCCGCGACAAGGGAGAATTGCCGTCCCTGGCCACATTCTGTAGACAGATCTTTTGTAAGAAAACAGGTTAAAAATGCACACGCAGAAAAAATAAGGTGGTGCTGCAATTTGGCGACGCGCTATCTCCGGGGAAGAAGCGCAGTCTGCATTTCACGTGGAAACAGTCCATTGTGACCAACAACAAAACGTGAATCGAGTCCATCCCTTCCTCCGGCTTACAGAACAAATATCACCATCATTCGGTTGTATTTACGTGGCGCGCGTGCACGTGCACACTCACACAGACACAGACAGACAGACAGACAGACAACACACACACACACACACACACACACACACACACACACACACACACACACACACACACACACACACACAACACACCACAACACAGGCACCCTACACCGTGCCACACACACACATACACACACAACACACACAAATCCGGGTTGCGGGGTGCACACACACCCATATATAATATATACACCTACGCACGCACACACACACGCACGCGCCATACACACCACCAACACACACACACACACACTGACCCGCATATATACAGATACACTCTACACGCGCGCGCGCGCGCGTGCACACACACACACACACACTCACACAGAGGCGTGTGTGTGCGTATTTACGTGGTGCACGCGTGCGCGTGCACATACACCCATACTCACGTACAACACCACACACACACCCCACACACACCAACACTCCACACTCACACACACAACCACAACACACACGCACACACACACAACAGCACCAACACACACACACACACATATATGTATATATATTACACACACGCACATAACACCACACTTATGCACACACATCCCCTGCAACCCCACACAAACACACCACACACACACACAATATCTCATGCACACACATACCCCTACACATAGTCATGCACACACACCCCTACAAACAGAGAGAGAGAGAGAGAGAGAGAAAGAGAGAGAGAGAGGAGTGCACGTGTGTGTGCATACGTTTCACGTTTTTGCCATGTCTTGAAAATAAACTTCCCTCCTGCGCCTCCTAGAGATTGAAATAAGAAAATAAAAAAAGTCAGCAGGTTGTATTGTACATGTCCTCAAATTCTCCCTGACAGTCGCCTCCCTTGTCCTCCCATTGACGTCACTGTCAACAACTCCCTCCCTCTATCCCTTCTCTGAAAAAGAAAGCGAAAACAGAGAGAAAATGAACAGAAAGAGAGGGTGAAAAAAAGGGAAGAAATGTGAAATCTTTTTAGTGAAAGGAGTAGGTTTAGTGATGTAAATCAGCTTAATCAAAACTCTCTGTGTGTGTCTCTTTCTTTCTTTCTTTCTCTCCTCCCTTCCTCCCCTCTTCATCCCTCCTTCTCTCTTTTCTTTCTCTCACTCCATCCCTCTCCCCATCTTTCTCTTTCTCTCTCTTTCTCTCTCTCTTTCTCTCTCTGTCTCTGCCTCTGTCTCTCTCTCTTCTGTGTCGTCTGTTTCTGCCTGTCTCTCTCTCTTTCACTCTCTGTCTGGTCTCTTGTCTTGTCTCTGCCTTCTTCCTCTCTCCCCTTGTGTCTGTCTGCTGTGTCTCTCTTTGTCTCTGTGTGTGAATCTCTCTGGTCTCTGTCTCTCTCTGTCTCTCTCTCTCTGTCTGTCTGTCTCCGTCTGTCTGCCTGCATGTCTCTCTCTCTTTGTCTCTGTGTGTGTGAATCTCTCTGTGTCTCTTGTCTCTGTCTCTCTGTCTGTCTGCCTGCCTGTCTGTCTCTCTGTATGTGTGTGTGTGAATCTTTCTCTGTGTTCTGTCTCTGTCTCTGTCTGTCTCTCTGTCTGTCTGTCTCTCTGTCTGCTTCTCTCTCTCTCTCGTCTTCTCTCTCTCTCTCTCTCCTCTCTGTCTCTCTCTCTCTCTCTCTCTCTCTTCTCTCATTCTCTCTCTCTCATCCCCAGTTTCATATGTTTATGGGATCCTCATCAAAATCTGGGCACCATCGCCCATCCCTCTGTCCAGCGTCTGAAGCACACATCCGCTTCCACTCAGGGGAGATTATGAATGCGTAAACATGAATACGCTCCCTTAAATATTCATTTCATTTATCCCTGTGTCTGTGTTCCTACCAGTCTCGTGTTTGTCTAGCATTAACTTTATTTATTTATTCAATAGTGATGAATTATTCATATGTCGTGCTATTCTCCCAACTTATTTTGAATGACTGTGCAGAATGTAAGACATGCAGAAGCACTGATATCACGCGCGTGCGCACACACATACACACACGCGCGCGCGCGCGCACACACACACACACACGCCCGCACATTCACACACACACACACACACATGCACGCACACACACACACACACACACATGCACACACACACACACACACACACACACACACACACACACACACAACACACACACACACACACACACACACATAAACACAGACGCACGCGCGCGCTTCCAGTATAAACATTCATATGCGTACACAAACAGTTACATATTTACAACATGAAACAGTGTAGTGATAATCCAAGTTTTCCCGCAGCATCCGTGGACAAGCAAGACACCATTGTATAAAGATAGAACGCAGTGTTCAAGGACGTTCACTCCAGTTCCTGCTCAAAATGTCTCAAAATTACGCCCCTCATGTTGGGATTTCAGACTCATTTTTTATTCATTGGGACGGAGGAGATTTGGGAACTTTTGCTTCTCCTGTATCAGTGTCCATGAACAAACACGAAGAAATTTCCTCATTGACATCTGTAGTGCATTTCTTAAATGCTGCATTTCGTGAATTTGGGGGCTTTTGCTATTGGGAACGATAAGTTCTTATGTGGCGTTTCAAAGATGACGGAACAACTGGAAGGGAGTCAACAGATTGGACAGAAAACGGCTGTGACTGATATCGAGGTGACCGCCATTGTGACGTGTGTTTTTCAATTTGTCTCAAAAAGAACAAAACAGAAGCAAAATTGCGACGTGTGTTTTTCAAAATCCCCCCCCCCCCCCTGGTTTTTTTTTTTTTTTTTGTCAAGAAAAAAACAAAACAAAAACGATGATTGTTTCGTATTATCTGGAGGGGGAGGGGGAGGTGTGTGTGTGTGTGTGTGTGTGTGTGTGTGTGTGTGTGTGTGTGTGTGTGTGTGTGTGTGTGTGTGTGTGTGTGTGTGTGTGTGACGAAAAATGTGTGAACAAGATTGATTTTCTCAGCTCTTTAGGATTAGATCGTTATCGTCACCGAATTTTGGCCAAAGCTGTGAACCGTTAAGAAGCCACAAAAGCACACGTTTGGAAGGTTAAGGTCCCAGGCCAGAGCAGCATACGAACTCACGAAAGTGCCCAAAATCAGCAGTCTGGAGGAAGATGGATACAGTCATCCAGTGCCTCTGGCCTGTCATGCCATGCCATGGTTTTGAGTAAGAAAGCCACCTTCAAAGGGAGGTGAGTGGGCTGGATGACCAGTAAAGTTCACGTCACTGCTGTTCCCAGCAAGCTTCATTGCCAAATGGAATGTCGGAGGAAAAGCCCAACAATACACATACCAAAGGTCGGAGGAAAAGCCCAACAATACACGTACCAAAGGTCAGAGGAAAAGCCCAACAATAAACGTACCAAAGGTCAGAGGAAAATCCCACAATACACGTACCGAAGGTCAGAGGAAAAGCCCAACAATAAACGTACCAAAGGTCAGAGGAAAATCCCACAATACACGTACCGAAGGTCAGAGGAAAAGCCCAACAATAAACGTACCAAAGGTCAGAGGAAAATCCCACAATGCACGTACCAAAGGTCAGAGGAAAGTTGTCAATACACATAATCAGGATCAGAGAAAAAGCCCACAATAAATGACTTCGAAAGGGAAAGCCCTTAATACACATTGCAAAGGCAAGAGGAAAACCCTGCGATACATACAGCGAATGTAAGAGGAAAACCCTGCGATACATACAGCGAATGTAAGAGGAAAACCATGCAATGCACATAGTGAAAGTCAGAGGAAAGGCATCACATACATAAAGTGAAGTCAAAGGAATTCCAACAATACATAAAGTGAAGTCAAAGGAATTCCAACAATACATAAAGTGAAGTCACAGGAAAAGCCCCACAATACATAAAGTGAAGTCAGAGGAAAAGCCTCACAATACATAAAGTGAAGTCACAGGAAAAGCCCCACAATACATAAAGTGAATGTCAGAGGAAAAGCCCCACAATACATAAAGTGAAGTCAAAGGAATTCCAACAATACATAAAGTGAAGTCACAGGAAAAGCCCCACAATACATAAAGTGAAGTCACAGGAAAAGCCCCACAATACATAAAGTGAATGTCAGAGGAAAAGCCCCACAATACATAAAGTGAAGTCAAAGGAATTCCAACAATACATAAAGTGAAGTCAAAGGAATTCCAACAATACATAAAGTGAAGTCACAGGAAAAGCCCCACAATACATAAAGTGAAGTCACAGGAAAAGCCCCACAATACATAAAGTGAAGTCAAAGGAAAAGCCTCACAATACATAAAGTGAAGTCACAGGAAAAGCCCCACAATACATAAAGTGAA
The DNA here is from genome assembly GCA_030674185.1 of Monoplex corrugatus. Taxonomy (NCBI): domain Eukaryota; kingdom Metazoa; phylum Mollusca; class Gastropoda; order Littorinimorpha; family Ranellidae; genus Monoplex; species Monoplex corrugatus. The sequence goes on along the minus strand of CM060310.1, from coordinate 8,297,864 downwards.
TGTCAGAGGAAAAGCCTCACAATACATAAAGTGAAGTCACAGGAAAAGCCCCACAATACATAAAGTGAAGTCACAGGAAAAGCCCCACAATACATAAAGTGAATGTCAGAGGAAAAGCCTCATAATACATAAAGTGAATGTCAGAGGAAAAGCCTCACAATACATAAAGTGAAGTCACAGGAAAAGCCCCATAATACATAAAGTGAAGTCACAGGAAAAGCCCCACAATACATAAAGTGAATGTCAGAGGAAAAGCCTCACAATACATAAGTGAATGTCAGAGGAAAAGCCTCACAATACATAAAGTGAAGTCACAGGAAAAGCCCCACAATACATAAAGTGAAGTCACAGGAAAAGCCCCACAATACATAAAGTGAATGTCAGAGGAAAAGCCAACAACATAAATCGTGAAGATCAGAGAAAAAGTCCCACAATATATAAAGTGAATCAGATAAATAGCCCACAGTACACATGTTGGAAGTCCAGAGGAAAAGCCCACAATATACATTTGTGAATATCGGAGGAAAACCCCACAGTATACATGGTTGAAGGCTGGAGAAAACTCTCACAATACACATAGTGCATATCAGAAGAAAAACTTCTAATTTACATAGTTAATGTCAGAGACATACATAGAGTAAAAAATTCACAACTCATGGAAAAATTGAGGAGGAGGGGGCGGGTCTAGCACACTCTCTATCGTGAATGACACCAAAGCCACTCCCAGGGGGTGGAGCATGCGCGGCAGGGATCAAGCGCTCAGACAGCGGCAGGCAAGGTACCCGCATGAAAAAGTTTGTCGTCAGTGTCCATGCATGCCAGCCACGTATTTCGCCATTTCATTTCCATACTTGAATTTTCTCACAACCGTGTCTGTCCTTCCCTGGCCATCAGTTTAACGACAATTCCTGATGCCTTCTGTCATGCGCTTCATTTAAAAGAAGAACAGCAAAACAACAGCAAACAACATGGAAAGCAAACCTGATGGAAGAGATGTGGATTTGTTTAATGGGCAAGCTGACCATTTTCTATCATTTCCACATTGTATGAGTTTTGAAGTAGCCAACATCAGGTTTCAGTAAAGCTGTCAAAAGCAAGAGTGCCAAACCACACCCTGCTACCTAAATGTGGCTGTAGTCAGTCTGTGAATTGCTGATATACAGTTGACAGTGTTATTGCTGATAAATACTGTTTACATATGTTGACAGTGTTATTGCTGATAAATACTGTTTACACACACCTGCACACACACACTCTCTCTCTGTCTCTCTGTCTCACATACACACACACACATACACACACACACACACCTCTCTCTGTCTCTCTCTCTCTCACACACACACACACACACACACACACACACACACACACACACACACACACACCAATTACTATTTTCTATCAGCTGGCACGCTTGACAAAGGCCATTTGACCACAGAAAAAATGCGTCTGTCTTCTTTCGTTGATTAACCCTTTGACTTCTGCACCCTGTACATCACCAACAGAAATTTAACCTTTTCACTCCCTCATCCTATCCACCAGCTTCCTGCCAAAGGGAGTCAAAGGGTTAAAGTTTTGTTTTATTGTAATGGTTGACAAAGCACGATGCAAATGGGAAGGCAGAGGGAGTCAAAGGGTTAAATACGCATTCTTGTTGTATTTTCATGTGCTTCTGGTTTCCTTTGACACAGGATCAAAGCAGGACGCTTCGACCCCCTGAACCTCAGAATCCTAATGACTGCACACTCTTTGTGTCTGTGTAGCGTTTTATGGCCACTGTGCTGTATGTCACACCGACCTGTCCACTTCACCATTGTCTCACTAAGACAGGAAAATTAGATGGGAGAGATAAAGGATAATCAAAGGAGAAGGAAGAGTGTGGAAGGAGATCAGAAGCGAGGAAGATCAGAAGGAAGAACAAAATTTAAAAGGTGAATGGTGAGGATTATAACAAGGGTGGGAAGAAGGGAGAGAAAGAAGAGGAGGTGATGGAGAATGAGATATGGGCATAGAGATTCAGTTTCTTTTTCAGTTTCAGTTTTCTCAAAATGACATCTCTGTGCTCAGAATAAATTCCATATGCACTAACGTCACAGGTGCCTTGTGATGGACAAGATCGAGACTGATCATGTCACAAGCCTCAAGCCTGAACATAAACCCATGACTTGGCCAGGTCCTGAGGTTCTACCTAGCCAATGGGCAGAGAGAAAAAGGAGGAAAGAAATAAAGAAGAGAAAACTGAAAAGAAGAGAAAAGTGAAAACAAGGTAGAGACAGGCAGCAAGGAGAAAAAGAAGGATCAGGAGAACAGATTGATCCTTTATACTCACTCAGAAACAAAGGTTTAAGGAGAACAGGGCGATCTTTGATACTCAATCAAAATCCAGAACAAGTGTGACTGCCCGCGTTCAAGCAAACAGAAACCAGAAAAAAAAAAACACGAAGAAACAAAATAAGAAGAACGCGTATTTAATACAACAAGACAAGACAGGCGCAAATTTTCGGCCAACTGGCCTTTGTCAAGCGTAAGATCACAAACAGTAGATACAAAAATTAGGAGAAAAAGACTGAAACTTCCCTGCTGCTCTGTCCATTGTGAGAAAAGAATTATTAATATATTTCCCAATGAGAAAAATTCAGAGGTTCAAAAAAATTCCTTCCTTCCTTCAAAAGAGAAGAGAGAAAAGAAGAGACAGAGACAGAGAGAGAGAAAGAGCATAATTAATTTCTTTCCAATGAGAGACTGAATCAGTCAAAGATAATGGCGAAAGAAAACAGAGCCATATTTAATACAAAAAAAATAAAGGGTAATGAGAATAGAGCGATCTCTTATACTCGCTCAAAAACAAAGATTCAGGAGAACAGAGCAGTCACTTACTCTCTCAAAAAGAAAGGTTTTTGCTTAAGCAGAATAGATCAGTTTTTTAATGCTCGCTCAAAAATAAAGGTTTCAGGAGAATGGAGTAATCTTTGATACACACTCAAAAATAAAGTTTAAGCTAAAGCAGATATGGACAGTGAGTGATAGAGCCAGAAAGGAAAAGAATGATTAATATTTTTCCCAATGAGAAAAATTGAGAGGTTAAAAAGATTCCTTCCTTCCTTCCTTCAAAAAGACAAGAGAGAAAAGAAGAGAGAGAGAGAGAAGAGTATGAATGATTAACTTGTTTCCAATGAGAGACCGAAATGGACAGATTTGTTTATTTGTATTTGGACCAGTGGCCTTTACACTGAGATCTGCAATGAGAGAGGGAGAGAGAGAGAGAAAGAGAGAGAGAGAGAGAGATTCAGAGCACGTGAAGACCTCACAGTAAAATGTGGAAGGAGTATTGTGGTCCATGTGCGTGGTTTCAATTCTAAATCACTGAGGTGTCCGCTGTTGACATGTTTAAGTTGCCAGCTTGTCTCTTTCCACTGTGTAGATAAAGCCAGCTCTCTGAGAAGAGAGAGAAGAAAGAAAGAAAGAGAGACAGACAGAGACAGAGAGAAACTAGAGAGACAGAGAGAGAGAGACAGAGAGAAAGAACAGACAGAGACAGAGAAAGACAGAGAGAGAGACAGAGAGAGAGAGAGAGAAAGAAAGAAAGAGACAGACAGACAGACAGAAAGAGAGAGAGAGAGAGAGAGACTTAATTTTGTCAAAGTCTGCTATTTCGTCAGAGTTTGGAATCTGGAGTTTGTTAAAGGGGGAATCATGGCGCTCAGAAAGTTCCATATATGCTCCAGTCAAGTCTGTCAGCAGTTACCTGGCAGACTCCTTGAGCCTGCGCAACACCCTATATGCTTGAAAAGTCTTGAAGTGCAGAGGGGAATGGGACTTAGAAACATTGACATCAGTAGATTGATAACTGGACCATTACGATGGGCAAATACGACAGTCATGTTGCAAGGTAGGATTGAATGCAAGACAAATCTTAAGTCTTACCTGAAATAGATCTTAAGTCCGATCTTGATACAGATCTGAAGTCCAAACTGAAGACAGATCTTAAGTCCAGTCTTGAGACATCTTAAGTCAGTCTTGAGACAGATCTTATGTCCAAATCTCAAGACAGATCTTAAGTCCAAACTAAGACAGATCTTAAGTCAAACTCAAAACAGATCTTAAGTTTAAACTCAAGACAGGTGTTAAGTTCATGGCTATATCAAAAGAACCAGCAAACTCGTGTAAAATAATGATGACTTGTCTGATGGTTGAACACGTGACCCCCGTGTTATGGGCATGGCACTTAGCCCAACCACAGTTTTTTGTTGTTGTTTTTGTTGTTTTCTTCCTCTTTTAGATGTCTGTGATTTTGGGGGGGACCATGAGTGAGTCACAAAATACAGGGACCTTTAAAGCACTTGACATGTTTGAGGCATCACAGCACATGAATATGTTGCACACTTTTTTTATACATGTAATTTATGTGGAGTTGCAACAGGAAATTAGAGAAAGTTGGCCAATATGAATAGTACATGTAATCTCATCTGATTACTTCCCTTGTTTCAGAATTTTTGGCATCCGGTTGTAGCTTTACAAACGTCATCAGAAGCGTAGTGTTTCCAGGCATACGTTGCTCCCCCCCCCCCCCCCCCACCACCCACCAGTTGTTTTAATAGGGTAATAGGGTAGGAGTAGGTGAAAGAGATCAACCCTATCTAGGCGATGTAGATTATGAATGTGTGTCTGTGTGTGTAAATAAAAACAAACAAACAAAAACGGTGAAAGGCTGTCAACTGTGCACTTATGGACGAATCATCCGTAACTTTCAGGATGCCAATTTTTTAAGGTCACAGTGACCATAGTAACTGTTGCAGAGAAGTTTCTTTTTCTGTTTTGGTTTGTTTTTGGTTTAAAGCCTTCTAGCTGGTACTTTCAGTAAAGTTGCAGACTTGAAATCTGTTGTCTGGAGTTCAGTTCTGGCCTGCAGTATAAAACTTACCCGTTTGCTGATGTCTTAATGCTCCAATCATTCTGGTAGTGTCAGCATAATGTTCCACATGTCTGTTCCCCCACCCCCATACTGGATTTTGTGCAGACTCAAGGAGTGATAGATGACAGATGGCAGATTTGATGGAGCACATATGGAATGGCCTGAGTGCAATGAATCCCTCTAGAATAAACTCTTGATTATTCATATGGTAAACAAATTACAATGTACAGATGAGCTGTTTGTGGTATATGTCGGCCCAATAGAGACTTGACGTTGCTTGGCAATCATACACACGGTGTCGAAAGATGCTGAAACAAAGAGATAGCATAATATGGCTTGACCATTTTTTGGAGCCTTCCCCTCTTCCATCAGTTTCGTTTTCCATGTTGTTTGTTGATATCTTCTGTTGTTAAATGAAGCGCCATGACAGAAGGCATCAGGAATTGTCGTTAAACTGATGGCCAGGGAAGGACAGACACGGTTGTGAGAAAATTCAAGTATGGAAATGAAATGGCGAAATACGTGGTTGGCATGCGTGGACACTGACGACAAACTTTTTATGTGGGTATCTTGCCTGCCGCTGTCTGAGCGGTTGATCCCTGCCGCGCATGCTCCACCCCCTGGGAGTGGCTTATGTCGTCACTTGGAACGAAGAGAGTGGTCTCCCCTCTTCCCCTTCCCCTTGTTCTCTCCCCTCTTGTGTGCATTGTGAACTTTTTTTCTGATATGCAATGTTAGTTTTAGCCCTTTCATTCCTGCACCCCCTCTGCCAGCTGCAAAAACTTGACATTTCATTCCCTCACCTTATCCACCAGCTTCCTTCATGGTTGCTAATGCGGGATGCTGGCAGATGGGTTGAGAGAATCAAAGGGTTAAGCGTCTGAGTTGATCTTTCACATATTTAATTCAAAAGATAAAACCAGTTGAGCCAGCATCACTATCTATGAACATGATCATGTGTTAAAGTCCAAATAATTGCATGATCAACTTCTAAAGTGCCAATAATTGAACAGAAGGAAAGTGTTCAAAACGAGTGTGACTGCCTGCGTTCAAGCAAACAGGACCCAGAAAAAAAAGAAAAAAAAGATTAAGAACGCGTATTTAATACAACAGGACAAGACAGGCGCAAATTTTCGGTCAACTGACCTTTGTCAAGCATAAGATCACAAACACCAGATACAAAAATTAGGAGAGAAAAACTGAAACTTCCCTGCTGAGAAAAGGAATAAACTGACTAAATTGATATCATGATATATATTTTGAGTAAATATGATGTCAGAGCGGAAGTGAGATGAATTTTGCAATTTGAAACGTGGTCATGCCATATTAATATTGTTTTATCCTGAGGAGGGTCCAGCGCTAAAATTAAAAGTATGATGCACTAGCTAAGAGTAGTGTTTGGAATGTGAAGGTTCCTACTATTGAATAATGCATAAGAGAAAATATAAGTATATGATCGACTGAATGGGAAAATATATAATCAAGAGGTATGGCTGATGTAAGTGGATCGTGCCTAGTGCAACTAATCCGGTCTGACCTTGGAATAGGAAGAAAAACATCCCAAACCAACAGTCTAGGGGCTAAAGGGAAAGTGACTTGACATGGCTTAACCCACCTTATTGACATCTTCTGTGAACATGACCAGCTTTTAAAGCGTCAGTGATTGGATAGAAGGAAAGTGTGTTGATAGGGCTTATCCTATCTTCTTGACATTTTCAGGCCACGCTTGTGTACAGTTTAGAACACGTGAACTCGGCAAAATCACATTTGAACGTTTGTTTAACTGTCCACAGATGAAGCCGCAAATTGCCCACGTGGGATTTTCTTTTTCTTTTTTCTTTTTTTTTCTTTTTTGTTTGTTTGTTAAATGTGCGTTCTCTCTCTCTCTCTCTCTCTCTCTGTCTCCAGTTTTGATGTGTGTGTGTGTGCGCACGAGCGCGCGCCCGCGTGTGAGTGTATATGGATGCGTGTGTGTGGGTGTGGGTGTGTGAAAAAGATTTTGGTTTGTCTAAACCTAGACAAATTATTGGCCTGAATGTGGGAACACTGTTCTGATATTTTTTGTTGTTATTTTCTTTGTATTATGTAGTAGTGGTAAAATGGATGATTGTTCATTATATATGATTTGAATATGTTCGTCTGTTCAAGGAATGGATGTTCGATATTTTTTTTGATTATGCGTGAAGAATTTGCGCACATACAAAGAGTGGATTATGTGTCGCCTACTGGAAAATTGTTATCCCCCTTGTCAAAAGACCTTTTCGGGTAATGACAATAAACAGTTTCAGTTTCAGTTTCTCTCTCTGTCTCTCTCTCCCTCCCTCCCTCTCTCTCCCTCTCTATCGTTTCCTCCCTCTCTGTCTCCCCTCCTTCCCTCCCTCCCCTCTCTCCCTCTCTATCTCTCCCTCTGTCTCCCTATCTCTCCGTCTGTCTCCCTCATTCTTTCTCTGTCTCTCTCCTTCCCTTCTTTCTCGCCCTTTTACTTTTAGTTTGTTGAATTTTAGTTGTTTAGTATGTTTCCTGTCGGTTGATAACAGTGGCATGTGTCAGTTAAATATATTCTTATATTCTAATTCTACCGTTGAAACTGTAGAGAAAGTAGATTAACAAGAGTAGATATGTCAGTTTTAGACCATATTAAAAAATTTCTAGTACAAATAGATTAACCCCTCGACTTCTGCCACCTGTCCACCAGCACCCTGCATCGTCAGCCATGCCCGCAAAGCAAAATGTTAACTCTTTGATTTCCTCACTCTGTCCACCAGCTTCCTGCAGGAAGCTGGTAGATAGGGTGAGGAAATTAGAGGGTTAACTTTGTGCAGTTGGTAGATAGGGTTGGGGATTGTAAGGTTTCACATCGGCAGATTTGTCAGACTGTATTCTAATATGTATACTGTTGACATCTGTTTTACAACGTTCAAACAAATACGAGAAACAGGAAATGCGCGAAATTAGAAAGAGCACGTTTACTGTTGGCAAACAAAGTTCCTTTCAATATGTCTGTCTCTGTCTGTCTGTCTGTCTGTCTGTGTCTATCTCTGTCTCTCTGTGTCTGTGTCTATCTGCCTGTCTCTCTCTCCCACTCTTTCTCTCTCTCTCTCTCTCTCTCTCTCTCTCTCTCTCTCTCTCTCTCTCTCTTCTTTCTCTTTCTTTGAAAAAAAAGCTGCACTGTGATTGTAAATTTTCCTCTCTCCCCCTCTCTCTGTCTCTGTCTTTCTCTCTCTCTCTGTCTTTCTCTCTGTCTGTCTGTCTCTCTTTCTCTCTCGCTCGCTCTCTCTCTCACTCTCTCTGTGTCTCTGTCTCTCTCTGTCTGTCTGTGTCTCTCTCTGTCTCTGTCTGTCTGTCTGTCTCTCTCTCTCTCTTTCTCTATTTCTGTTAGTTCTAGCAGTAGTCATAGAACGGTCACCATTCCTACCTGATCATGAAACGGTCACACAGTCCGTCCCTCCCTCCCTCCCTCCACCCCCCTCCCTCCCCTCATGTCTGTATGTCTAACAGTTATAGAGTCCAACATCAACATTGACAACACCACAATTCACCCATTGTCATTGATAATGTCGGTCATATGTCACTGTCGATGAATCCGACCCACAGCCCATTTTCCAACCTCTCCAACCATGATTGGGATGATGATGATGATGATGATGATGATGATGATAATGATGATGGTGGTGTGGTGGTGGTGGTGGTGGTGGTGGTGGTGGCGGCAGTGGATGTGATAATAACGATGATTGACGAGAGTCATTTTCTCACCATAAGGACAACGATGTCTGTCGATGCCACAACCAGAGGGATGGATGCACAGACTGACACAATCAAAACTCGGGAGTTTTGTCTTGCTTTGTTTGTTTGTTTGTTTGTTTCTGTTTTACAAAATTTGTTTGTTTCTATTTCACAAAACTGCCAGGAAGTTTGGTCTGCAATTATGTTAAAATCAGTATTGTTTTTCACACACACACACACACACACACACACACACACACACAACACATCACACACACACACACACACACACACACACACACACACACACACACACACACACACACACACACACACACACACACACACACACACTAATATCACTTATAGTGAAAAGACGTTAAATCAAAGAACGAACACACACACACACACACACACACACACACACACACACACACACAACACACACACCACACACCAACAAACACACACACATATTCACACGCGAATACATACATACATACATACAGAGTTTGTAGTTTGTTCAAGAGGGATTCATCATACTCAGACATTTCCACATGCGCTCATCCGAAATATGCCTGCAAACATCTTGGCAGATTTCCTGAGCATTCTCAAAACCCTGTGCGTTGGCCAGGTCTTAGACCTATGAAACAGTAAGCTGACACCCACCAGAATGATGGAAAGATTAAGATGGGCAGCATACAGGTCAGGTTTGAATTTTTTTTTTTTTTTTGGTTCAGTTTTAACGTCAGCACCCACCTCACGTGATATGGCCGACGGGGATAACCATCCCAGGGAAGTGGGGGAAGGGGGACTTATCTAATCCTATACTGACACCACCAGAACAACAATGATGTTAAGATGGGACAGTGAGAAGGCCGGTTTTAATGTAGCGCACACCCCGGGATTCGAACCCACAACCATTAGTATGTGAATCCGACGCTCAACCAACTGAGGTATTGAGGCCCGCAGTTTTGAACGTTGTGGGCTGGAATTGAACTCGAGATATCAGATAGACCCAGTGACTACTCGGCCATGCTGGTAATGGCAGGATTTCGTCCGTCTCCATTCGTGTGTTCTCACTCCACACAGTGCACTCCTCCAGCGATGACTGGCGATGGTTATCTAAACGAGAGGACGACATCAACAGTCCACATCATGTCCAGCGACATGACCTCAGAGACTGGCAAGTGCACGATCTCATTTGCGAACTACGTCTCTGTCAAAAGCATTGTCAGTCCACCATCTGCTGTTTGAATGTCCTATCTTACTTACAACATATAGAAATAGCAATCTTGATTTTTCATGTACTGACGCTAGAGATATCCTTTACAACAAAAAGAATGATCTGATCTCGTTAGTCCAGGTGATTCTCAGATCCCCTGTTGGTATATTGTTATGAAGAGTTAATTAATTGTTGTATGTTATTATTTGACACTGTTAATTCATTGTTCTGAATTATTAATTGTACTTGTTCCCCTTCTTACATTCAAACTTCTGTTACCCCTCTCCATCCCCCACCCCCACCCATTTTTCTCCTTTGTGTGTGTGTGTGTGTGTGTGTGTGTGTGGTGCGTATGTGTGTGTGTGTGTGTATGTGTGTGTGTGTGTGTGTGTGTGTGTGTGTGTGTGTGTGTGTGTGTGTGTGTGTGTGTGTGTGTCCAAAATCACTATTGTGAACAGACATTAAATAAAAGATTCCTTTTCCTTTCGGTCTCTGTCTTGGCAACGTGAGCTGCCCCGAGTCCTCTGCAGCGCTGTGTGACGGGTCATGGGTCACTTCTGCAAAACGCAGACGGCGTGTTGTTTAGTTAGTTCCCCGTCTCTCTCCATGGCTCTGTGCGGGTTGGCTGATTCTGTTGATAGAGCCATGGTCTCTAGATCTTGATGTCTTGACTGAAGTCAGAACAGGACGAGGGAGTGAAAGGGTTAAAGAAGCTGGTGAGTAGGGTGAAGGAGCGAAAGGATTAAGAACGCTGATGGATAGGGTGAGGGAATGAGTTAGGAATTTGGTGGACAGGGTGGGGGAGTGAAAGGGTTAAGAAAGCTGGTGGATAGGGTGAGAGAATGAGTTCAGAAGTTGCTGGGTAGGGTGAGGGAGTGAAAGTGAAGGAAGCTGGCTAATAAGGTGAAGGAGAGAAAGGGTTATAGAAGCTGTGGATAGGGTGAGGGATAAAAGGGTTAAGGAAGCTGGAGGACAGGATGAGAGAATGAGGAAATTGGCTGGTAGGGTGAGGGAGTGAAAGGGTTAAGGAAGCTGGTGGATAGGGTGAGGGAGTGAAAGGGTGAAGAAGCTGGTGGATAGAATGAGGGAGTGAAAGGGTTAGGAAGCTGGTGGATAGGGTAAGGGAATGAAAGGGTTAAGGAAACTGGTGGATAGGGTGAGGAAGTGAAAGGGTTAAGGAAGCTGGTGGATAGGGTGAGGGAGTGAAAGGGTTAAAGAAGCTGGTGGATAGGTGAGGGAGTGAAAGGGTTAAGGAAGCTGGTGGATAGGATGAGGGAGTAAAAGGGTTAAGGAAGCTGGTGGATAGGGTGAGGGAGTGAAAGGGCTAAGGAAGCTGGTGGATAGGGTGAGGGAGTGAAAGGTTAAAGAAGGTGGTTGATAGGTGAGGAAGTGAAAGGTTAAGGAAGCTGGGGACAGGGTGAGGGAGTGAAAGGGTTAAGGAAGCTAGTGGACAGGGTGAGGGAGTGAAAGGGTTAAGGAAGCTGGTGGACAGGGTGAGGGAGTGAAAGGGTTAAGGAAGCTGGTGGATAGGGTGAGGGAGTGAAAGGGTTAAGGCTGCTGGTGGATAGGGAGGGAGTGAAAAGGTTAAAGAAAGCTGGTGGATTGGATGAAGGATGAAAGGATTATGTGATGGGTGGTTTGATTCGGATGAGTGGAAATTGTGTGTGTCTGTGTGTGTGTGTGTGTGTGTGTGTGTGTGTGTGTGTGTGTGTGTGTGTGTGTGTGTGTGTGTGTGTGTGTGTGTGTGTGTGTGTGTGTTTTATGCCCAGAGTCCCTGTGATGTTGTGGACAGTAATTTCATACTGCATGTAACCAAGCCTGGTGCCATCATGTGTATCACCTTGTTTGCTTTTCATCACAATTTTACTGGCCACATAGACTGAGAGTAATGCTTTCTCCGTTTTAGTTTGTCCGTTGGCGCGTGCACATAAACACCCAAGCACGCATATACTGTCTCTCTCTCTCTATCTCTCTCTCTCTCTCTCTCTCTCTCACACACACACACACACACACATACACACACACACACACACACACACACACACACACACACACACACACACACACACACCGCATTTGCCAAAAACACGCGTACACATATGGCGTACGTGTGCCTGCTCGCGTATACACGTACACAAAGAAAGTTTTTTAATTTTGTTTCTCAAGAGCTCTCCGCACCCCAAATACATTCAATGATATGCTCTGACGTCACTGATACTATGTCATAGAGAAAAAGAACAAGAATGAGGCACGTGAAATCTAGTTTCTAAGAAGACTGTTACGAGTTCCATTGACAACAAAGAAAACAGACGAGACAGTTTTGAAAGTGGCAAACACAAAAAGTTAATGAAGAAGATGAGAAAAAGACAAACAACATTTATTTATAAAGAGGCAAACACAAAAAGAACATTAATGAAGATTAGGAAAAGACAAGCAACATTCGTAAGACATTTTATGAGGCAGGAGAAATTTGAGCACCTAGTCACAACAGGAAAGCTGGAGGGGGAAAAGAGCACCAGGGTGACCCATGGAGAAAATATTAGGACGTTTTTGCGGAGTGGACGAGGACAAAAGGGTGGGAGATGTGCTTGCGGTGACAAAAGATAGGTTCGTGTGGAGGGCCATGATCGCCAACGCCATGCGGCAGGGCACATTATGACGATGATGATGATGATGATGATGATGATGATGAATGATGATGATGATGATGATAAGATCCAAAATGATCGTGGCATAAGCCGTAAACCCTGAGCACTAGCAGAATCTTGAGAACATACTTAAGGCAAGGATTTTATGTCTACCCCAAATCAATTTAAACAAAACTATTCATAAACTGTGGTCTGGATAAGGATCGAACTCACGACACCTAGCGTTGTCAGCATGGCGCGCTAACCCACAGAACTTACAAGGCCACAAAAAGGGAGAGAAAGAATCACACACCCGTAGGCATGCACGCCCGCGCGCGTGCGCCATTTTATGTGAAAATGGCCACAATTTATGGAGGTGATGTAAACAGAATGCCTCGTAAACTGCGCACTGCACTGCAGCCAGGCAAGGGAAATAAACGTGTAGAAGGACTCCACTTTTTCATCGGCCGGGTTTTTTGGTGGTTTCCTCCCCCCGCCACTCCCACTCTCCCGACATGGGGAAAAGGGAGGGACGGTGAAGGGGGTGGGGTGAGAGAGAGGGGAATTTGTGTGCTTTGGTCTGTTTATTTCTCTGAGAGTTTGTTTGTTTTGTTTCGTCTGATTGTTTATCTGGTCCTACATCAAGAGAATTTGATTCCCCAAAGACAGGATGAAATATCAGATATGGGAAGAGTTTGCAGTGTGTGCAAGAGGCGTTCATTGCTTTCGGACAGTTTCATATGCGCTCCTCATAAATCTGCCAGCAATGATCTGGCAGGACACCCCCCCCCCCTTTCTCCTCGAGCTGACGCAAAACGCTATGCACTGGCAAAGTCTTAAAATGGTGTGGGGAGGGAGGGGGCGGGACCTATGAAACACTAAGCTGATACCACCGGTATAATGGAAGCATAAAGATGAGCAGCAAACAGGCCAGTTTTTAATGTTGTGCGTTGGGATTGAACTCGAGATATCAGATCTTGAGTCCGTGGCTCTGTCAAAAAAAAAATCACCAGCCCATGAAATAGTGGACCGCCAGAGGTGTGAACCCACAACCCTGCGTTATGGACATGGTGCTCTGACCACTGGGCCACTCCGCTCCCATTGATCAAAACAATTTATTCTGATCAAACTCCCTGTGTCGTATGAAAGTAGAAAAGAGAAATCCTATTTCTACAAGACCAGAAAGCATGCCAGTCCTAGCTGGGTAACTTGAGGAAATCCCACTGCCAAGCCAAAGCCGTAGGAGTTGGAGCAAGGGATTGGTGGACACATCAGCTTATGACTTTGTGAAGCAGCTTTCGATTTTTGGAGAGAGAGAGAACCAGAGCCCAAAAGGCAATGGCAGAGGCAGCTGAAAAGAGATCCAGCTGGATCTGGTCGGGGAGGAACAAAAGTGAACTTCATAAAGCTGTAATAAAGCCTTTAACATTTCCTTGTGTGTGTGTGTGTGTGTGTGTGTGTGTGTGTGTGTTGTGTGTGTGTGTGTGTGTGTGTGTGTGTGTGTGTGTGTGTGTGTCCCCGATAGCTAAGTGGTTAAGGCATCCGTCACAAGGATGACTTGGCCTTAAAACGCCTGACCACCTTGGAGACCGGCGGGTGATCGAAAGGCACATTTTGGAATGCGGGTCCAATGTAAAGATTAAGGCAGACATGCGGGGACAGCCGAGGAGGCAGTCCACATATCTTCACATTTGTTTGTGCGGACCTCGTTACATGGTTTGGTGTCAGATGACCTTTATATGGGTTGTGTGTCAGGACTCTTTTAGACTTGCTGTGTTCAGATTACTCTTACATTGGTTTGTGTGTCAGATGACCTCTTTACATGTGGTTTGTGTGTCAGATGACCTCTTTATCATGTGGTTTGTGTGTCAGATGACACTCTTTATATGTGGTTTGTGTGTCAGATGACCTCTTTACATGTGGTTTGTGTGTCAGATGACCTCTTTACATTGGTTGTGTGTGGATTTGTGTTGTGATGTCCGACCTCTTTACATGTGGTTTTGTGTTCAGATGACCTCTTTACATGTGGTTTGTGTGTCAGATGACCTCTTTTGTACATGTGGTTTGTGTGTCAGATGACCTCTTTACATTGGTTTCATTATGTGGTGTTAGTTTGTGGTGTCAGATGACCGACCTCTTTACATGTGGTTTGTGTGTCAGATGATCTCTTTACATGTGGTTTGTGTGTCAGATGACCGACATCTTCACATGTGGTTTGTGTGTCAGATGACCTCTTTACAGTGGTTTGTGTGTCAGATGACATCTTTACATGTGGTTTGTGTGTCAGATGACCTGTTTACATGTGGTTTGTGTCAGATGACCTCTTTACATGTGGTTTGTGTCAGATGACCTCTTTACATGTGGTTTGTGTGTCAGATGACCAACCTCTTTACATGTGGTTTGTGTGACAGATGATATCTTTATAGGTGGATTGTGTGTCAGATGATATCTTTATAGGTGGATTGTGTGTCAGATGACCTCTTTACATGTGGTTTGTGTGTCAGATGACATCTTTATATGTTGCTTGTGTGTCAGATGACCTCTTTACATGTGGTTTGTGTGTCAGATGACCTCTTTACATGTGGTTTGTGTGTCAGATGACCTCTTTATATGTGGTTTGTGTGTCAGATGACCTCTTTACATGTGGTTTGTGTGTCAGATGACCTCTTTACATGTGGTTTGTGTGTCAGATGACCGACCTCTTTACATGTGGTTTGTGTGTCAGATGATCTCTTTACATGTGGTTTGTGTGTCAGATGACCTCTTTACTTGTGGTTTGTGTCAGATGACCTCTTTACATGTGGTTTGTGTGTCAGATGACCAACCTCTTTACATGTGGTTTGTGTGACAGATGATATCTTTATAGGTGGATTGTGTGTCAGATGATATCTTTACATGTGGATTGTGTGTCAGATGATCTCTTTACATGTGGATTGTGTGTAAGATGACCTCTTTACATGTGGTTTGTGTGTCAGATGATATCTTTACATGTGGTTTGTGTGTCAGATGATATCTTTACATGTGGATTGTGTGTCAGATGACCTCTTTATATGTGGTTTGTGTGTCAGATGATATCTTTACATGTGGATTGTGTGTCAGATGATGTCTACACGGTGTGGGCCATATGTCCAAACCCATTAGTGATGGACAAATGCATTATCGGTGTTTTGATCGGCTTATTTTTAAATCTCTCTTGTTAAACATTAAAAGGGAGATTAACTCAGATCGATCGTTGGCGCCAGTATGTCTGTGTCCTAAACATATTACCGGCCTTTTGAGAACGTGTATGTCTTGGCTGATTGTTTCCGTTTCCCTAATCCTTCTTTAGCAGATAATGAACGGGGATTACTTCAGATCGATTCCTGGTGCCTGTATGTCTGTGTCCAGATTTTGTTGGGCAGATAATCTTCAGCTTTTTGTGCATCAACCTTCATTTTTGCACAATGTGCTTTATATATAAGGCGTTGTAACCATTGGAAATTTGATACAATTTCTAGAAAAATGTCTTAATATCTTTATGGTTCATTCTGTTTGTTTGGGGAGATCAGGATGTGAAAGTTCATTATTTTGCTCATGCCATTACGCAGGAAAAATGAAAATGAAATATTTTGTTCTCTTCTTCAGAAAAATGATATCAGTGGGAAACGGATTCACTGCGCATTGATAACTCAACGTGTCACCCTAATTAGGAGTGCTGGTGATAAATATAAAGTCCATCACTTTTCTTGACATTTTTATTCATTTTATAATACACACACACACACACACACACACACACACACACACACACACACACACACACACACACACACAACACACACACACACACATATATATATATATATATATATATATATATATATATATATATATATATATATATATAAACATATTGACAGACAAACGCAAAATCTCCATTATTTCAATCCATGAAGACAAGCGTAACTATTATATCAGATACATTAGAGACAATCGTTCCATAGTTTTTCCCTGATCACCATCAGCAACATCAAACTGTACAATGACTAATACACTTTGACAACTTACATTACAAAAATATGAAGCCTATCATATTTTCCAACCAGAGTACATCTTGATCCCCTTCTGATCTCACACCAAGGTACACGCATTTATGCGTACACTTATTTTCCTTTTATCTTTTTAAACATTTCAAGTTTCCACCAAATCTGTATAAAAATGCCAATTCATTGAAGACATACCAAGCTCATAATTGATAGCATAAAGTCCATCGTTATCTCCGTTTGAAAAGTTCGTCGATAACAATGACTTATCATAACCGAGCTTGTGAAAAAAAGGTTCATCATCATCATCGGGTGCCCTGCCGCATGGCGTTGGCGACCATGGACTTCCATCCATCTCTATCTCTCGTTGCCCCAGCATCTCCCCCACCCTCTTCATCCTCAGCCACCCTGCAAGTCCGTCCAGCATTCTCTCCCTGGGTCTACCCGGTGTTCTCTTTCCCTCCAGCTTTCCCGTTGTGACCAAGGTTATATACAGAAATAACAATCATCCGAAGCAGCCCGTATTGTTCTCAGTGTATTTAAGTCAAAAGCGTAAGTTTTTTTGCAGCGTTCTTAAACGAAGATGATGAGATGATGGTGAACACTTCGTTATGCATTCTACATTTATATTCTGGAGTCTAAGGAGTTTAAGATTCAAAAACCATAGGCTAGGTAGGACCTCAGGACCTGGCCATCGCACATGGCACCCGTGGCGTCAGTGCATATGGTGGAATTCATTCCGAACGTGGAGACATCTTGAGAAACTGAAACTGAAAACTAGGGAGAGATTCATAGTGCTCACACAATTTCATATGCGCTTCGTCCAGAATCAGCGAGCAGTTATTTGGCAGATTCCTTTAATCCTGCGCAAAATTCCGTAAGCTGGAAAAGTCTTAAAATGGGGAGGTAAGCGAGACCGATAAAACCTTGACACAGTCACCGTCAGACTGATTGAGGCAGTAAGATTGCCGGCGAACAAGGCAAGTACTGTGTTGAGAAGTGGGTCTGAACACGAGACATCAGATCTCCAGTACACGGCCCCATCAAAAAGGGTCAGCCAGCCCGACTCGGGAAAGCGAAGGGGAGGGGGGGGGGGGAGAGAAGATGTCATGGCGTCACACTCACTGGGTCATGACGTCCTGTCCACTGGGTCATGACGCCCTACTGACTGGATCATGACGCCCTACTGACTGGGTCATGACGCCCTGCTGACTGAGTCATGACGTCCTACTCATTGAGTCTTGACGTCCTACTCACTGGGTCATGACGTTCTACTCACTTGGTGATGACATCCTACTCACTCGGTGCTGACGTCCTACTCACTTGGTGCTGACGTCCTACTCACTGGTCATGACGTCCTGCTCACTGGGTCATGGTGTCCTACTCACTGGGTCATGGTGTCCTACTCACTGGGTCATGGTGTCCTACTCACTGGGTTGTTCCTATTTGATCTGTTTCAAACATTCATACGTTTCTATTATGGTCTTCTATAAATGCCAATCATTGAAGGCTTCCAACTCATAATTGATAGCATAATAGTCATCGTTATACTCCGTTTGAAAAGTTCGTCCTATAACATGATGACGTCATAACCGAGCTTGATTGTCTAAAAATAGGTGTATATCACAGGGTCATCATCCGAATCATGACCCGTCTCTCAGTGTGTTGATAGAGTCTAAGCTATTGTTTTACGTTCTAACAGATGAGTGGATGATGTCTATCATTGAGTCATGACGTCTATCACATGATATTCCCTGACTCTAGGAGTTAGATACAAAACCTACTATTGACCTCAGGACTTTGGCCAGCGCACGGGTATTTGTGCTAGCTTCAAGGTTTGTGCGTCCATGATCATTGATCTTCTACGTCACTGGCGTGGGTCATGCATATGGTGACATTCATTCCAAAACGTGATGATGTCATTCTTGAGATGAATGTAACTAGGGAGTGATCATGTGCTCCAATTTCTTTGCGCATTGTCCAAATCAGCGAGCATGTTACCCTGGAGACTCCTATTCCTGCGTCATAGATTCCTATACTGGTAAAATTCTATCACTGGGGAGTAAGCGAGCCATAACGGTCTGACACACTCACCGGTCAGACTCCTATTGAGGCGTGATGGACGGCGACACTCACTGGTGAAGTAGGATTGACCATACATCAATGTTGAGTACACGTCCCATCAATAAGCGGAGACGTCCTACTCCGAGGGTGATGGACGGTGCGGAGTCAGGGTGATGTCGTCCTACTCACTGGGTGTATGGCGTCCTACTCACTGGGTGATGGTCCTACTCACAGGGTCATGTGTCCTACTCACTGGGTGATGGCGTCCTACTCACAGGTGCAGGGCGTCCTACTCACTGGGTGATGGCGTCTACACGGGTCATGGTCGTCCTACTCACTGGCTGACTGTCACCAGGGTATGGCGTCCTACTCATGGGTTGATGGTCCTACTCACTGGGTCATGATGTCTATTCACTGGGTATGTTGTCCTACTCACTGGGTGATGACGTCCTACTCACTGGGTGATGATGTCCTACTCACTGGGTATGAGTCCCACACATTGAGTTATGGTGTCCTATCACAGTTGAGTGATGACGTCCTACTCACTGGGTTGTGACCGAGAGGGTGATAAAGGGAGTGGGGGGGTGGGAGGAAGATGGCATGACATGCTAGATTTCATCACTCGAATTGGGGATGGTGGGGGTTGCAATAAATATTTTCAACAGGTGAAAAACACTAAGAGGGAGTGGTACTTAATTCCTGCCAACAGCCATCCCACGTTGAGAAACACCGGTTGTCGTCCGACCACTAACTCATAAGAACGTCAGGCCTTTTGGGAACTTGGGTGAAGGCTTGAGGAACACCGGGTGTTGTTGGCAATCTCTTCTCAGCTGACTGGCTGTTTTGATAGAGCCGTGACTCAGTTCTGACGTCTCGAGCTCAATCTTCCCCGCAAACACACACACACACACAACCAAACATCACACACACACACACACACACACACACACACACACACACACACAAACACACACACACACAACACACACACACACAACAAACACAAACACACACACACATTCACACAGGCACACAAACACACACACCACTCTCTCTCTCTCTCTCTCTCTCTCCCTCCTCTCTCTCTCTCTGTCACACACAAATAATGTTGGCTTGTTCGCTGCACATCTTAACCCTTTGACTCCTACACCCTATCCACCACCAGCAAAAATGTAACCTTTTGATTTCCTGCAGGAAGTGTGAGTGGAGGCAAAGGGTTAATTTTTGCTATGCTGTCATGGGTTAACAAAGCACGATGCTAATAGGACAGGCTCAGGGAGCGAAAGGGTTAATGCACCAATCATTCTGTTGGTGTCAGGTGTTTCGTAGATCCTGATCCGCTTCCCATTTCAAAACCTTGCAGCTCATAGTTTTGCGCATGATCAAAGAGTTTGCCTGTTAAAAGCTGGCAAATTTGAAGGAGCGCATATGGACTTTCGAGTTGCGATGAATCCCTCTTGAGCAAATTCCGAGCTCGCAATCTGTATTTGAATCTGAAAAATCCCTGTCTTTGTCCATCACCATTATCCCCCACCCACCTCTGTAGCTGTCCGCCTTCTGTGTGTGTGGATGTGTCAACATGGTTATGGTTTGTTTGCTGTGGGTATGATGTATTCTTGTGTCAACACATACTCTCCCCTTTCCCTCTCTCACACGAAGAGAGACAGACAGACAGATGGAAAGACAGAGAGAGAGAGAGGAGAGAAGAGATGATGCTTATTTGTCATCTGCACAAGTTCTTGACTCAAAGCCACTTTTCAAACTTGTCGTTGATAATCTGTTACGCCGGCACAGAACTGCAAACACACAGAATGAAGTGCATCAATAAATGCTTAACATGAGAAGAGGGAGGGATAAGAGAGAGAGAGGGGGGGGAGAGAGAGAGGAGGGGGGGAGAGAGAGAGAATGCAGAGAGAGAGAGAGACAGACAGAGAAAGGGAGAGACGGACAGAGAGAGACGGAGAAAGAGAGACAAAGAGAGACAGACAGGGACAGAGAAAGAGAGAGAGAGAGAAGAAAGAGAGAGAGAAGAGGAAGCGAGCGAGAAAGAAACAGAGAGAGGGAGACAGAGTTTGAGTTTGAGTTGATTCAGTTTTTACGTCGACACCCACCTCAAGTGATTTGGCCGACGGGGATAACCATCCCAGGGAAGTGGGGGAAGGGGGACTTACCTAATCCTACACTGACACCACCAGAACAACAATGATGTTAAGATGGGACAAGTGATATGGCGCAGTTTTAATGTAGCGCACCCCGGGATTTGAACCCACAACCATTAGCATGTGAATCCGACGCTCAAACCAGCTGAGCTACTGGGGCCCACCTTGAGAGGGAGACAGAGAAACAGAGAGAGAGACTGCGAGAGAGAGAGAGAGAAACAGAGATACAGACAGACAGACAGACAGACAGAGAGAGGTGAGCAGAAGCTGGAGTGAAGGCAGACAGATATAAACTATATTCCTGAGGACCACCGATTAAACAGACAACAAAATGTTGAAACTCATTCTCTCAGTGGAGTAGCCAAAGACTGTCAGCCCAGAGGGACCGAATGCTATTATCCTTCACTAATACACTTTCCAAGTTTCAAGGGTCTCAGAAACCGATGATGCATCACTTGGCATACTGTCTGAGTGGTCTGGTGAATTGGAGAACACCACGTTCATTTTACCTCCCTTGTTTGCTGTCTGTCTGTCTGTCTGTCTGACTGTTGGTCTGTCTGTCTGTCTGTCTGACTTGTCAGTCTGTCTGTCTGACTGTTGGTCTGTCTGTGTGTCTGGATCTCTCTCTCTCTCTCTCTCTCTCTCTCTGTGTCTTTGTTCCTTTTTTTCTTTCTTTCGTTCTGTCTTTCTCTGTCTCTGTCTGTCTCTGTCTGTTTGTCTGTCTGTCTCTCTCTGTCTCTCTCTCGCGGTGTCTCTGTGTCTCTGTCTCTCTATTTCTATCTGCCGCTCTTTTCTCTCTGTCCGTTTCTGCCTCTCTGTCTCTGTCTGTCTGTCTCTCTCTCTCTCTCTCTCTCTATGTTTGTCCGTTTCTGCCTCTCTGTCTGTCTGTCTGTCTGTCTCTCTCTCTCTCTCTATGTTTGTTTAACAGACACACACAGACTCATACAACACACACACACACACACACACACACACACACACACAACACACACACACACACACACACACACACACACACACACACACACACACACACACCCTCGCTCACTCACACATACCACCACCACCACCACCACCAACCACACACACACATTCACATTGTGGTGGTGATTTGTCTGTTTCAGTTTCTGTGATTTTATCCTTCGTGTCCACAGGACTGCAGTCATTCACTATGTGTACTGGGTGTGATGTCGCCAGGATGAAACTGAAGATGTTGTTTTTATCACATTTAGAGTAAATGCGGGTATGTTGTTTACAGCCCCACAAAAGAGGGGAAATAATAGGATTGTCTCCCTTAGGCAATGGTAAGAACACACACACACACAAAAAAAAACCTGCAAACAAAACACACCGTTTACTCAACAGAATAAACTATGTGTGGTCTGAAGCACAAACCGAAACCGAAACCATTTAGTCGTTAAAGCCAACTCAGTTTGCCTTGAGCCCTCTGGATGTGGTTGTTGTGGGATGAAGTCGGCTGACCACAGTGTAATCTGAATCAAAGCGACTGCCAGCCTTCAAACAAATACGAACCCAAAACAACAACAACAACAACAACAACAAAAATTAGAAGTAGAACGCGTATTTAATACAACAAAACAAGACAGACGCAAACTTTTTGGCAAACTGGCCTTTGTCAAGCGGTTACAAAAGATGACACAGAATAAATGCACAACTCACATATATATCCGCTGTATTCTCCAGCTGGGACGTTACAGTTGGGAAGTTGTCTACTTTGTGTGTGTGTGTGTGTGTGTGTGTGTGTGTGTGTGTGTGTGTGTGTGTGTGTGTGTGTGTGTGTGTGTGTTGTGTGTGTGTGTGCGCGCGCGCACGCGCTAAGTGTTGCGCATGTATTCTGTTTGGTCTTTTGTATATGCTTGACAAAGACCATATGGCTGAAAATTTTGCTCCTCTCTTGTTTTGTTATATTAGATAGACGTTCTGCTTCTATTTGTGTGTTTTCCTGGTTCGTTTTTGACCACAGTGTGCTTGTCGTGTGATCGTTCCATGTGGACAGATGTGTCGTGCTGTAAACACGTTCACTCCCTGAATAACCTTCTTTAACAGGAGGTCACTTACCTCTTTCGTTCTCCACCCTGTCCACCAGCTTCCTTTATCTGTTCATTCCTCATCCATTCCACCAGCTTCCCTACTTTTTGTTCGTCACTTTATTAACGGGCTGTCTTAAACCTTTAACTCCCTCACCCTTTTCACCAGCTTCCTTAACTCTTTCACTCCCTCATCCAGCTTTCTTAACCCTTTCATTCCCTCACCTCACCTACCACCTTCATACAGGAAGCTTGTTAATATGGGAAAGGAGGGTAAGCTTTAAACTACGTGACATTTGTCCCAGACACCTTTCTACAGGAAGGTGTTGAATAGAACGACGGAATGAAAAGGTTAAGGAAGCTGGTGGAGAGGGTGAGGGAATAAAGGACTTAAGGAAGCTGGTGGATTGCATGGAGTAAAAAGGTTAAGGAAGGTGATGGCTAGGGTGAAACAGTGAAAGGGTTAAATAAAGCTTGTGGCTAGGGTGAGACAGTGAAAGGGTTAAAGAAAGCTTGTGGCTGGGGTGAGACAGTGAAAGGGTTAAAGAAAGCTGGTGGACAGGATGAGGGTGTGAGAAAGTTAGGAAGCAGGTGGATAGGTAAGGGAGTGAAAGGGTTAAGGAAGCTGGTGGATAGTGTGAGAAAGGTTTAGGAAGCTTGTGAATAGGATGAGGGAGTAAAAGGGTTAGAAACTGATGGATGGGGTGAGGGAGTGGAAGGGTTAAAAAAAAAGCCGGTGAATAGGGTGAGGGAGTGAAAAGCTTCAGGAGATGGGGTGTCCTGATAGGGGGTGAATGGAGGTGTTATTCCGTTATTTTCATTTCATACCCCCAAGTCTTGTGATGTTGCAGACAGTGGGGGTGGGGGGGGGGGGTGTTCCGTGTGGCCAGGCCTGGTTCCATCAGTGTGCATCGCCTTGTTGTGGTTAATAATAATAATAATGGGTACTTTTTGAGCACACTATCCAGACAAACTGCTCAAGGTGCTTCACAAATCGATGCTAGATCTATACACAATTGTAGCACATTACGTGGACATAGACATGGCATTGTAGACAAAAAGAAACATGACATGAGCAATAACATACAAAATAGTATTGCATTACAAAATCGACACAAACACTCTAGTCATTAGACAACAGAGGGTAGCAAACCGATACAAAATACCGTGTTTAACATGCGCACATACGTCAGCATCCTATACACACAAGCACATAAAATACATTCCCACTTACTTACACACATTCTAAGTACGGTCACTAACAGACTAAGCAATGTCCAAGTTTTCCACTCACACAATATACACGCACGTGCACACAGCTACATTTATCCCCCCTCCTCCCCCCCACATACACACTGACATGCATGCACACACTCGCTTATGCACATGTGATAGTGACTTACAGACATGTCTTCTGTTAAGTCGTATCCGAGCTCTTCGAGAAGAGATGTGACTTTAGACCAGATTTGAAAGAGACGAGGGAGTCAGAGTGACGAAGGCTGCCAGGGAGTTTGTTCCATATTTTGGGACCTTGGAAAGAGAAGGACCTTTCACCATAAGTCTTAGTTCTTGCAGATGGTATCGTGAGAAGTCGAGTGTCAGAAGAGGAACGCAGTTGGCGGGATGGAGTATACACTGGGAGTAGTTCAGAAAGATATTCTGGGCCAGAACCACAAACAGCAGAAAAGGTCAAAGTAGATACTTTGTACGATATACGATCAGGTACAGGAAGCCTATGGAGAGAGCGAAGAAGAGGAGTGATATGTTCAGATCTAGAAGCTTTACAGACGAGCCTAGCAGCATTGTTTTGGATTCGCTGGAGTCGGTCTAACAAATATTTTGGAATCCCTGCCAGGAGTGAATTACAGTAGTCTATCCTAGACAGAACAAAAGCACATACAAGTGTCTTCGTTGCCTCACTGGAGAGGTACTGACGAATTGAACTAATCCTGCGCAGTTCCAAATAGGCAGCCTTACAGACATTAGAGATATGTTGTTGGAAGCAAAGAGACTGGTCAAGGGTCACACCGAGACTTCGAACTGCTGAAGAGAAAGGAACAGGGATGTCATTGATCAGCATAGAATCAGGAAGATCAGAGTGTTGAAGTTTTTTCGGATAGACTAACATGAGCTCGGTCTTGTCGTCATTTAGTTGAAGCTTATTAAGAGTCATCCAGGTCTTTAGGTCTGCAATGCACTCCTGCGTCCGTACCATCAACGAGTCAATTTCAGCAATGGAGGCTGACTGATGAAGTTGAGTGTCATCGGCAAAGCTTTCGTGCAACATGGCGTGACCATTGATGACATCGGACACAGGAGAGGCATACAGCACAAAGAGGACTGGGCCTAGCACAGAACCCTGCGGTACACCGTACTTCAGGGGTGACAAGTCAGAATAAACACCATTCACACAAACTCTCAATGTACGGTCAGTCAGATAAGAAGCGATCCATGCAAGGTTGTCATCATTGTTATACTGCTGTCTGTGCATAATGCCCTGGCAGTGTTTTGATGGTGTGTGTTGGCGTGTGCATACAGACACCAGCTGTGCAGACACGCATATCGACTCACGTGAAGACAAGTATGCACACATGTGCATATACAGATACCTATACTCTCTCTCTCTCTCTCTCCCTCCCTCCCCATCTCTCTCTCTCTCTGTCTCTCCCTCTCTCTCCCTCTCGCTTTCTCTCTCTCTCTCTCTCTCTCTCTCTCTCTCTCTTCTCCTCTGTCTGTCTTTCTCTGTCTCTCTCTTCTCCTCTGTCTGTCTTTCTCTGTCTCTCTTTCCCTCTGTCTCTGTCTCTCTCTATCTCTGTCTGTCTGTCTCTTTCTCTCTCTCTCTCACACACACACACACACACACACGCACGCACACATACACACACACACACACGTTCTGTCTCTGTCCTCTGTCTCTATTTCTTTTTCTTTCTTACTCTGTCTCAGTCTCTCTCTCACTCTTCTCTCTCTCAATCTCTCTCTCTCTCCCGCTCTCTCTCTCTCTCTCTCCCGCTCTCTCTCTCTTTCTCTTCCCCTCTCTCTTTCTCTCTCTCTCCTCTTCTCTCTCTCTCTCTCTCTCTCTCTCTCTCTCCCCACCTCTCTCTCTTTCTCTCTCTCTGTTCCACCACCACCACCCTTCTTTCTTTCTCCGCCTTTCTGTCTCTGTTGATTTTTTTTAACTATGCGAAGTTAAAAGCTGGTGGATAGAGTGAGGTAGTAAAATGTTCAAGGAAGCTGGATACAGGAGTGAGTGAAGGGGTTATTAAGAAAGCCGGTGGACAGGGTTAGGGAGAGAAAGAGTTAAAGAAGCTGATGGGTAGAGGGAGGGACAGGAAGAGTTAAAGAAGCTGGTGGATAGAGTTAGTGAGTGAAAGGATTATTAAGATAGCTGGTGAATAGGGTTAGGGAGAGAAAGACTTACGAAAGCTGGTGGATAGGGTGAGGGAGAAAAAGAGTTAAGGAAGCTGGCAGATAGGTTGAAAAGGAGAAGGGTTTGGGAAGCTGGTGGATAGGGCGAGGGAGAGAAAGAGTTAAGGAAACTGGTGGAATAGGGTTAGGAGGAACTAAACAAGGTTTAGAGAATGACGGGCCTGCTTCGGATGAGTGGCGATGGTTTTTGTGATGCGTTTTTATGCCCACAGTTCTGATGATGTGGCGGGCAGCAGGGTCTTCTGTGAGGCCATGTCTGGCTCCATCAGGACGTGTTTCATCTTTTTTGATGCCTCTTGCATGTGGAGCAGTGTCCTGTCCATTTTTATATCGTGTGTGTTCGAGCGCGCATGAAACGCCAGTCGCTACATACCTGTTGAGTCACACGCTTTTATCCCACTAACAGGCGCATTACGTAATTATGCATAATACACGCGCGCGCGCGCATACACATACATACACACGCGCTCGCGCATGCACACAACATGCTGGCTTTCTGTCTTTTCTCTTGATTTTTATCTGTTTTGTAGTTGTCTTTCCATGCACGCATGTACACGCACTTACACGATACCATCGTGCACGCAGACACGCACGCACGCACGCACGCTTGCGCGCGTATGCAGACACACACACACACACACACACAACACACACACACACACACACGAACAAACACACTTACACACATATGCGCGCGTGTACGAATACACTCGCGTATACACATTAACCCACACACACTCGCATGTGCGCACACACACACAAACACACACACACGCGCGCGCGCGCGCATACACACACACACAGATACACTTGCAGCACACACACATACACTCACACATACACACACACACTCGCACACACACACGTACACACACACTCGCACGCACACATACACACACTCGCACAGACACTCGCACACACACACACACACACACACTCGCACACACACATGCACTCACACACATTCACACGCACGCACTCTCTCTCTCACAGACACATATATATGCACGCTTGCGCGTGCGAGCAAACACACGCACGCGCACACACACGCTCACTCACAAACACACATTCATACACACGCACACACACACACATTCACACACACACATACACATTCACACACGCGCGCGCGTGCGCACACACACACACACACACTTGCACGCACATCCCATTGTTTGTGAAAGCAGCAACGATTTATCGTGAAGGGAGCGGTGAAGCAACGAAAAGGTCTCGTAAACTGCGCACTGCACTGCACCCAGGAAGTGGAAATAAACAAGCGCTACAGCAACACTTTTTCATCGCCCCCCCCCCCCGCCTCCTTCCCCCTCTCTTTATTTATCTCCACTTGTTTTTTTTTAACCCCCCCTTCCTCCCCCCCTTTTTTTTTTAATCTTTTTTTTCCTAAAAAGAAATTGATTCATATCGTCCGGAGGGAGGAGGTGTGTGTTTATGTATCTTTTGCGAAAATCTGTTGTTGTTGTTGTTTTGTCTCGGTTTTTTTACGTCACATGAATGGCCACAGAAACTAGGACAGTTTTTACAATGCTGTGATGATGAGATGCTTTCACAAGATCCTTAGCATCTCACGCAAAGACCACATTACCAACTCGGAGGTCCAGACCAAAGTAAGGCAAGCCATTGGACCATATGAAGACCTGTTGTCCACAACGAAAAGAAGGAAAATGAGATGGTATGGTAATGTATCAAGATCAACAGGACTTGCCAAAACCATTCTACAAGGAACAGTGCGAGGAGGCAGAAGGAGAGGAAGACAGAGAAAGAGATGAGAGGACAACATCAGTGAATGGACTGGCCTCACACTGGAGGACAACATCAGTGAATGGACTGGCCTCACACTGGAGGACAACATCAGTGAATAGCCTGGCCTCACACTGCAGGACAGCATCAGTGAATGGACTGGCCTCACACTGGAGGACAGCATCAGTGAATGGACTGGCCTCACACTGGAGGACAACATCAGTGAATGGACTGGCCTGACACTGGAGGACAACATCAGTGAATGGACTGGCCTGACACTGGAGGACAACATCAGTGAATGGACTGGCCTCACACTGGAGGACAACATCAGTGAATAGCCTGGCCTCACACTGCAGGACAGCATCAGTGAATGGACTGGCCTCACACTGGAGGACAGCATCAGTGAATGGACTGGCCTCACACTGGAGGACAACATCAGTGAATGGACTGGCCTGACACTGGAGGACAACATCAGTGAATGGACTGGCCTCACACTGGAGGACAACATCAGTGAATGGACTGGCCTCACACTGGAGGACAACATCAGTGAATGGACTGGCCTCACACTGGAGGACAACATCAGTGAATGGACTGGCTCACACTGGAGGACAACATCAGTGAATGGACTGGCTCACACTGGAGGACAACATCAGTGAATGGACTGGCTCACACTGGAGGACAACATCAGTGAATGGACTGGCCTCACACTGGAGGACAACATCAGTGAATGGACTGGCTCACACTGGAGGACAACATCAGTGAATGGACTGGCTCACACTGGAGGACAACATCAGTGAATGGACTGGCTCACACTGGAGGACAACATCAGTGAATGGACTGGCTCACACTGGAGGACAACATCAGTGAATGGACTGGCCTCACACTGGAGGACAACATCAGTCAATGGACTGGCCTCACACTCAGCAACTGACTAACAGCGTCTGAGAACCGGGATGAATGGAGGAAGCTGGTTGCGAAGTCTTCTGTGACGCACCAACGGTCCTCAAGATTCTGAGACAGATGAAGGTGAAGGATGATGATGACGAAGAGGATGATAATCTTGACGCTTTGGAGTTTCATGTGGGATTGAGATTGCGTGTCAGGGCTGTACTGTACGCTTACCATCATAATATATATCCCAGTGTTAACCAGGCCCGAGAGATACAAACACATGCGGTGTTGGTTAGCACATTTCAAAAACACCCTCACTGAAGCATCCGCGAAGTGGATGAGACTCGACTGCATGGTCCAAGTCCTCCCAATGAGCCCGTAGCACGCTCAGCTCTTGGTAGGAGCTGGTTGGGACCGAAAAATCCCACAATGATTTTGACAGGGCTGAGTATGTGTGTGTGTGTGTTTGCATGTCTGTGTGTAAGTGAGTGAGTGAGAGCGAGAGAGAGAGAGAGAGTGTGTGTGTGTGTGTGGTGTGGTGTGTGTGTGTGTGTGTGTGTGTGTGTGTGTGTGTGTGTGTGTGTGTGTGTGTGTGTGTGTGTGCATTTGTGGAATGAGTGAGTGAGTTAGTGAGAGTGTGTGTATATATGTGTATGTAAAAGAGGGAAAGAAAGAGGAGAGAGTGAGAGAGAGAGAGAGAGAGAGAGTGTGTGTGTGCGTGTGTGTGTGTGTGTGTGTGTGTGTGTGTGTGTGTGTGTGTGTGTGTGTGTGTGTGTATGTACGTGTGTGTTCGATTAAGTCTTACGTACTTTATCTTAGGATTGATAATTGGGGACATGTATTAAATGCATTATTTGTCTCTAAGGAAATGTGATACGCCAAAGCACTTTTAGGTTATTTAAGCCCGTTTTTACGTATCATTGTCCTTATTCATGTTTAATTTGTATTCAGGTATTTTTTTAAATATTCTGTGTGATATGTTGGACGGAGGTGTCAACGCCAGGAGTATCTCCTTAGATTATGTGCGCGAATGCATTGATATGTGTACTTAATTTCCTTTTGTTTTATTTCCTGTTAAAGTAGTGTGTATGTTTCGAAAGGGTGATACCCTAATGTGGCTCTACGCAGTCGGCTGGGTTTTAAACAAAAATTACAAAGACAGTAACTTTCAAATCCAACCCAGTCTTATTCCGTCTTATCCAGTCCATTCCAATCCAGTCCATTCCAGTTCAGTCCAGTCCAGTCCATCCCAATTCTGTCCATTCCAATTCAGTCAATTCCAGTTTAGTCCATTCCAGTTCAGTCCATTCCAGTTCAGTCCATTCCAATTCAGTCAATTCCAGTTCAGTCCAGTCCAGTTCAGTCCATTCCAGTTCAGTCCATTCCAGTTCAGTCCATTCCAATACAGTCCATTCCAGTTCAGTCCATTCCAATCCAATCCATTCCAATTCAGACCATTCCAATCCAGTCCAATCCTGGCTGAACGTGTGTCCCGCGGACACCAGGACTAAACCTCTTCTAGCAGAGTCAGCAGTCACATGTGTGTTTCCACTGTTTAAATGAGACGGCCACTGAGTCTGGTGTGTGGAGAATGGTCAGAAGAAATTCATCGCACTTGGACACTTCCACATGCGCTCCACCCAAAATCTGCCGGTTGTTGTCTGACGGATTCCTTGAGCCTACGCAAAACTCTGATGCACTTGAAAGGTCTTGAAACGAGGAAAGAGATGAAGAACAAGACATGTAAAAACTAAGCTGACACCACCAGAATGACGGGAGCATTAAGATGGGCAGCGAACAGACCAGTGTCGATGTCACAGGCTAGGATTGAACTCAAGACATCAGATCTGGTGTTCACGACACTTATCAGCAGACCCAACATGCCTGCACACGGGACAATGGGATGTTATCAGTTTGCAACAATTTTGTTTCTTCAGTCTGTCTTCAACAACACAAAAAGTCATTGACTCTGACTGATGCACGGCGCCAGTGTGTGTGTGTGCAAAACGTTGTCAGCAGCCTAAGAAGAACGTGTGTATGTCTTGGCCCTCTCGTTCCATTTTCCTAAACCCTCTCTCTCCTTCAACAGATAATGACAAGACATTACTGCAAATCGATCCCTGGTGCCTGTATGTCTGTGTGCAGAATGGGTTGGGGGATAATCCTCGGCTGCTTACAGGATCGATTTTTTAAACAGAAATTGGCGTCATGTTAAGGGCGTTGTCATCACTAGAAGGTGGATATGGTTTTTCTTGAAATAACGGGTAATTTGTGTAAAAACTGGGATTGAGCAGGACCGGACTAGAGAGATAATCGTGAATATTGTAAGTTGGTGTGGGGACGTGGCCCATGTTTCGTGTTGTGTCTGCTGGGAAAGGGAATGACGGGCGAGACAGTCCAGTGATTAGAACACTAGTGTTCCTATTGGAAGGTCTGGGTTCGGATCTACTCGGATACTACCTGGTGGGTACAGGGTGGAGATTCTTCCCCATCTCCCACGTCGACATAATATGTGCAGACCTGCCAGTACGTGAACTGCGTTCAAATAGTTCTTTTTCGCGGAAAATCAAACATGCACGTTAAAGATTATGGAAGCCATATTAATGTTCGATGGTTTATGGAAGCAGAAAAATACACATTGTGCACATCCATAACTAAAAGCAAACAAACATACGACAAGGAGAAATAGAAAATGACTGTTTTAATGGCGGGTGGATAATAAAACAAACAAACAAACAAACAGAAAAAACGCCAGTACACGTAAACGCCCCAGTCGTATATTCCACTGAAGGTGCGAGGTGTTGCAATCCACGAACGGGAAAAAAAGAAATTTCAAATGGCGTATTTGCT
>CM060310.1:8251156-8261156 GCA_030674185.1 Monoplex corrugatus | reverse complement strand
GACTTGTCTTCTTCTTATGGCCAATAGATCACTGAACTGGAACATCAAAGTGCATAATTAGTAATGATGATAAATGATTTCATGTATATAGCGCAAGCGATCCATATCAAATGCTCGTTTGTGGCGCTTCACGGGAACAAAGCGTTACCGAACGTTGAGTGTAGTAAAAACAGACACAAAACATGACATGTAAACAAGCACTAGGACCTACAGCAACACAAGCACCAGGACCTACAGCCAAACAACCACAAACACCAGGACCTACAGCAACACACACCAGGACCTACAGCAACACACACCAGGACCTACAGCAACACAAACACCAGGACCTACAGCAACACAAACACCAGGACCTACAGCAACACAAACACCAGGACCTACAGCAACACAAACACCAGGACCTACAGCAACACACACCAGGACATACAGCAACACAAACACCAGGACCTACAGCAACACAAACACCAGGACCTACAGCAACACAAACACCAGGACCTACAGCAACACAAACACCAGGACCTACAGCAACACAAACACCAGGACTACAGCAACACAAACACCAGGACTACAGCAACACAAACACCAGGACATACAGCAACACAAACACCAGGACCTACAGCAACACAAACACCAGGACTACACATAAAAACAGCCTACGCAACACAAACACCAGGACCCACTACAGCAACACAAACACCAGGGAACATACAGCAACACAAACACTGGGAACTATGGCAAAGAGAACCATGGTGCATACTGTTGACGAGCCTCTGAACATCAAATACCTTCGTATTGAACGCTGGGGCTTACACGATGTGAGACAAGGCACTATGCAGCAGACTCCTTAAGCCTTTGGCTTCCACAGCCTGTCCACCAGCTGCAAAAACTTGACCCTTTTGACTCTCATCCTATCCACCAGCTTCCTACAGGAAGATGGTGGATAGGATGAGGGAGTCAAAGTCTTCAGTTTTTGTTTTGCTATCATTGATGACGATGCTGGATGCTAGTAGATAGGCTGCAGTAGTCAAAGGGTTTTAAAGAATCTCTTCAGAGATATCCCTTCAGGTTTTCACGAGAGGTCAATAAATTGTATCTTACACGGGAACTGCTTATTAAAACATTTTACGCTCGAAAGGCTGACTATGTGTTTTTTGTTTTTGTTTTGTTTTTTATAACTGGCTTTTTAATTGGACTTGGTGTTATTTTTTTTAATGTGATGTTAGCGCTGATATGGTCTTCGTAGTCGGCTGAGCTATAACCAATACGAACAGAACCCAGATAAGTACCGGAAACAAAACACGTCCCATTCATCATCAGATCTGGCCTTACCACGTAGACGGCGAACGAAAACTGAAGGAGAAGAGTAGATCACTCAGTGTTCCTGTGGATTATCTAGTTGTCGTCCTGGTTAGTTCCCTTGACAGAGCCGTGGATTCCAGACCCTGGTGTCACGAGATCAATCCAGACCGTGTGTGTGTGTTTTTAAGCTTCCCCCCTCCAGAGTGATATCTAATGAGAGAGGCTGCGAGTTTGGAATAGTGCCATTTTTGAACATTTTGTTGCCAAAAAATGTTCATGTTCTCATTTTCATTCTTAAATTATTTTGCTTTTTATTCTTTCTTTCCCTCTTTCCCTCTTTCTTTCTTTCTTTCTTTCACTGCCTCCGTTCCTTCCAGCATCCTGTCATTTTTCCGTCTTCCTGTCTGTCTTTCTTGTTCACACAGACTTATGGAATTACGTTTATGGGTATTCCTATTTATTTCGTGGTTTTGTTTTGTGAGATACTGTCATTAGACACCCTTTATCTCTTCTCGTTTTTAGTCCATGAACGATTTTCTCCTACTCCTTCTTAGTCCTCCTTCTCCACCTCCTCCTCTTATTCTTCTGTTTCTTCTTCTCTTCCTTCTCCTCCTCTCTGTCTGTCTGTCTGTCTCTCTGTTTTCTTCCTGTCTCTGTCTGTCTCTGCCTTTGTCTGTCTGTCTGTCTGTCTCTTCTTCTCTCTCTCTTTCTTCTCTCTCTCTCTCTTCTCTCTTTCCCCCCCCTCTCTCTCGTCTCTCATTTTCCTCCCTTCTTCTCTGTCTCTCTCCTTCTCTCTCCTCTCTCTCTCTTCACTTTTGTGTGTGTCTGTTGTCTGTGTGTCGCGCGCCCTTTCTGCACGCGCATGTCCTTTGTAAGCTCCCCCCCCCCCCCCCCCCCCCACAACACAACACACACACACACTAATTTGATATCTAATGAAAGCAGCTACAAGTTTGAAATTGTGCCATTTTTGAACATTTTGTTGCCGAAAAATTTTGATGTTCTCATTTTCATTCTTAAATTATTTTGCTTTTTATTCTCTTTCTTTCTCTTTTCTTTCTTTCTTTTTATTTATTTATTTCCCTTTCTCTGTTCTTTCCAGCACCCTGTCTTTTCCCTTCTTCCTGTCTCTCTATCTTGTTTACACAGACTTATGGAATTATGTTTATGGGCATACCTCCTTTGTTTTGTGGTTTTTTGGTTGTTGTTATTTGTGTGTGTGTGTGTGTGTGTGTGTGTGTGTGTGTGTGTGTGTGTGTGTGTGTGTGTGTGTGTGTGTGTGTGTGTTGTGTGTGTGGGGGATGTCTGTCATTAGACACCATTTTTCTCTCCTCGTGTTTAATCCATGAACGATTTTCACCTACTCTTACTCTTTCTCTTCTTTTTCTCCACCACCCCCCCCCCCCCCCCCGTCTCTCTCCCTCTCTTTCTTTCTTTCTGTCTGCTCTCTAACTCTCTCTGTCTCTGTCTCTTCTCTCTCTGTCTGTCTTCTCTCTCTCTCTCTCTCTCCCTCCTTCCTCTCCCTCTCTTTCTCTCTGTCTCTTTCTCCTTCGTTCTCCCTCCTCTCCCCTCTCTCTCTTTCTTTCTGTGTGTGTGTGTGTGTGTGTGTGTGTGTTCAGGGTTGTTTTGTGCTCGTGCATATGCCTTGTAAGTTTTTTCCTACTTTTTGATATCTAATGAAAGCAGCTGCAAGTTTAATTTTGTTGCCAAAAAATGTTGCTTTTCTCATTTTATCCTTAAATTATTTTGCTTTTTATTCTCTTTCTTTCTCTGTGTCCTTCTGTCTTTGTTTCTTTCTTTCTTTCCCTTTCTGCTTTCCTTCCAGCATCCTGTCTTTTTCCTCTTCCTGTCTCTCAGTCTTGTTCTTACAGACTTATGGAATGAAGTTTATTGGCATTCCTGTTTTATTTTGTGGTTTTGTTTTGTGAGCTGCTGTCAATAGACACCCTTTTCTCTCCTCGTTTTAATCCATGAACGATTTCCTCCTTATTCTCCTCCTTCTCCTCTACTTCTTCTTCTCTTCTTCTTCTTCTCTCCTTTCTTCTCTCTTCTCTTCTTCTTCTTCTTCTTCTTTTTTCTTCTCTTCTTCTTCTTCTTCTCTTCTTCTTCTCTTCTTCTCTTCTTCTTCTCTTCTTTCTTCCTCTTCGCTTCTTCTTCTTCTTCGCATTCTTTTTCTTCTTCTTCGCATTCTTCTCTCTTCTTCGCATTCTCTTCTTCTCTTTCTTCGCATTCTTCTTCTTCTTTCTCTCGCATTCTTCTCTTCTTCTTCTCCATTCTTCTTCTTCTTCTTCCTTCTTCTTCTTCTCTCTCTTCTTCTCTTCTCTTCTCTTCTTTCCTTCTTCTCTTCTTCTCTTCTCTCTTCTTCTCTCTATTCTTCTTCTCTCTTCTTCTCTTCCTCTTCACTCTTCTTCTTCTCTCTTCCTCTTCTCTTCCTTCTTCTTCTTCTTCCTCTCCTCTCTTACTTCATCTTCATCTCCTCATCTCCTCTTCCTATTACCTTACTTCTTCTTCTTCTTCTTCTCTTCCTCTTACTTTCTTCTTCTTTCATTCTTCCTACCTTCCTTCTTTCTTCTTCCCTTTTCTTCTTCTTCTATCTATCCTCTTCTTGTCTTCTTTTGTTCTTTCTTCTTTTTTCTTTCTTTTCTTCTTTTTCTTTCATTCTTCTTCCTCTTCTTCTTCTTTTCTTCTTCTTCTCTTCTTCTTCTCTTCTCTTCTTTCTTCTTCTTCTTCTTCTTCCTCTTCCTCTTCTCTTCTTTTCTTCTTCTTCTTCCTCTTCCTTCTTCTTCTTTCTTCTTCTTCTTCTTCTTCTCTTCCTTCTTCCTTCTTCTCTTCTTCTTCTTCTTCTTCTTCTTCTTCTTCTCTTCTTCCTTCTTCTTCTTCTTCTTCTTCTTTCTTTTCTTCTTCTTCTTCTTCCTCTTCCTCTTCTTCTTCTTTCTTCTTCTTCTTTCTCTTCTTCTTCTTCTCTTTCTTCTTCTTTCTTCTTCTTCTTCTTCTTCTTCTCTTCTTCTTCTTCTTTTCTTTTCTTCCTCTTCTTCGCATCTTCTTTCTTCTTCTTCCATTCTCTCTTCTTCTTTCTTCCTTCTCTTCTTCTTCTTCTTTCTTCTTCTTCTTCTTCTTTTCTTCTTCTCTTCTTCTTCTTCTTCTTCTTCTTCTTCCTTCTTCTTCTTCCATTCTTCGCATTCTTCTTCCTTCTTTCGCATTCTTCTTCGCATTCTTCTCTTCTTCTTCGCATTCTTCTTCTTCTTCTTCTTCTTCCTTCTTCTTCTCTTCTTCTTCTTCTTCTTCTTCATTCTTCTTCTTCTTCTTCTTCTTCTTCTTCTTCTTCGCATTCTTCTTCGCTTCTCTCTTCGCATTCTTCTTCGCATTCTTCTTTCGCATTCTTCTTGCATTCGCATTCTTCTTCTTCTTCTTCTCTTCTTCTTCTTCTTCTCTCCTTCTTCTTCTTTCTTCTTCTTCTTCTCGCATCTCTCTTCGCATTCTCTCGCATTCTTGCATTTTTTCGCTTCTTCTCTTCTTCTTCGCATTCTTCTCTTCTTCTTCGCACTTCTTCTTTCTTCTTCTTCTTCTCTTTCCTCCCTCTTCGCATCTCTTCTTCGCATCTCTCTTCTTCTTCCTTCTTCGCATTCTTCTTCTTCTTCTTGCTCTCTTCTGTCTTCTCTTCGCTCTCTCTTCCTCCGCTCGTCGTTCGTTGTCTCCTCTTCCTCCTTTTCCTCTCTGTTTGTCTCTGTCTCTCTATCTTGTGTGTGTTCACTGTCCGTCTGTCTGTCGTCATCACTGCTCTCATCTCACGTCTCCATCTCACTCTCCATCACTTACCTTTCTTTCCTTCTATCTCTCTGCTCCCCCCACCCTTCTTGTTGTTCTTCCCTGACACACACATTACACACTCACCACTATACACCACACACCACCACCACGCAGCACACACACCACACACCACAACAACACACATCACCCACACATCACACACACACACACCCAAACACACACACCCTACACACACACACACACCAACACACACTCACTCACTCAACGCAAACACACACACACGCGCGCGCGCGCGCGCAGTCAGTGAGAAAGAGAATTATGTTTACTTGCTCATTTGTGTTCCTCTGATTTTGTTATCTTGAAATTATTTGATTACATTTTATTCCTGTTTGTTTTGGAAATGGGGAATCCGGTGCTTGTTGTGATAAGAGAGAGAGGGAGTGTGTTTGTGTGTGTGTGAGTGTGTGTGTGTGTGTGTGTGTGTGTGTGTTTGTGTGTGTGTGGTGTGTGGTGTGTGGGTGTGTTGTGTGTGTGTGGCGTTTGTGAGTTGTTGTGTGTGTGCGTTGTGGTGGGTGTTTGTGTGTGTTTTGTGTGTGTGTGTTTTGTTTTGTGTTTGTTTGTGTGTGTGTGTGGGTTGCGTTTGTGTGTTTGTTTGTGTGTGTGGTTTTATGTTTGTGTGTGTTTGTGTGTGTGTGTGTTTTGGGGTTTAGTGTGTGTGTGTGTGTGTGTGTGTGTGTGTGTGTGTGTGTGTGTGTGTGTGTGTGTGTGTGTGTGTGTGTGTGTGTATGTGGAGTCAGCATGTGCGCACGGCACAACCATGGTATTCCATGTAAAAACTTTTTTTTTAAAAAGATTTAAAAAAAGAAATAAACAAACAAACAAAAATCGTACATTTGGGTTTCGTTCAAAAAACAAAAACAAACAAAAAACGGGTAATGTGCTAGAATTTTTTTCCGATTTGTTTGTTTTTGTTTTGTTTTGTTTGCTTGTCAATTTCGGTGTTTAACATTTTCCTTTCTTTTTTTTTATACCGCAGCATCCAACATTGTTAGTTTAAAAAAAAGAAATACTGATTGATGTGCTCGAGTTTTCATGCAGACGATTGATAAGCGTTGGAGAGGCAGTGCTGTGGAAAAACAGTCCATTAAGGCACAAAGAGAAATGAACACTTGGCCACGTGAAGACGTTGCTTTCACAAGCTGATGGAGAATCTGAAAGACCCTTTTCCACAGAGTGTTGCTGGTTCTTGATAATTCTGACAAATTTGTGTTGATGTGTATTGAAAACTTGACACGATATGTTTCCCTGTCAGAGGGCTGTTGTCACTGTGTGAAGCTCTTGATTATTTCATAACTAGCAGCAAGACGATTTACGTTGAGAAGACCAGACAGCTGAAAGAAGGTGTAGGACAAAGCTGATGGTATCATGGCTTTATCCGTTCATCAGAATTAGGAAAAAGTATTTTTAAAGGCGTTGTTTTTGGCATGTTGTGTGGAAACGGAACCCTGGTAGTGATAAGCCTGGGAGTTGCAGGCACCTGCTGTGATGGTCACTGATTTCGTTTCAATAGGCCTGGGAGTTGTAGCACCTGCTGTGATGGTCACTGTATTTGTTTGAATAGGCCTAGGAGTTGTAGCACCTGCTGTGTTGGTCACTGATTTCGTTTCAATAGGCCTGGGAGTTGCAGGCACCTGCTGTGATGGTCACAGTATTTGTTTGAATAGGCCTAGGAGTTGTGGCACCTGCTGTGTTGGTCACTGATATTGCTTCAGTGACCTACTTGGAGACGGTGGTGCTAAGAAAACAGGACAGTTCAAATCCTGAATATGTGGCTTAATGATTAAAGCACCTGCCTACGACATGAGTCTCCCAGGTTCGGATCCTGGCTCAAATAGAGATTTTTCTCCGCCCCTTCTCCTTCCACTTGGTCTTAATTCATAAAGCCAGGGCAGGACTGTGTAAACCGTCTTGTGCTGGAGATGTCAGATTCATTTCTTACCGATGTAACAACAGACACCATATCTCTAACATTTCCTTAAGTACACGTAGTTCGACATAAAAACAATAACACAACTTCATGTTTGGTAGAATATTAGCTATTAATACCTCCTGGCACTTTTGTAAATGTAACATTGCATTAATGGGAAATGCCATGACAAATTGATATAAATATTTCGAGTCGTGGTAGGTTTGAACTGTGGTGGGCGAAGTGTCTGGCGCCAGACGCGTGCGTTTCTCCTGGCACCACAGACCTAAAAATAGTGTCTGAAGCCACAATAGGGCTGCAGCAGGCATATCACTTCTTTCTATTTCAGCGTGACCAGGATATAACTGTACCCCCGTTTCTTCCATGTGTGTGTGGGGGGGGGGGTGTGAATGCGTGTGGAACCTCAATAGTGCTCATCTTGTTGCTTGTAGCAGGACCTAAGTTAATTCATTTTGTTGCTGGACCAAAGTACGTTTCACTATAAGGCTGTTGTCACACGAGCACAGCGTGCACGCGGGAATGAAAATCTGTACATTTGTTCTGCATGCTCGATCCGTCGGGTCGGCTGTGCTCTTGTGATAGCAGAGTGGGGCATTATAAGGATTCCACGTGCATTTACTCACGCACATGGAGAAACTGGATAGGTCCATGCAGTCATAGTTCGGTCAAACTGAAACTAAAAGTGATATGCCTGTAGCCCTAGTGCGGCCCCAGAAAGAGTGCCACACACTTATACATTCATTTTTAGGTCCATGATGCCAGGCGAGACGCACGCGCCAGACACTAGCTCCACCCACGGAAGTTCAAATCTGCGCTGATTCCAAATGTTTCTATCGGTTTGTCGTGGCATTTTCTGTTAAATTAAAGCAGTATCGTATTTTATGAAGTGTTAGGAGATAATAATGGCTACCATTCTGCCAATATGAAGCTGTGTTATTGCTTCTGCGGCGAACTACTTGAGAAAACGTTGGAGAGATGTGATTCTGTTGTTACAACGATTAGAAATGAGGCTGATATCTTGAGGTAGTGAAAGAGTTAATGCAGCCATACTCACACATCTTTCTGTAGGCTGCTGGATAGTGTGAGGTAGTGAAAGA
Organism: Monoplex corrugatus; assembly: GCA_030674185.1. NCBI lineage: Eukaryota > Metazoa > Mollusca > Gastropoda > Littorinimorpha > Ranellidae > Monoplex > Monoplex corrugatus. The sequence goes on along the minus strand of CM060310.1, from coordinate 8,253,005 downwards.
GTTAATACAGCTATACCCACACATCTGTCTGTAAGCTGTTGGACAGGGTGAGGTAGTGAAAGAGTTAATACAGCCATACCACACATCTGTCTGTAAGCTGTTGGACAGGGTGAGGTAGTGAAAGAGTTAATACAGCCATACCCACACATCTGTCTGTAAGCTGATGGATAGGGTGAAGTAGTGAAAGAGTTAATACAGCCATACCCACATATCTGTCTGTAGCTGCTGGACAGGGTGAGGTAGTGAAAGAGTTAATACAGCCATACCCACACATCTGTCTGTAAGCTGTTGGACAGGGTGAGGTCGTGAAAGAGTTATTACAGCTGTACCCAACATCTGTCTGTAAGCTGATGGATAGTGTGAGGTAGTGAAAGAGTTAATACAGCCATACTCACTCATCTGTCTGTAAGCTGGTGGATAAGGTTGAGTAGTGAAAGAGTTAATACAGTCCGTACTTACACATCTTTCTGTAATCTGATAGATAGGCTAAAGTAGTGAAAGATTTAATACAGCCCACAGTCACGCATCTGTCCATTACGGCCTGGTGGACTAAGGCAGCTTATCATCAGACCATAAACTCACATTAGCCACGTGGCATTGTGGTACTATGGGCTGTGAAATTAAAGACCTTTTACTGGGAAACATGAGAACTAGTTTTATGGTACTCGGTGAAAGTACAGTTGTTTTTTGATCCCCTGTCCTCTTTGGGAGCTTACTGAGGTTGCTATTGATGGCCTGTCTTTCGTTTCTTCTGTCAGCTGGTGGCTAGTCCAGTTTCCTGTTTGCCTTCGTCATCACCTTTGTGTTGGATGGCAGATGCTTTCACTCTGTATGGTGAGAGAAGGGAGGGTGTAACCCTCAGGGAATTAGCTAGAGCCCATCGTTAAGACACCTGACTCGTAAATCCCAAACTGCGCTATCAGGGTTTTCGGTAACAAGATACCCAACTCATAGATAACCACTAAGGATCAGAGTTTCCGGTAACAAGACACTGGACTCTTACATTACACACTGTGCGATCGAAGTTTTCGGTAACAAGACGCCCAACTCGTACATTACACACTTAGATATCAGAGGTTTCAGTAATAAGCCTCCTGACCCACCAGTCATACGCTAATCAGTCGGACTTTGCGGTAACAAGACGTTAGCGTGTCAAAAAGCAACAAACAGGATATTGACAGCTGAGCTTGAGGCGCTAACACCTAACGGGAAAATGTCGTTTGGTGTTGGAGTCACAAATGGCGGCCTATTGATTGCCGGAAAGTGGGACAGCGCCGTCTGTCAGGCCGCCATTGGAGAATGTCTGGCGGTGAAAAACGAGGGGCAGGCAATAAACGTTGATGACAGGCCAGGAAGGGGAGGTTACTGCCGTGCAGGTGATTTGTGTCCCCTTGCTATGGAATCACGTGATCAGGGAGCAGTCGGTAATGGCAATAAAATGATTGGTTGTCTGTCTGGTCAACCAGCTGGATGGAGAGAAAAACCAGCGTTTTGTAAAGTAAGGAAGGGGCAAAATGTGGGAAACCCACAGAAAGATAGGTCTGCGTGCTTTTTGCACAGGAAGAAAACTACACTGCTTGATGCTGATAACAGAAATACACATTTAGTTCTCTATACATTCTGTAAAGTAGCAATGGTGATTACTGTGGATTTCTTACAGAAACACATTTCTGTCTCTATACATTGTGTAAAGTAGTAATGGTCATTACTGTGGATTTATTACAGAAACACTTTAGTTCTCTATGCATTCTGTAAAGTAGCAATGGTCATTACTGTGGATTTCTTACAGAAACACATTTCTGTCTCTATACATTGTGTAAAGTAATGCTGGTCGTTGATGTGGATTTTT
>CM060310.1:8203656-8246156 GCA_030674185.1 Monoplex corrugatus | reverse complement strand
TTCCATTCGTGCTATATGCTGCATTTCTATTTGTTTTTTTCATTTTTCGTCTGCATTGTTTTCTCATTTTTCTTTGTGTTTCTTTTTTTTGCCCAGTTTCCATTTTCCTTCTTTCTCTCTTTCTTTTTTTCTTCTTTCGTTTTATTTCCCCATTTCCCGTCCTCGCTGTCTCTCCCTCCCTCCTCTCTCGCTCTCTTCCTTTCTGTCTTCATTTCTCTTTCTTTTCTCTGATCCTCCATTGATGAGGGCTTAATGTAAAAGAAAAAAAAAACAATAAAAAAACAACATTAATATGCTTATGTCAGTGTCTTCAAAAATAAAATGTCTTGTTCTCATTCACACCCAGCCTTTCATTATCTCTCTCTCTCTCTCTCCTCTCTCTCTCTCTCACTCACTCACTCACTCTCTCTCTCACACACACACACACACACACACACACACACACACACACACACACACACACACCACGCACACACACACACACACACATACACCACCACGTCTAATATCACTTATAGTGAAAAGACGTTAAATCAAAGAACGAACGAACATCTACACCTACACGCAGACATTCTCTGTCCTTACCCATCTCTCTCTCTGTCTGTCTCCATCTCTCTCTCTCTCTCTCTTTGTGTCTGTCTCCCCTCTCTCTGTCTCTGTCTCTGTCTCTCTTTCTGTCTCTCTCTCACTCTCTCTCTTTCACACAACACACACACACACACACACACACAACACACACAACACACACATACACACCACACACTCACACACACACACTCTGTGTGCAGTTTGATGTCAAACGCCGAGCCTCGAACCCTAGTCAAGCCCCACCCCCCGTCCCCTTACCTCCACCCCCCTTCCCCACTCGTGTAAACCGTACTGTGTCACAGGCCCTCAACACTGATAAAGCTGGCTGCAGATTTTAAATTGTTTGCCGTTTTTCATATTTTTGTATTCGGTGCATGTTGGTTTCCTCTTTTCTTTTTTCCCCTCAGTTTCCATTTCCTTCCTTCCTTCCTTCCCTCCCTCCTTCCTTCCTTCTTCCATCCTTCCCTCCTTCCTTCCTTCCTTCCTTCCTCCCTCCTTCCTTCCTTCCTTCCATCCTTCCCTCCTTCCTTCCTGCCTTCCTTTCTTTCTTTTTTCCTTCTTTCTTTTTTTTCTTTCCCATTTTTCTTTCCCCCCCCCCCCCATCTCTCTCTCCTCAATTTCTTTGTTCCTTTCTTTCATTCATTCTTTCTTTCTTTCTGTTTTCTTAGATCCTCCATGGGTGAGGCTAGATATATTTTTGAAAAGACCATTAATCTGCTTATGTCCGTGTCTTCAAAATAGAAATGTGCTTTTGTTCTCATTCACACCCAGCCTTTCATTAGCGCTCTGTCTGTCTGTCTGTCTGTCTCTCTCTCTCTCTCTCTCTCTTCTCTCTCTCTCTTCTCTCTTTTCTGTCTCCCTCTCTGTGTGTGTGTGGTTTCTCTCTCACTCACTCTCTCTCTCTCACTCTCTCTTTTTCTCTCTTCTCTCTCTTCTGTCTCTCTCGTGTTGAGTGGTGTTGTCGGTCCCTCATCCTCTTAGTCTTCCTCTGTCTCTGTCTGTCTGTCTGTCTCTCTCTCTCTCTGCTGTCTTCCTAAACGTTGATGCAAACGCTGATGTTGAACCTACTGCCCCCATCCTTAATTTCCACTCCCACTCCGTAAACCGTACTGTCTCACAGCCTCAGCGCTGATAAAGCTGGCTGCAGAATCAACATTGTGTGCCGTTTTCTTTTTCACATTTTTTTCTTCAGTATTGGCTGTTTTTCTCATTTTCGTCCCTTAAGTTTCCTTTTTCTTTCTTTCTTTTCTCTGTCCATTCCTCTCTCCACTTTTTTCTCCCCCTCTGTCTATCTGTGTGTGTGTGTGTGTGTGTGTGTGTGTGTGGGTGTGTGTGGTGTGTGTGTGTGTGTGTGTGTGTGTGTGTGGTGTTGTTGGTGTGTGTGGTGTTGTGTGTGTGGTGTGTGTGTGTTGTATGTGTGTGTGTGTGTGTGTGGTGTGTGTGTGTGTGTGTGTGTGTGTGTGTGTGTGTGTGTGTGTGTGTGTGTGTGTGTGTGTGTAGATAAAGATATGTCCTTGTCTCCCTCTGGCTCCCAATCTCGCTCATAGAGACATGGAATTTAGTTAGTCGGCGGTTTTTGTTGTTGTTGTTGTTTTTTGTTTGTTTTTGTTTTTTCCTTTTTTTCATTGTTTTTTACGTGGTTTTGATTTGTAGGACTCCATCATTAGAATTTTTTTTGCTCTCATTTTTAATCCTTGGATGGTGTTCTTATCTCTCTCTGTCTCTCTCTCTCTGTCTCTCTCTCTCTTGCTCTCTCTCTCTCTCTCTCTCTCTCACACACACACACACGCGTGCGCGCGCGCGCACACACACACACATTTTCTTTCACTGTCTCTTTCCTTTCTTTCTCTCTGTCATTCTCTCTTTCTCTCTCACACACACTCTCTCTCTCCCTCTGATATTTGTGTGTGTGTGTGTGTGTGTGTGTGTGTGTGTGTGTGTGTGTGTGTGTGTGTTGTGTGTGTGTGTGTGTGTGTGTGTGTGTGTGTATGTGTGTGTGTGTGTGTGTGTGTGTGCAAGCCTGTACTTGCGCTGCCAAACATTCCTCATCTTAAAATCTAATCATTATATGTTCAATAAGAAGCAAACTAATATCTTGCTGGGTTTTGTTGTTGTTCAGTTTCCCTATTCGAATTTTCTGTCCTTGTCCCACTCCACACACCCACCTGAATACTGCAGCTACAGACATTGTTAGTTTGAGAAAAATGCTGATTGATGTGCTCCCAGTTTTCAACCAGACAATTTATCAAAGTCCCCAGGGCAGTCCTCTCCCAGAGCAGTGCATTAGGGCACTGGAAAAATAAACACTTGATTTCGTGAAGATCTTGTTTTCACAGGCTGAGGGGGGCGGGGGAGTCTGTTGGACAGCAGACTGACTGGTGGACTGTTGTAACAGAGCCATAAATTCAGTGTCTGATATCTTGAGTTCAATTCCTGCCAGCAGTATAAAATCCATGTTTGCTTCATATCAATGTTCTAATCGTTCTAATGGTGTCAACTCTGCGTTTCAGAAGTTCTAATCGCCACTCTCACTTCCCACCCACCCCACCTTCCATTCCAAGACTTTGCCAGTGCATGGGGTTTTGCACAAGTTTGAGGAGTCTGCCAGACAGATGGCAGGTTGGATACAGCACAATTGAAATGTCCATGAGCAAGAATCTCACTTGAATAGAGTCCAACTTCAAGGCCTTGACAGCACGTTTTGTAAATCCCCTGTTCGATAAATTGGAGTGGTCAGCACCAGAGGCGTCTCCTTAGATTATATGCACGAATGCATTGATATGTGTATTTAATTTTCTTTTCCTTTTTTTCCTGTTCAAGTAGTGTGTATGTTTTGAAACAGTTGGAGCTGTGATATGGCTATACGCAGTGGGCCGGGTTTTAAGCAGAAATAACAGTAACAGTTAAAGCACATACAGTTTTGTGCAGGCACAGATTATCTGCCCAGATAATATGTGGCAGATTGGGTGGAGCGCCTATGGAATGGTCCAGTAGCTAAGAATCTCTCTTGATTAAACTCCAGTCCATGTTTGGACATGTTTCTACAGACAGTGTCCTGATTGAAGACATTTTTCAGAAAGTATACAGATGTGCATAAAGACTGACCTCACATGTTCCCTGTGACATAAGTTTGTATTAAAACTCTTTCTTCAGTCGCTGTGGTTTTAGCTGTAATATGTCAGCAGCTGTGATTTTAGTTGTAAAAAGTGGTGACTTGAAAAAATGGGGGCAACTTTGATTTAATTGTAAAAAGTGGGCGAGTTTGCTTGGAGCTCTAATCTCTAAAATGTGGGCAACATTGATTTTAGCTGTAAAATGTGGGTGACTTTGATTTTGGACCATAGAAACTCGTATGAAGTCACATGAAATCGCCTTACCAATGAAAGTAACTCTAGTGCTCCTTAGTACAATGAAGTCAGTCACCTTACCAATGAAACCAACTCTAGCACTCCTTAGTACAATGAAGTCACCTTACCAATGCAGCCAAGACTGGCACACCTTACTATAAGAGCCTCGTGGGTAAAGTAGGTCACCATCAGACCACAAAATCACCTTACCCTAGCCAGACACGGCACTTTGTATTGTAGCACTCTGGGCTGTCTGACTAAGGATCATTTGGTGGGAGCCATGGGAACTGGTTTTATGTTCTTCTTTGGTAGTGTATTTGATTTTTTTTCCTTCTGGTCTTTTTCTGTATGTTCTTCTTTATGAGCTGTTTGGGTCTTGCTGTATGGTCAGAGAGCTGTTTGGGGTTTGTCCGAGAGGGCTGTCTTTTTATCTGATTTATGTTGTTTATTTTATTTTTATTTATTTGTTTATTTTGTTTGTTCATTTCTTCACATGTTCAGTCATCCCATCTTATGTCTAGCCGTCCGTTTACCACATGATTTCCCTTTGTCTTCCAGATTATTTTTTAGTTGGACATCGAACCTTAAAACTTTCACAAACAGTCTAGCCACTAGTAAGTCCCTAAGCTTAACCTCACCCATAGCCATCAGAGTTTGTGGTAACACATTACATACTAAGCGATCAGAGTTTGGGGTAACAAAGTTCCTGGCCATTCATCCTGCACTAAGCACTCGGACTTTGCGGTAACAAGACGTTAGCGTGTCAGAGAGCTACAAACAGGATGTTGACAGCTAGCTGAGCTGGAGGCGCTAACACCTAACGGGAAAATGTCGTTTGGTGTCGGAGTCACAAATGGCGGCCTATTGATTGCCGGAAAATGGGACAGCGCCGTCTGTCGCCATTGGAGAATGTCTGGCGGTGAAAAACGAGGGGCAGGCAATAAACGTTGATGACAGGCCAGGAAGGGGAGGTTACTGCCGTGCAGGTGATTTGTGTCCCCTTTCTATGGAGTCACGTGATCAGGGAGCAGTCGGTAATGGCAATGAAATGATTGGTTGTCTGTCTGGTCATCCAGCTGGATGGAGGAGAAAAACCAGCGTTTTGTAAAGTAAGGGTGGGGCGAAATGTGGGGATAAGAGCAACATTAATTTATGAAAGCCTTTGTGAATTGAGCAAAATCTGAACAGTCATAATGGATACATACATTGTTGCTGGAACCAGAAAAAAAACATGAAAGAAGAATAAGAACATGTATTTAATACAGCAAGACAAGACAGGCGCAATTTTTTGGCCAACTGGCCTTTGTCAAGCGTAAGATCACAAACAAACACCAGATACAGAAATTAGGAGAAAAAGACTGAAACTTCCCTGCTGCTCGGTCCAGTGTGAGAAAAGGAATAAACTGACTAAAAAAGATTTTTCTTCTGTCTGTGAATTTAACAAAATCTGTTTGTTTGTTTTTGTTTTTGTTTGTTTGTTGTTGTTGTTTGTTAGAGTAAAGGCAGACACATTGTTACAACCCAAGAAAAATAAAGTCAGATTGTCTCCCTTACAGTCATTTTCTTTTCATGAAAGAAGTCTTTTATACAAGATCTTGGAAGACAATACGGTGCTTTGAACTACCAGTGACAGAATGATACAAATGTTATAATACCCCTGACATACAGGGAAGGTGTCGAAATGTGAATTGACATATGTCAGTTTGATACTTCCTGAAACCAAAAGCGTGGGGTTCAAATCCCGGATAAAGATTACAAATTCCAATCACGTAGGAGACACTCAGAAAGTGAAGCTTCATGTATTAGACAAGAAAGACACCGAAATAGACGTTGAAAGCCATTTGTCTGTCTGACTGTCTGCAGGCCTTTTTCCTCTTGCTGAAAATATGATGCCGTGGTGTCGTTGTCGTTGCTTTTGTGTTGTTTAAGGTTTCCTTCTATCCTGTCTTTCCTCTCTCTCCCTGTCTCTGTCACTGTGTGTGTGAGTGGGTGTGAGTGAGGTGAGTGCGTGGGTGTATGGGTGAGCGTGGTGGGGAGAGGGTATACAGTGTGTGTGTGTGTTTGTGTGTGTGTGTTTGTGCGTGCGTGTGTGTGTGTGTGTGTATAAATATATATATATACATATATTATATATGTATATTTGTGTGTGTTGTGTGTGGTGTGTGTGTGTGTTGTGTGTGTGTGTGTGTGTTGTGTGTGTGTGTGTGGTGGTGTGTGAGTGTGGTGTATAATATTTATATATAATATATATATATGTGTGTTGTGTGTGTGTGTGTGTGTGTGTGTGTGTGTGTGTGTGTGTGTGTGTGTGTGTGTGTGTGTGTGTGTGTGTGTGTTGTGTTTGTATGTGTGTGTGTGCATGCGCGCGTGCATGAAACAAAAGCGGAAAGAAAAGTTACCATCATTAGAAATGGCACTGTGAACTGCACCCGCACAAAGTGAAGCAGGGAATGACAGCAAAGCGGACAGATGACCACCTATACATGTACTACTGAGGGTAGTATGGGTGGCTACAACCACCTGGGTCACGGGAATGGTCAGGACCACATGCTGACCTGACTAAAGTCAAGGTTGCTCCAAATCCTAAACGGTGGTTGGGAAGAGGGGTTATTGTTTGTTTGTTTGTTTGTTTTTTAGTGGGCTGGAACTCCCACATACGCTCGTCTCTGAATGATTTATACGAATGGCTTTTGAGTGTGTACATCTTTTCACTCTGCCGTCAATTCCCACATGCGCTCGACTGTATAAATGATTTATACGAGTGTGCTTTGAGTGTGTAATATCTTATTTACTCCACCATTAAACTGTCATAATCTGTTTTGAGGGGATGTAGATGCTGAGTGTTTTGATGCTTCCACAAGTCACGATCATGTTTCATATTCATTTTCATATTCATTTCTTTTGTCATGGTGGATTTACCACGTAAAACCCGGGCTTCTCTTCCCTTTGAGAGGGCGTCGCCGCAGTGCAGCGCCACCCATTTTTTTTCACCAAGACTTCAGAAAGGCATGAAAGCTAATTGGCTTTCAAGAGGAGGGACCTGGGAAATTAACTTATCGTTCCAGTGTTTTATACCAAGGCAGCCGGGCAGTGCCCTGCTCTTCACAATTTCCAACTGTCGTGGGATCTTTAGCGACGCAGGCTCAGAAGCCACATGGGTCCGACTTGATTTTCACCCCCTTTCGAAGGATTATGACGTTCAGTTCGATTTTCTGATCAAGCTGAGGAGAAAAGTCAAGGCTTCAGTGGGGGAAACACGGACATGACTTACACCTAACATGTTGTATTTGTTATATATGATTTAGAAAAAAAAAGTTTGTGCGTGCAGCCTCTGGTCCTCCTAGCTGTTAGTGGGTATCTGACCCTGTTCATGGTATGGAAAGGTAAAGCAGTGAGGGAGAGGAGATGGGAACCGTTCTCACAAGGCTGGCTGCTTAACAAGTCGAGGTGTTACCATCTCACGCCCTGGTGACCACAGGGTCATGGATAACCTTTGTCAAGAACCACCTCATATCAGAAAAAGGACACATAACTATGTATACAGTCGATATTTTTTCTTCCTTATCAGTCCACTTGTACCCAACATGGTAGTCACAGGAAGAAAGAGTTGATGGTCAGCAGTGTGAGCTGGGATGGTCTGAAGTGGAGAATTACCGTGTAACGTTACTGTGCAGAGATAAATCACTGTCATCTACATCACAGAGTTAAATCACTGTCATGCGTTATAGACTGAAATCACTGTCATATACATCACAGAGTTAAATCACTGTCATATGCGTTATAGACTGAAATCACTGTCATATACATCACAGAGTTAAATCACTGTCATATGCGTTATAGACTGAAATCACTGTCATATACATCACAGAGTTAAATCACTGTCATGCGTTATAGACTGAAATCACTGTCATATACATCACAGAGTTAAATCACTGTCATGCGTTATAGACTGAAATCACTGTCATATACATCACAGAGTTAAATCACTGTCATGCGTTATAGACTGAAATCACTGTCATATACATCACAGAGTTAAATCACTGTCATGCGTTATAGACTGAAATCACTGTCATATACATCACAGAGTTAAATCACTGTCATGCGTTACAGACTGAAATCACTGTCATATACATCACAGAGTTAAATCACTATCATGTACGTCACACGACTAAATCAGTTTCGTGCAGGTCACAGACTTAAATCACTGTCATGCAGATCACAGACATGAATCACTGTCATGCAGGTCACAGACTTAAATCACTGTCATGCAGGTCACAGACATGAATCACTGTCATGCAGGTCACAGACATGAATCACTATCATGCAGGTCACAGACTTAAATCACTGTCATGCAGGTCCACTGTCATGAATGTCACAGACATAAATCACTGTCATGCAGGTCACAGACTTAAATCACTGTCATGCAGGTCACAGACATAAATCACTGTCATGCAGGTCACAGATATAAATCACTGTCATGCAGGTCACAGACTTAAATCACTGTCATGCAGGTCACAGAGTGAAATCACTGTCATGCAAGTCACAGACATGAATCACTGTCATGCAGGTCACAGGCAAGAATCACTGTCATGCAGGTCACAGACATGAATCACTGTCATGCAGGTCACAGACTTAAATCACTGTCATGCAGGTCACAGAGTGAAATCACTGTCATGCAGGTCACAGACATGAATCACTGTCATGCAGGTCACAGACATGAATCACTGTCATGCAGGTCACAGGCAGGAATCACTGTCATGCAGGTCACAGACATGAATCACTGTCATGCAGGTCACAGACTTAAATCACTGTCATGCAGGTCACAGAGTGAAATCACTGTCATGCAGGTCACAGACATGAATCACTGTCATGCAGGTCACAGACATGAATCACTGTCATGCAGGTCACAGACTTAAATCACTGTCATGCAGGTCACAGATTTAAATCACTGTCATGCAGGTTACAGACTTAAATCACTGTCATGTAGGTCACAGAGTGAAATCACTGTCATGCAGGTCACAGACATGAATCACTGTCATGCAGGTCACAGACATAAATCACTGTCATGCAAGTCACAGACATGAATCACTGTCATGCAGGTCACAGACTTAAATCACTGTCATGCAGGTCACAGACTTAAATCACTGTCATACAGGTCACAGACTTAAATCACTGTCATGCAGGTCACAGACATAAATCACTGTCATGCAGGTCACAGAGTGAAATCACTGTCATGCAGGTCACAGACTTAAATCACTGTCACGCAGGTCACAGACTTAAATCACTGTCTTGCAGGTCACAGAGTGAAATCACTGTCATGCAGGTCACAGACATAAATTACTGTCTTGCAGGTCACAGAGTGAAATCACTGTCATGCAGGTCACAGGCTTAAATCACTGTCATGCAGGTCACAGACTTAAATCACTGTCATGCATGTCACAGACTTAAATCACTGTCATGCATGTCACAGACTTAAATCACTGTCATGCATGTCACAGACTTAAATCACTGTCATGCAGGTCACAGACTTAAATCACTGTCAAGCAGGTCACAGAATGAAGTCATTGTCAATGATGTCACAAAATCAGACGTCTCGTGTACGGTTTCAGACGAGGACGGTCCCTATTACTGGCACATCAAGAGCGGCACCATCCAGAGGGACCCCCCTCCCCCTGCCCCTCCAGACGGACCCAGCCTGTGTCCCCCTGCTGCTGCCAGGTCCATCTCCACCACCAGTGACTCCGTGAGTGATATCCCTGTATGACTGTATGAGGGCTCTGTTCTGTGTATTGTATTGGATGTGGCCTTTGTTGTTGTTGTTGTTGTTTGTTATTGTTGTTGTTGTTTTTGTTGTTGTTGTTGTTTATGCCGTCGTTGTTGTGGTGGTGTGTTAAAACGGATTTTTCCTACGTGAAATGCATTCTCTGTGACACGGAATTTTGTGATGAATCTCCGTTCTGGTCTGTTGTCTGTGTCCAGATTTGTCTGTGACTGTAATCTCTGTCTATAGATATATAGATACATGCCATGCCTTTGAGCAATAATGTGCTCGTGTTCTTATGCTGTGATTTATGCTGTTTGCTTGTCTTTACTGTCGCTGTATATCATGTTTAATCTTTTTTTCTGTTTCTCTGGTTTGATTTATCTTGCTTTACACATCACAAAATTTGTTAAATGATTCTGTTTCATCGATTTTCACTTCCACTACACAAGTAGTTTTTCAATGTGTTGTTAGTCTTATCATGGGACGTTTTATTGTTTAATTGGGTTTGATCTGTTATTCCATTTGATTTATTATGTATTCTTGTTTTCCGTTGATTTATCTCAATTCATGTTTTTATGATCATCTTTGTCCTTTTCTGATTTACAGCTCCACACCTGGTAGTCCTATCCGATTAACTCACAATTATGATCCTGTACCATCTGATTACACCACACACAATGTAACGATCACTGTATCCACTGATTACACACCACACACATCGTTAATATCCTACCATCTGATTTACACCCACACACGTTAATGATCTATCCATCTGATTTCACTCACACACATGTGCAAATGATTCGTATCTGATTTACTCCACTCCTGTTTAGATTCTGTATCCATCTATTTACTCTCATCACACATGTCTTAATTTCCTGTATCCATCTGATTTACTCTCCACACACAATGTTAATGATATCCTGTATCATCTGATTTTACACCCCTACCACCTGTTTAATGATTCTGTTCATCTGATTACACTCCACACACATGTGTTATGATTCTGTATCCATCTGATTTACACTCCACACACAATGTGTTCAATGATTCTGTATCATCTGATTTACACTCACACACAATGGTTAATGATTCCTTATCCATCTGATTACACTACCACACACAATGTGTTAATGATTCCTGTATCCATCTATTTCATCTCACACACATGTGTTATGATTGCCTGTTCCATCTGATTTACTCCCACACACTGTGTTAATGATTCTGTATCCATCTGATTTACTCTCCACATCAGTGTGTTATGATTCCTGTATCCATTATTTACACACTGTAATGATTCCTGTATCCATCTGATTTACACTCCACACACAATGTGTTAATGATTCCTGTATCCATCTGATTTACACTCCACACACATGTGTTTAATGATTCCTGTATCCATCTGATTTACTCCACACACAATGTGTTAATGATTCCTGTATCCATCTGATTTACACTCCACACACAATGTGTTAATGATTCCTGTATCCATCTGATTTACACTCCACACACATGTGTTAATGATTCCTGTATCCATCTGATTTACACTCCACACACATGTGTTAATGATTCTGTATCCATCTGATTTACACTCCACACACAGTGTGTTAATGATTCTGTATCCATCTGATTTACTCTCCACACACAATGTGTTAATGATTCCTGTATCCATCTGATTTACTCTCCACACACATGTGTTAATGATTCCTGTATCCATCTGATTTACACTCCACACACAATGTGTTAATGATTCCTGTATCCATCTGATTTACACTCCACACACATGTGTTAATGATTCCTGTATCCATCTGATTTACCTCCACACACAGATGTGTTAAGTGATTCCTGTAATCCATCTGATTTATTACACTCCACACAATGTGTTAATGATTCCTGTATCCATCTGATTTACTACTCCACACACATGTGTTAATGATTGTCCTGTATCCATCTGATTTACACTCCACACACAATGTGTTAATGATTCCTGTATCCATCTGATTTACACTCCACACACAATGTGTTAATATTGATATGATCCTTGTATCCATCTGATTTACACTCCACACACAGTGTGTTAATGATTCCTGTATCCATTGATTTCCTCCACACACATGGTTAATGATTCCTGTATCCATCTGATTTACACTCCACACACAATGTGTTAATGATTCCTGTATCCACCTGTATTTACACTCCACACACATGTGTTAATGATTCCTGAATCCATCTGATTTACTCTCACACAGTGGTTAATGATTCCTGTATATTGATTTATCACACACATGTGTTAATGATTCTGTTCATTGATTTTTCTACATGTGTTAATGATTCCTGTTCCGTCTGTTTTACACTTCCCACATGTGTAATGATTCTTATCCATTGATTACATCTCCCACAGTGTGTATGTTCCTGTATCCTCTGATTTACTACTCACACACAATGTGTTAATATTCCTGTTCCATCTGATTTATTCCCAATGTGTTAATGTCTGTATTCATTGATTTACTCACACTTGTGTTAATGATTCCTGTATCCATCTGATTTCATCCCAACAATGTGTTATGTTTCTGTATCATTGTTTACTTCCACCCGTGTGTTATGATTCTGTATGCTGTGTTTCATTGTGTTATGTTCTTGTTTCCTCTGATTTACATCATCACAGTGTGTTAATGATTCTGTATCATCTGATTTATCCATCCATGTGTTATGATTCTGTATCATCTGATATTACAACGTGTAATGATTCCTGTATCACATGATTTACACCACACAACCAATGTTAAATCATTACCATCTGATACACCCACACACATGTGTATGATTCTATATCCATCTATTCTCCACACACACAATAGATCATGTATCCTCTGATTTTCACTCCACTCCTGTGTTATGATTCCTTTTCATCTGTTTACTCTCACACACAATGTTTAATGATCCGTATCCATCTTTTCTCTCCTCCACATTTTATTTCTCTGTTCCACTGATACACTCCACACACATGTTAATCATCACTACACATCGATTACCCCACACACATGAAGATTCCTTATCACACACACACCCACAACACCAAGTTATGATCATGTATCTCGATTTCACTCAAATGTGTTATATGAATTCCGTTCTCATCTGTTACTCCACACCATAGATGTTATAATGAATTCCTGTTCCTCTGATTTACTCTCCAATCACAGTGTGTTAATGATTCCTGTATCCATCTGATTTACACTCCACACACATGTGTTAATGATTCCTGTATCCATCTGATTTACACTCCACACACAATGTGTTAATGATTCCTGTATCCATCTGATTTACACTCCACACACAATGTGTTAATGATTCCTGTATCCATCTGATTTACACTCCACACACAATGTGTTAATGATTCCTGTATCCATCTGATTTACACTCCACACCAGTGTTTAATGATTCCTGTATCCATTGATTTACACTCCACACACATGTGTAATGATTCTGTATCCATCTGATTTACACTCCACACACAATGTGTTAATGATTCCTGTATCCATCTGATTTACATCCCACACAAGTGTTAATGATTCTGTATCCATCTGATTTACCTCCACACACAATGTGTTAATGATTCCTGTATCCATCTGATTTACACTCCACACACAATGTGTTAATGATTCCTGTATCCATCTGATTTACACTCCACACACAGTGTGTTAATGATTCCTGTATCCATCTGATTTACACTCCACACACAATGTGTTAATGATTCCTGTATCCATCTGATTTACACTCCACACACAATGTGTTAATGATTCCTGTATCCATCTGATTTACACTCCACACACAATGTGTTAATGATTCCTGTATCCATCTGATTTACTCTCCACACACAATGTGTTAATGATTCCTGTATCCATCTGATTTACTCCCACACACAATGTGTTAATGATTCCTGTATCCATCTGATTTACACTCCACACACAGTGTGTTAATGATTCTGTATCCATTGATTTACACACTTAATGATTCCTGTATCCATCTGATTTACACTCCACACACAATGTGTTAATGATTCCTGTATCCATCTGATTTACACTTCACACACAGTGTGTTAATGATCCTGCATCCATCTGATTTACTCTCCACACACAATGTGTTAATGATTCCTGTATCCATCTGATTTACACTCCACACACAGTGTGTTAATGATTCCTGTATCCATCTGATTACTCTCACACACAATGTGTTAATGATTCCTGTATCCATCTGATTTACACTCCACACACATGTGTTAATGATTCTGTATCCATCTGATTTACACTCCACACACAGTGTGTAATGATTGCTGTATCCATCTGATTTCTCTCACACACAATGGTTAATGATTCTGTATCCATCTGATTTTCTCTCCACACACAATGTGTTAATGATTCCTGTATCCATCTGATTTACACTCCACACACAATGTGTTAATGATTCCTGTATCCATCTGATTTACACTCACACACAATGTGTTAATGATTCCTGTATCCATCTGATTTACTCTCCACACACAGTGTGTTAATGATTCCTGTATCCATGTGATTTACACACTTAATGATTCCTGTATCCATCTGATTTACACTCCACACACAATGTGTTAATGATTCCTGTATCCATCTGATTTACTCTCCACACACAGTGTGTTAATGATTCCTGTATCCATGTGATTTACACACTTAATGATTCCTGTATCCATCTGATTTACACTCCACACACAATGTGTTAATGACTCATGTATCCATCTGATTTACACTCCACACACAGTGTGTTAATGATTCCTATATCCATGTGATTTACACACTTAATGATTCCTGTATCCATCTGATTTACACTCCACACACAGTGTGTTAATGATTCCTGTATCCATCTGATTTACTCTCCACACACAATGTGTTAATGATTCCTGTATCCATCTGATTTACTCTCCACACACAATGTGTTAATGATTCCTGTATCCATCTGATTTACACTCCACACACAATGTGTTAATGATTCCTGTATCCATCTGATTTACACTCCACACACATGTGTTAATGATTCCTGTATTCATCTGATTTACTCTCCACACACAATGTGTTAATGATTCCTGTATCCATCTGATTTACACTCCACACACAATGTGTTAATGATTCCTGTATCCGTCTGATTTACACTCCACACACAATGTGTTAATGATTCCTCTATCCATCTGATTTACTCTCCACACACAGTGTGTTAATGATTCTGTATCCATCTGATTTACTCTCCACACACAGTGTGTTAATGATTCCTGTATCCATCTGATTTACACTCCACACACAATGTGTTAATGATTCCTGTATCCATCTGATTTACACTCCACACACAGTGTGTTAATGATTCCTGTATCCATCTGATTTACACTCCACACACAATGTGTTAATGATTCCTGTATCCATCTGATTTACACTCCACACACAATGTGTTAATGATTCCTGTATCCATCTGATTTACACTCCACACACATGTGTTAATGATTCCTGTATCCATCTGATTTACACTCCACACACAATGTGTTAATGATCCTGTATCCATCTGATTTACACTCCACACACAATGTGTTAATGATTCCTGTATCCATCTGATTTACACTCCACACACAATGTGTTAATGATTCCTGTATCCATCTGATTTACACTCCACACACAGTGTGTTAATGATTCCTGTATCCATCTGATTTACACTCCACACACAATGTGTTAATGATTCCTGTATCCATCTGATTTACACTCCACACACAGTGTGTTAATGATTCCTGTATCCATCTGATTTACACTCCACACACAATGTGTTAATGATTCCTGTATCCATCTGATTTACACTCCACACAATGTGTTAATGATTCCTGTTATCCATCTGATTTACATCACCCACACACATGTGTTAATCTGATTCATTATTATCCCTGTATCCACATCTGATTTACACTCCAACACAATGTGTTAATGATTCCTGTATCCATCTGATTTACACTACCACAACAAGTGTGTTTAATGATTCCTGTATATTCTGATTTACACTCCACACCAATGTGTTAATGATTCCTGTATCCATCTGATTTACACTCCACACACAATGTGTGTTAATGATTCCTGTATCCATCTGATTTACACTCCACACACAATGTGTTAATGATTCCTGTATCCATCTGATTTACACTCCACACACAATGTGTTAATGATTCCTGTATCCATCTGATTTACACTCCACACACATGTGTTAATGATTCCTGTATCCATCTGATTTACACTCCACACACACAGTGTGTTAATGATTCCTGTATCCATCTGATTTACACTCCACACACATGTGTTAATGATTCCTGTATCCATCTGATTTACACTCCACACACAGTGTGTTAATGATTCCTGTATCCATCTGATTTACACTCCACACATGTGTTATGATTCCTGTATCCATCTGATTACACTCCACACACAGTGTGTTAATGATTCCTGTATCCATCTGATTTACACTCCACACACAATGTGTTAATGATTCTTGTATCCATCTGATTTACACAGCCATTGATTTACACAACCATCTGATTTACACTCCACACACAATGTGTTAATGATTCTTGTATCCATCTGATTTACACTCCACACACTGTAAATGATCCCTGTATCCATCTAATTTACACTCCACGCATAGAGTGTGAATAATCTTGTATCCATCAGATTTGCACTGTGCACAACGTAAATGATCCTTGTATCTATTTGATGTACACACTGTTGATGATCCCTGTAGTCATCTGATTTACACTGTTGATGATCCCTGTATTCATCTGATTTACACTGTTGATGATCCCTGTATTGATCTGATTTACACTGTTGATGATCCCTGTATTCATCTGATTTACACTGTTGATGATCCCTGTATCCATCTGATTTACACTGTTGATGATCCCTGTAGTCATCTGATTTACACTGTTGATGATCCCTGTAGTCATCTGATTTACACTGTTGATGATCCCTGTAGTCATCTGATTTACACTGTTGATGATCCCTGTATCCATCTGATTTATACAACCGTCTGATTTACACTGCGTTGGTGATCCCTGTATCCATCTGATTTGCACACTGCGTTGATGATCCCTGTATCCCTCTGATTCATATTCTGTTAATGATCCCTTTATCCGGCTGACTTACACTCTGTCAGTGATCCCTGTGTCCATGTGATTTACACACAGCTAATGATCCCTGTATCCCTCTGATTCATATTCTGTTAATGATCCCTTTATCCAGCTGACTTACACTCTGTCAGTGATCCCTGTGTCCATGTGATTTACACTCTGTCAGTGATCCCTGTGTCCATGTGATTTACACTCTGTCAGTGATCCCTGTGTCCATGTGATTTACACTGTGTCAGTGATCCCTGTGTCCATGTGATTTACACTCTGTCAGTGATCCCTGTGTCCATGTGATTTACACTGTGTCAGTGATCCCTGTGTCCATGTGATTTACACTGTGTCAGTGATCCCTGTGTCCATGTGATTTACACTCTGTCAGCGATCCCTGTGTCCATGTGATTTACACTGTGTCAGTGATCCCTGTGTCCATGTGATTTACACTCTGTCAGTGATCCCTGTGTCCATGTGATTTACACTCTGTCAGTGATCCCTGTGTCCATGTGATTTACACTGTGTCAGTGATCCCTGTGTCCATGTGATTTACATTCACAATCAGGGAGATAGAGGAGAAAGAGGAGAAGCTGGTAATATCATGGATTACATAGGGTTTTCCTGTCACTGAGGTTTAGGTCTGACTCTGGGGATATCATGGATTACGTGTATTTTCCTGTCTCTAAGTTGTAGGCCTGATTCCAGAACGCATGACAAGAATATATAAATCTGCGTAGAGTCTGATCTTCTGTTGCATTCAAAGAAAAAGACTTCGGAAGCATGCCTGGCTGGTTTTAGCAGCACAAAGGGTTTATGTGCTGACAGCCGACATTTGCCATGATTATTTCCCTTTGTTGGTCATCATGTGATATTGTGATGTTAGCGTATTTGGAATTTTCCAAGCACCGTTTTGTATATTGAGATGTCTTAAAAAATACACACGCAGCAAGAAGAGCGTAAGAAATACCTATCCTGAACCCTGAAAAGAAGAAGTGCAAAATGTTTTATTGAATTGCCCAGTGTCAGTTTCATGTTCTCAAAGTGATCAGAGAACATTCCCTTTGCCTTGATGCCATTTGATGCCATGTGATGGATAAGATCTGAAATGATGAGTAGGCATACTGGTCATTATCGCCTGGTATGGGTTTTCATGTGGGATTCAAGACCAATCCTGGAGGCACATGTTCTTCTATAGGCACTACATGGTATTAGGTATGGTGGGTGTGTGACTTGTAGTTTGGTATTAGCTATGGTGGGTGTGTGACTTGTAGTTTGGTATTAGCTATGGTGAGTGTGTGACTTGTAGTTTGGTATTAGCTATGGTGGGTGTGTGACTTGTAGTTTGGTATTAGCTATGTTGGGTGTGTGACTTGTAGTTTGGTATTAGCTATGGTGGATATGTGACTTGTAGTTTGGTATTAGCTATGGTGGATATGAGACTTGTAGTTTGGTATTAGGTATGGTGAGTATGTGGCTTGTAGTTTGGTATTATGTATGGTGGATATGTGACTTGTAGTTTGGTGTTAGCTATGGTGGATATGTGACTTGTAGTTTGGTATTAGCTATGGTGGATATGTGACTTGTAGTTTGGTATTAGCTATGGTGGATATGTGACTTGTAGTTTGGTATTATGTATGGTGGATATGTGACTTGTAGTTTGGTATTAGCTATGGTGGATATGTGACTTGTAGTTTGGTAATTATGTGTATGGTGGTGATAATGTTTGACTTGTAGTTTGGTATTAGCTATGTGGATATGTGACTTGTAGTTTGGTATTAGTATGTGGATATGTGACTTGTAGTTTGGTATTATGTATGGTGGATATGTGACTTGTAGTTTGGTATTATGTATGGTGGATATGTGACTTGTAGTTTGGTATTAGTATGGTGGATAGTTGTACTTGTAGTTTTGGTATTAGTATGGTGGATATGTGACTTGTAGTTTGGTATTAGCTATGGTGGATATGTGACTTGTAGTTTGGTATTATGTATGGTGGATATGTGACTTGTAGTTTGGTATTAGCTATGGTGGATATGTGACTTGTAGTTTGGTATTATGTATAGGTGGATATGTGACTTGTAGTTTGGTATTAGCTATGGTGGATATGTGACTTGTAGTTTGGTATTAGTATGGTGGATATGTGACTTGTAGTTTGGTATTAGCTATGGTGGATATGTGACTTGTAGTTTGGTATTAGCTATGGTGGATATGTGACTTGTAGTTTGGTATATATGTGTGGATATGTGACTTGTAGTTTGGTATTAGGTATGGTGGATATGTGACTTGTAGTATTTGGTATTAGTATGGTGGATATGTGACTTGTAGTTTGGTATTAGTATGGTGGGTATGTGACTTGTAGTTTGTATTAGCTATGGTGGATGTATGTGACTTGTAGTTTGGTATTAGTATGGTGGTATGTGACTTGTAGTTTGGTATTAGTATGGTGGATATGTGACTGTAGTTTGGTATTAGCTATGGTGGATATGTATGTGACTTGTAGTTTGGTATTAGCTATGGTGGGTATGTGACTTGTAGTTTGGTATTAGCTATGGTGGGTGTGTGACATGTAGTTTGGTATTAGCTATGGTGGATATGTATGTGACTTGTAGTTTGGTATTAGCTATGGTGGGTATGTGACTTGTAGTTTGGTATTAGCTATGTGGTTGAGTAGTTGTATACATGTAGTTGTAGTTGGTATTAGCTATGGTGGATATGTAATGTGACTTGTAGTTTGGTATTAGCTATGGTGGTATGTGACTTGTAGTTTGGTATTAGCTATGGTGGTGTGTAACTTGTAGTTTGGTATTAGCTATGTGGATATGTGACTTGTAGTTTGGTATTAGCTATGGTGGATATGTGACTTGTAGTTTGGTATTAGCTATGGTGGATATGTGACTTGTAGTTTGGTATTAGTATGGTGGATATGTGACTTGTAGTTTGGTATTAGCTATGGTGGTATGTGACTTGTAGTTTGGTATTAGCTATGTGGGTGTGTGACTTGTAGTTTGGTATTAGCTATGGTGGATATGTGACTTGTAGTTTGGTATTAGCTATGGTGGATATGAGACTTGTAGTTTGGTATTAGGTATGGTGAGTATGTGACTTGTAGTTTGGTATTAGTATGGTGGATATGTGACTTGTAGTTTGGTATTAGTATGGTGGATATGTGACTTGTAGTTTGGTATTAGCTATGGTGGATATGTGACTTGTAGTTTGGTATTAGCTATGGTGGATATGTGACTTGTAGTTTGGTATTAGCTATGGTGGATTGTGACTTGTAGTTTGGTATTAGCTATGGTGGTATGTGACTTGTAGTTTGGTATTAGCTATGGTGGATATGTGACTTGTAGTTTGGTATTAGCTATGGTGGATATGTGACTTGTAGTTTGGTATTAGTATGGTGGATATGTGACTTGTAGTTTGGTATTAGCTATGGTGGTATGTGACTTGTAGTTTGGTATAGCTATGGTGGATATGTGACTTGTAGTTTGGTATTAGCTATGTGGTATGTGACTTGTAGTTTGGTATTAGCTATGGTGGATATGTGACTTGTAGTTTGGTATTAGCTATGGTGGATATGTGACTTGTAGTTTGGTATTAGCTATGGTGGATATGTGACTTGTAGTTTGGTATTAGTATGGTGGATTGTATGTGACTTGTAGTTTGGTATTAGCTATGGTGGATATGTGACTTGTAGTTTGGTATTGTTGGTGATGTGACTTGTAGTTGGTTTAGTATGGTGGTATGTGACTTGTAGTTTGGTGTAGTTGGTGGATATGTGACTTGTAGTTTGGTATTAGTATGGTGGGTATGTGACTTGTAGTTTGGTATTAGCTATGGTGGATATGACTTGTATTGGTATTAGTATGGTGGGTATGTGACTGTAGTTTGGTATTAGCTATGGTGGATATGTGACTTGTAGTTTGGTATTAGTATGGTGGGTATGTGACTTGTAGTTTGGTATTATGTATGGTGGTATGTACTTGTGTTGGTATTAGCTAGGTGGGTATGTGGACTTGTAGTTTGGTATTAGCTATGGTGGATATGTGACTTGTAGTTTGGTATTAGCTATGGTGGTTGTGACTTGTAGTTTGGTATAGCTATGGTGGATATGTGACTTGTAGTTGGTATTAGGTATGGTGGGTATTGACTTGTGTTTGGTATTAGCTATGGTGGGTATGTGACTGTAGTTTGGTATTAGGTATGGGGGTATGTGCTTGTAGTTTGGTATTAGCTATGGTGGATATGTGACTTGTAGTTTGGTATTAGTATGGTGGATATGTGACTTGTAGTTTGGTATTAGTATGGTGGATATGTGACTTGTAGTTTGGTATTAGCTATAGGTGGATATGTGACTTGTAGTTTGGTATTAGCTATGGTGGATATGTGACTTTTAGTTTGGTATAGCTATGGTGGGTATGTGACTGTAGTTTGGTATTAGCTATGGTGGATATGTGACTTGTAGTTGTGGTATTAGCTATGGTGGGTATGTGACTGGTAGTTTGGTATTAGCTATGGTGGTATGTGGACTTGTAGTTTGGTTTAGCTATGGTGGACTAGTTTGGTTTAGCTATGGTGGTATGTGACTTGTAGTTTGGTATTAGCTATGGTGGGATGTGTAACTTGTAGTTTGGTATTAGCTATGGTGGATATGTGACTTGTAGTTTGGTATTAGCTATGGTGGATATGTGACTTGTAGTTTGTATTAGCTATGTGGGTATGTGACTTGTAGTTTGGTATTAGCTATGGTGGATATGTGACTTGTAGTTTTGGTATTAGCTATGGTGGATATGTGACTTGTAGTTTGGTATTAGCTATGGTGGATATGTGACTTGTAGTTTGGTATTAGCTATGGTGGATATGTGACTTGTAGTTTGGTTTAGCTATGGTGGTATGTGACTTGTAGTTTGGTATTAGCTATGGTGGTATGTGACTTGTAGTTTGGTATTAGCTATGGTGGATATGTACTTGTAGTTTGGTATTAGCTATGGTGGGTATGTGACTTGTAGTTTTGGTATTAGCTATGGTGGTATGTGACTTGTAGTTTGGTATTAGCTATGGTGGGTATGTGACTTGTAGTTTGGTATTAGCTATGGTGGATATGTGACTTGTAGTTTGGTTTAGCTATGGTAGTGATGTAGTTGGTATACTATGGTGTATGTACTTGTGTTTGAGACTATGGTGGGTATGTGACTTGTAGTTTGGTATTAGCTATGGTGGGATATGTGACTTGTAGTTTGGTATTAGCTATGGTGGATATGTGACTTGTAGTTTGGTATTAGTATGGTGGTATGTAGACTTGTAGTTTGGTGTTAGCTATGGTGGTATGTGACTTGTAGTTTGGTATTAGCTATGGTGGGTATGTGGACTTGTAGTTTGGTGTTAGCTATGGTGGGTATTGTGACTTGTAGTTTGGTATTAGCTATGGTGGGATATGTACTTGTAGTTTGGTATTAGCTATGGTGGATATGTGACTTGTAGTTTGGTATTAGCTATGGTGGGTGATGTGACTTGTATTTGGTATTAGCTATGGTGGGTATGTGACTTGTAGTTTGGTATTAGCTATGGTGGGATATGTGACTTTTAGTTTGGTATTTAGTATGGTGGTATGTGACTTGTAGTTTTGGGTATTATGGTTGGTGGTGTATGTGACTTGTAGTTTGGTATTAGCTATGGTGGGTATGTGATTGTAGTTTGGTATTAGCTATGGTGGTAATGTGACTTGTAGTTTGGTATTAGCTATGGTGGGTATTGACTTGTAGTTTGGTATTAGCTATGGTGGATATGTGACTTGTAGTTTGGTATTAGGTATGGTGGTATGTAGACTTGTAGTTTGGTATTAGCTATGGTGGTATGTGACTTGTAGTTTGGTATTGCATGGTGGGTATGTGACTTGTAGTTTGTATTAGCTATGGTGGATATGTGACTTGTAGTTTGGTATTAGTATGGTGGGTATGTGACTTGTAGTTTGGTATTAGTATGGTGGTGTTGACTTGTATTTGGTATTAGCATGGTGGATATGTGACTGTAGTTTGGTGTTAGCTATTGTGGATATGTGACTTGTAGTTTGGTATTAGCTATGGTGGGTATGTGACTTGTAGTTTGGTATTAGCTATGGTGGATATGTGACTTGTAGTTTGGTGTTAGCTATGGTGGATATGTGACTTGTAGTTTGGTGTTAGCTATGGTGGATATGTGACTTGTAGTTTGGTGTTAGCTATGGTGGGTATGTGACTTGTAGTTTGGTATTAGCTATGGTGGATATGTGACTTGTAGTTTGGTATTAGCTATGGTGGATATGTGACTTGTAGTTTGGTATTAGCTATGGTGGATATGTGACTTGAAGTTTGGTATTATGTATGGTGGATATGTGACTTGTAGTTTGGTATTAGCTATGGTGGATATGTGACTTGTAGTTTGGTATTAGCTATGGTGGATATGTGACTTGTAGTTTGGTATTAGGTATGGTGGTATGTGACTTGAAGTTTGTTATTAGCTATGGTGGATATGTGACTTGTAGTTTGTTATTAGCTATGGTGGATATGTGACTTGAAGTTTGTTATTAGCTATGGTGGATATGTGACTTGAAGTTTGGTATTATGTATGGTGGATATGTGACTTGCAGTTTGGTATTAGCTATGGTAGTAGGTATGGTAATGGTGGATATATGACCTATACTTTGGTATTATGTATGATGGATATATGACTTGTAGTTTGGTGTTAGCTATTGTGGATATATGTGCTATACTTTGGTATGAGATATGGAGGATATATGACCTATCGTTCCGTTCTAGGTATGATGGATGCATGACCTGTAGGATGGTGTTAGGTATGATGGATGTATGACCAGCAGTGCATAGTTCTCTACAAGCAAGTCAGCTGAGTTGTTGCACTGGCAAACACATCGGCAATAGTGTGATGCGGTAGGAAACCTCGGCCACCATCATGTACTTCTGTTCGTCAAGTCTTCTTTTACCACAAGGCCTAATGTCAGCAGTGTTCCCTGTATGATGTTTCAATAATATGGATTCACGGGGCACTTGAAGGAAAACTGATACTGGCTGAAAAAAAGAAGGAATGAAAGAAAGAAGACAAAAGAGAGAAAATGAGAGAGAGAGAGGAGAGAGAAGGGGGGAGAGAGGCGAGAGAGAGAGAGAGCGAGAGAGAGACAGAGATAGAGAGACCGAACGATGGGGATTAGTTATATTGAGGGTGGGGGGGGGGACCAGGATCATGGAATTGACTGGCTTTACGTGCCTGTAGGCTAGAGACATGATTAACCTTCCACACCTGACCGCCCCTGCCCCCCAGCCTAGTGGACACTTCCATTTTCTGCAGAAGCCTGACCCAATTTGGAGCCGGTGAGGCGTGGCTAACTTGCTTTTTTCCACCCCTGTGCCCCTGTGTGCAAGTTTTCAGACACTATCAATCAGCGCTTGGCTCTACCTCCGGCTTTACCTCTGGCTCCGGCTCTGGCTTTGGCTTTGGCTTTGGTTTTGCGGCTCTTTCTATTCCGTTCTGTCCCTGACACTGTCCGCAAAGATTTTTCCAGACTGAAGCACGTGAGACAAGTGGTATGATAAACCTGATGACAGTGAGGTCGTTTCCGCGGAAGATGTATATTGCACTAAGTTTTTGAGTGCGTGTAGAGTTTATGCTGTATCTTGCCATAAGTCTTGAGTGTGTATAAAGATTATGCTGTATCTTTCCATAAGTCTTGAGTGTATATAAAGATCATGTTGTATCTTGCCATTAGTCTTGAGTGTGTATAAAGATTGTTGTATCTTGCCATAAGTCTTGAGTGTGTGTAGAGTTTATGTTGGGTCTTGCCATAAGTCTTGAGTGTGTGTAGAGTTTATGTTGGGTCTTGCCATAAGTCTTGAGTGTGTGTAGAGTTTATGCTGGGTCTTGCCATAAGTCTTGAGTGTGTGTAGAGATTATGTTGTATCTTGCCATAAGTCTTGAGTGTGTGTAGAGATTATGCTGTATCTTGCCATAAGTCTTGAGTGTGTGTAGAGATTATGTTGTATCTTGCCATAAGTCTTGAGTGTGGTAGAGATTATGCTGTATCTTGCCATAAGTCTTGAGTGTGGTAGAGATTATGTTGTATCTTGCCATAAGTCTTGAGTGTGTGTAGAGATTATGTTGTATCTTGCCATAAGTCTTGAGTGTGGTAGAGATTATGCTGTATCTTGCCATAAGTCTTGAGTGTGTGTAGAGATTATGTTGTATCTTGCCATAAGTCTTGAGTGTGTGTAGAGATTATGTTGTATCTTGCCATAAGTCTTGAGTGTGGTAGAGATTATGCTGTATCTTGCCATAAGTCTTGAGTGTGTGTAGAGATTATGCTGTATCTTGCCATAAGTCTTGAGTGTGTGTAGGGTTTATGTTGTATCTTGCCATAAGTCTTGAGTGTGTGTAGAGATTATGCTGTATCTTGCCATAAGTCTTGAGTGTGGTAGAGATTATGCTGTATCTTGCCATAAGTCTTGAGTGTGTGTAGAGATTATGTTGTATCTTGCCATAAGTCTTGAGTGTGTGTAGAGATTATGCTGTATCTTGCCATAAGTCTTGAGCGTGTGTAGAGATTATGTTGTATCTTGCCATAAGTCTTGAATGTGTGTAGAGATTATGCTGTATCTTGCCATAAGTCTTGAGTGTGTATAAAGATTATGTTGGGTCTTGCCATAAGTCTTGAGCGTGTAAGATTTACGACCACACGTCTAGCATTAGCCATGATTATGTTGGAGGGTATTTGGGAATCTTGGTTGGCGTCAAGGTAGAGTTCTTGCCTTCCAGTCTAATTGCATGGGTTCGAGTCTCACTCTTCTTGTACGAAGCTGGTAGATAGGACGAGGGAGGAAAAGAGAGCTGTAAACTGTATAGACAATGAAAGATGTAATGAGTGTGTTAGACGGTCATTTTAAAGCTGAAGTGTGTTCCCCTTCCATTGATTCTGTCTCGTCTGATGTCCTTGTGGTCATTAATTGTACTGCTGTCTTCATCATTCACCGACTTCTTAGTGTAGTCGGTCAGAACGCCATACTGACAGAGGGTGTGGGTTCAACCCTCGGTCAAGCCGTAGGATTTTTTTCTCCAAGTGGGCTGGCTGCCTGTTGTAATAGAGCTGTGCATTCTAGATCTGATTTCTCGGGTTCGATCCTATCCCTCAGCATAAACAGTGGCCTGTTCGCTGCTCGTTTTAATGCTCCAGTCTGGTGTTGTCAGCTTAGTTGTTCATAGGGAGGGACTTGTTCTCTCACCCACTCCCCTCTCTCTCTCTCTGAAGACCTTGCCAACACATAGGGGTTTTGTACAGGCTGAAGGAATCTGCCAGACAGCAGATGTCAGGTTGTGTGGATTGTGTGGAGAGCACACGGAATTGTCTCAGTACGATGAATCTGTATTGAGTATAACTCTTGAGAGTCACGGAGTTATCTCCCATGTAGAATTTCTCTCCACCATCGTGGTTGTGTGTAGCGTAGTTGCAGGGTATATGGGTAACTTGGGCATTCTTTTTTTAAGGAATGTTTTGAGCTTGCCACTTTATGCTTTGCGGCTGCGTCTATGCTAGCTGAATGGGTAGCGCAAACTGTGTTGGGTTTGAGAAATTCTACATGGGAGATAACTCGTGACTCTCAAGAGTTATGTTACTTAGTTGATATTTAAAACTCTCCCTGCTTCCCTCTTATTTCCTTTGTCTTGAATATACTTTAAAATTATTCACTCCATCCTGACCTGATACAAGAACTGTGATTGTGGCCACCAAGTTATGGAGTTGTGGTGGACTCTGTGAACCGTCTGTTGTTATGTTACTGTCACTGTGTCTAGAGGATGTCTTTGACTTGTTTTTGTACACATTTTAACATCATTAGTGTATATGTTATATTATGTGAAATCATTGTCTGTTGACCTATCTGTCAACATTTTGTCATGTAGCCCTATATGGGTTTTTATGATAAATACATGGCTGGGTTTGAAATGGTGTCCGTTGATGACCCTTGTGGATCAGTGTGTTGGTTTACATCCCTATCAACTATAGTGAGTCTCCTGGTACTACACCAAATTACAGAGTACACTGTGGTTTATAGTCGGTTGGATCTGGTGGTTCACCCACTTTTGTTATTCACTGACTGTGCTGATAATTTTTTTGTTTCTTGTATAGAGTCTGTGTGTGGGTTTACATCTCCAATCAGCCATAGTGAGTCTCCTGGTTCTACACCAAATTATAGATTTCACTAAGGTTTATGGTAACTAAAACTGGTATCTCATCGACTTTTGTGATTCATTTATTGTGATGGTATGTTTTTGTTATTGGTTATTATACAGAGATGATTCGTGTATTGTGATGATATGTTTTTGTTATTGGGTATTATACGGAGATGATTCGTTCATTGTGATGGTATGTTTTTGTTATTGGTTATTATACGGAGATGATTCGTGTATTGTGATGATATGTTTTTGTTATTGGTTATTATACAGAGATGATTCGTGTATTGTGATGGTATGTTTTTGTTATTGGTTATTATACGGAGATGATTCGTTCATTGTGATGATATGTTTTGTTATTGGGTATTATACGGAGATGATTCGTTCATTGTGATGATGTGTTTTGTTATTGGTTATTATTCGCAGTCTAGTGGTTCAGTTTTTGGAGGATCGTGTTCCTTTGGGATCAGTTTTGTATCCTAACATGAAGACCCATGTCAGGCGATAAGGGAGCAGTATGCCTGCTGATCCGTCATCAGTGGTTTATAGAGTCTGGTCATTCAGCGAGTCTGAGATAAAATTATATAAAACTACTGTGCCACTGTGGTGGTGATGTGGTGCAGAGAGGGAAGGGGATAGGGGTGTGGGAGAGGTAGGAGGGAGAGATAAGGTGGATGCCGAGGGCGGCAGTTAGGACAGATTTTCTGGTTGGTCTGTTATCCTCACACTTCACCAACACCGCTGGGGCCAGCAGCAGCACGAGGAGGAGGAGAGGAGGAGGAAGGCTGGTTGAAAACTGGAGGAGGGAGAGGCAGGGGGCACTGATCCCCAGGATGGTGATCCTCCATGTTTTCTGCTCCCTCCTTCCTCCTCTTCCCCCCCCCCTCCCTCCCTTGTCCCTTGTTCGGTTTTCTTGCACAAAGCAAGATGTCGGCATGATGCTGGCTAAGTAATGAATTCGTTCATTTCACGAGTCGAGAAAGTTGTTGTTGTTGTTGTTTTGTTGTTGTTGTTGTTGTAAGGAATTCCAGCCTATTAGCTAAATGCTGTTCAATTTTTCGTTTACATCCCCGCCGCCACCACCACAATGATCAAATATAACAACAAAAATAACTCCTTCAAAAATAACCAATCACTATCATATTGTTGTCTACTGATGACTACTGTTGTTACCTACTGTTGACTAAGTATGAATGTTGTCGACTGATGACTGCCCATAGCTACCTACCGTGGGGATGCCGGGAGCTCTTTCAGTATAAATAGTATCCCCACCTTCTGGAAATTCTGTGCGAGAAATTTCCTCTGTCCGAATGTCACTCTTTGTTTCTGCCTTGCTCCTTTGCTTTCTG
This sequence comes from Monoplex corrugatus, assembly GCA_030674185.1. Classification (NCBI taxonomy): domain Eukaryota; kingdom Metazoa; phylum Mollusca; class Gastropoda; order Littorinimorpha; family Ranellidae; genus Monoplex; species Monoplex corrugatus. Next base: position 8,217,731 of record CM060310.1, on the reverse strand, counting down.
CCATTTCTTCCTATCATTTTCTGCTTGCTGGTCCATTTACATGTGTGTTTGATAAAGTCTTACATACTCTCTCTTAGGGCTGATAATTGGATGCATGTATTGGGTGCGGTTTTTTTTGTTTTGTTTTGTTTTTGTTTTTGTTCTAGGGAGGTGAGATAAGCGGAAGCAATTTTAGATAATTAGGCCCGTTCTTGTATATGTTTTGAAGTTCTTAGTTATGTTTAAATTTGTATTCGGGTGTGTTTTTGAATCCCCTGTGTGATAAATTGGACGGAGTGATCGGCGCCAGGGACATTTCCTTGGATTGTGTCCCTTAGTGCAATTATGTGTGTGCTTGATTTTCTTTACCTTTTGTTTGTTTTGTTTTGTTTTGCTTTGCTTTGTTTTGTTTTGTTTTGCTTTGTTGTTTTTTTGCTTTGTTTTGTTTTGTCCTGTTGAAGCATTGTGTATTTTTGAAACAGCTATAGCCGTGATATGGTTCTGTGCAGTCGGCTGGGGTTATAACAACAACAATAACAGCTTCCTGCATAACTCCCTCCCTCGCCCTATCTTTCAACTTTCTAAACTTTTCATTCCTTCAGCCACCAGGAAGGAAGCTGGTGGACAGGGTGAGGGAGGGAAAGGATTTTAATGCCTTGTCAGCGTGTGCAGGCATGTTCCAGCGGCCGGCCATTTGCATCCCTGTGTTGTTTCCATCTTGCCTGGTTATCCCCCCTCGCCCATCTCCCCATCCACCTCCCCCCCCCCACCCCCACCCTGTCTTCCCGTGTTACGTCCCTTTTGTGCTGTCGTGTCTGCTGATCTTCTGATCTTGTTCTTTTCCTCTGGATTTGTGAGAAAAAAAAAAGTCACTTTAATTCTGTTTTTGTCTGTATCACGCACGTACACACTCACGCACACAAACGCACCACACACACACACGCATGTACGCACGAGCACACACACATCGTCTAATATCACTCATAGAGAAAAGACGTTAAATCAAAGAACGAAACACACCACACACACACACACACACACACACACACACACACACACACACACACACACACACACACACACACACACACACAAAAAAACAAACAAACAAACAAACACACACATACACACACAGAGAGAAATTCACACATACATACACAGAGTCACACACACATATATATATACACACGCACGCACGCTCGCACACATGTCTGATGTTGTAGTAAACAAAGCTGAAATGAAAGCACACCATAAGGAGTATGTCCATGACAATACAGTAGAATTAAGTGTTGTGTATCTGTGTGGCAGAGTTCCCGAGTCATTGGCAATACCATTAGACTTATATGGTCTTTATCTAGGTAGCAGAGCTCTCAAGCCAATGACAGTACTAGAGTAATATCTGTGCAATACACCTGGAATAATGTGCTGTGTGGCAGAGGTACTAAGTCTGAAGCCATTGACAATACCACTAGAATTATGTCTGTGACAAAATCACTAGAATTACGGCAATGACAATACCAGTGGAATTATGTGGTGCTGTGTGTCTGTGTGGCAGAGTTCCCAAGCCATTGACAATACCCCTAGCATTATGTCTGTGACAATATATACCAGTGGGATTATGGTATGTTGTGTATCTGTGTACCACAGTTCTCAAGTCAGTGATAATACCACTAGAATTATGTGCTGTGTGTCTGTGTAGCAGAGGTCTGGAGTCAGTGATAATCCCGCTGGAATTATGTGCTGTAATTCTGTGTGGCAGAGCTCTCAAATCAGTGACAATATCACTATAGTTGTCTATGATAGAATCATTAGAATTACAATACCAGTGGAATTATGTGGTGTTGTGTATCTGTGTACCACAGTTCTCAAGTCAGGGATAATACCACTAGAAATGTGTGCTGTGTATCTATGTGGCAGAGTTCTCAAGTCAGGATAATACCACTAAATTATGTGCTGTGTGTCTGTGTACCACAGTTCTCAAGTCAGGGATAATACCACTAGAAATGTGTGCTGTTATCTATGTGCAGAGTTCTCAAGTCAGGATAATACCACTAGAAATGTGTGCTGTTATCTATGTGGCAGAGTTCTCAAGTCAGGGATAATACCACTAGAATTATGTTTTGTATCTGTGTACCACAGTTCTCAAGTCAGGGAAATACCACTAAAATGTGTGCTGTGTATCTATGTGGCAGAGTTCTCAAGTCAGGGATAATACCACAATTATGTGCTGTGTTCTGTGTAGCAGAGGTCTGGAGTCAGTGATATCCCGCTGGAATTATGTGCTGTAATTCTGTTGGCAGAGCTCTCAAATCATAACAATACCATTTAGTTGTCTATGATAGAATCATTAGAATTACAATACCAGTGGATTATGTGTGTTGTGTATCTGTGTACCACAGTTCTCAAGTCAGGGATAATACCACTAGAAATGTGTGCTGTGATCTATGTGTCAGAGTTCTCAAGTCAGGGATAATACCACTAGAATATGTGCTGTGTGTCTGTGTACCACAGTTCTCAAGTCAGGGATAATACCACTAGAAATGGTGCTGTGTATCTATGTGGCAGAGTTCTCAAGTCAGGATAAACCACTAGAAATGTGTGCTGTGTATCTATGTGGCAGAGTTCTCAAGTCAGGGATAATACCACTAGAATTATGTGTTGTGTATCTGTTACCACAGTTCTCAGTCAGGGATAATACCTAAATGGTGCTGTGTATCTATTGGCAGAGTTCTCAAGTCAGGGATAATACCACTAGAATTATGTGCTGTGTGTCTGTGTAGCAGAGGTCTGGAGTCAGTGATAATCCCGCTGGAATTGTGTGCTGTAATTCTGTGTGGCAGAGCTCTCAAATCAGTAACAATACCATTATAGTTGTCTATGATAGAATCATTAGAATTACAATACCAGTGGAATTATGTGGTGTTGTGTATCTGTGTACCACAGTTCTCAAGTCAGGGATAATACCACAGAAATGTGTGCTGGTATCTATGTGCAGAGTTCTCAAGTCAGGATAATACCACTAGAATTATGTGATGTGTATCTGTGTAGCAGAGTTCTCAAGTCAGTGATAGCACCACTAGAATTATGTGATGTGTATCTGTGTGCGAGTTCTCAAGTCAGTGATAGCACCACTGAATTATGTGATCTATGTGCAGAGTCCAATCAGGTGAATTATGTGAATATGTGTGTGTTTGTGTGCAGAGTCTAGTCAGTGATATCCCTGAATTATGTGTGTACTATGTGGCAGAGTCTCAATCAGTAACACATAATTATTGTTGTCTATGTAGATTTATAGAAACATACCTTGAATATTGTGTGTGTATCTTGTCAAGTTCTCAAGTCAGGAATACCACTAGAAATTGTGTGTACTATGTGGCAGAGTTCTCAAGTCAGGACAGTACCACTGAATTATGTGATGTGTATCTATGTGGCAGAGTTCTCAAGTCAGTGACAGTACCACTGAATTTGTGTGTGTATCTATGTGGCAGAGTTCTCAAGTCAGTGATAATACACATGAATTATTGCTGTGTATCTATGTAGAAAGTTCCCAGTGTATCTATGTGGCAGAGTTCCAAGTCAGTGACATACCTATGAATTATGTGATGTGTATCTATGTGCAGAGTTCTCAAGTCAGTGATTATACCACATGAATTATATGCTGTGTATCTATGTGGCAGAGTTCCCAAGTCAATGACAATACCACAATAATTACATGCTGTGTATCTATGTGGCAGAGTTCCCAGTCGGCCAGCTCTGTGCCCTCCACTCCCACCAGTGTCACGTCCAACACAGAGCGCCACCTACAGGAGTTTGAGGGACACAGCCCTGCAATATGCCGCCAAGTCCCTGCAGTCGCTGTGAGTGCATGTCTGTACTGTTTAGTTCTTGATTAGCATGAAGAGTGTCTTCTTCACCTTGCCATCAAAACGACGAAAATGATGAGTGCATGTCTGTACTTGATTAGCATGATGAGTATGTCCTCCTCTCTTTGCCATGTAAAAGACGAAAACATGATTGGAGCGTAAAAGCTTGAAACCTGTAAGGTATCTGGAAGAAAGTTTCTCACCTGTGTGGTGGACTGGTTGTTGCTTAAGATACATGTATCTAGAAGACAGTTTCTCATCTGTAAGGCGGACTGGTTGGTGCTTTAAAGTTTGACATTGTAAGGTATCTAGAAGACAGTTTCTCACCTGTGTGGTGGACTGGTTGTTGCTTAAGGTTCATGTATCTAGAAGATAGTTTCTCATCTGTAAGGCGGACTGGTTGGTGCTTTAAAGTTTGACACTGTAAGGTATCTAGAAGACAGTTTCTCACCTGTAAGGTGGACTGGTTGGTATCTAAAACAAAGATCTCACCTGTAAAGTGGACTGGTTAGTGTTTCAAAGCCTTAGCTCCCTACGGGTGTATACGCGTGCAGTTTATCAAGTACGCACATTAAACATCCTAAGTCGTGTCACTTGCTGGCTTATGGAAACATGAAGACACCCAGCATGCACGCCCACCAAAGATGTAGACTATGCAGCAACATAGTAGAATGTGATCAGCTTATACTAACAGCTCTAGTTCTTGCTTCTCTGAAAAGTTTGTGTATAATGTGCAGCGAGTCCAAATGGGTTTGGAAAATAGCGGTACACAAGAACGCTTTATGAAATTGTATTTTATTTCTATTTCACATTAACATTGTTTCTTCGGAAGCAAGATATGTGTTGATCTTGTCTTCAACGAATATTCCTCTTTGAGAAACAAGAAATGTGTCGATCATTTCTTCCCTGCAATTATTCCTATTTCAGAAACAAGAATATTGTCGATCATTTCTTGTCTGCAACAGTTCCGCTTTGAAAAGCAAGAAATGTGTCGATCATTCCTTTTCGTCAACAACTATTCCTCTTTGAGAAACGAGAAATATGTTGATCTTGTCGATCATGTTTTGTCTTGAATAACAATTCTTCTTTGAGAGACAAAAAATATGCTAATCATTTCTTTGCCTTCAGCAGCTATTTCTCTTGGAGAAATAAGAAATATGTTGGTAATTTTTTTTGTTTTGACAACTATTCCATTTTTAGAAACAAGACATATGTTGATCATTTCTTTGCCTTCAACAACTATTCCTTTTTGAGAAATAAGAAAAAAATTTATTGTTTCTTGTCTTCAACAATTATTCCTTTTTGAGAAACGAGAAATGTGTTGATCATTTCTCGTCTTCAACAACTATTCCTCGTTCAAAAACAAGAAATATATTGCTCATGTCGATCATGTCTTGTCTTGAAGAACTGTTCCTTTGTGCGAAACAAGAAAAATGGTGATCATTTCTTCTTTTCAACAACTATTCCTCTTTGGGAAACAAGAAATATGTTTGATCATTTCCTGTTATTCCTCTTTCAACAGTGTGTCTCCACAAGAACGCAAGGACCCAGTCAGGGAGGAGGAGGGGAAAGAGGAGAATGGTGGGAACCGACCAATCAGATTCGCCGTACGATCTCTGGGCTGGGTACGCATCGCTGAAGAGGATTTGACCCCGGAACGCAGCAGTCGGGCCGTGAACAAATGTATTGTGGACCTGTCGCTGGGCCGTAATGACATCAATGATGCTGTTGGACGCTGGGGAGATGTGAGTACTTTTCTCTGTGTGTGTGTGTGTGTGTGTGTGTGTGTGTGTGTGTGTGTGTGTGAGAGAGAGAGAGAGAGAGAGAGTGAGAGTGTGTGTGTGTGTGTGTTTGTGTGTGTCGTGTGTGTGTGTGTGTGTGTTTATCTGTGTGTGTCTGTGTGTTTGTTTGTGTGTGTCGTGTGTGTATGTGTATGTGTGTTGTGTGTGTGTATGTGTAAGAGAGAGAATTTGTTTGCGTGTGTGTGCGTGTGTGTGTATGGTGCGTGCCTATGTGTCTTTCTGTCTGTCTGTCGGTATTATATAATGTGTATGTGCGCATGCATTTGTGCGTGTGTATGCGTACGTGTGCGTTAGACGTTGAGGGAGACTCTGTGTGTGTGTGTGTGTGTTGTGTGTGTGTGTGTGTGTGTGTGTGTGTGTGTGTGTGTGTGTGTGTGTGTGTGTGTGTGTGTGTGTGTGTGTGCGAGAGAGAGAGAGAGAGAGCGTGCGTGTGTGGGTTGTGGACTTATGCCTGGACCTTAAGACATTAGTTATGCCTTGGGACATAGTGGGGTAGTGGGGATGGGAACTTGGGTATGTAGGCTATGTGCGCATGTCTTGTCTGTCAACCTGCCCGAATGTCTGCCTGCCTGCCTACCTGAGTGTGTGTTTTAATTCGTATTGGATGTGCTACAAATGTCAGGACGAAACAGATTTAACCCTCTTACTCCCGCAGTGTACCCACCACTTGCAAAAACTTAACCCTTTGACTCCTCACCCTATCCACCAGCTTCCTGCAGGAAGCTGGTGGATAGGGTGATTGAGTCAAAGGGTTAAGTTTTTGCTTCGATAGCATGACTGGCAATGCTAGATGCTGGTGGATAGGGTGCAGGAGTCAAAGGGTTAATGTCCCATACAAACAATTTCCAGGCCTTCAAATCACTGTTGGCGATCATTTGATGCCATGACAGAGATCTATGCAAACACGTCTGGTAATCATCTGGGTGAAACGATGATATGAACTCTATACAGATGGTGGTCTGTTTGGTGATACGATCAACCCAGGAGTCCATGTACTTTCAAAGCCACATTCCATGGCAGCAAATGGAGTTCAAATCATGGCCACACAGAACAGAAAACATCACTTTGTTGAGTCAATAGCTGGTGATCAGGGAAGAAAATTAAACGTAGTCATGCAGTAGTGATCCGCTGGCCCCCAGGGAGATGACCCCAGGTTTCGCCAACAACAGTGCTGGCGAAGTGTGAACACACTCCAGTTCACTCGGTTACGTCCATACATTGCCATCCACCTTTTCTCAATTATATCATTCTGTTCGCTGCTGTTCACCCACTCAGTTATATCCATACACTCCTATCCATTTAATGATACCTGTACGTTGCTGTCCATTTCACTCATTATGTCTACAGACTGCTCCACTTTTTCCAAATTATATCTGCAGATTGCTATCCAGTTTTCTTGCTGCCCAGTTTTCCTCAAATAGATCTACATGTTACTGTCAGCTTTTACTCAGATTATATCTACAGATGGCTATCCACTTTTACTTAATTATATCCAGACATTGCTATCCACTTTTACTTAATTATATCCAGACGTTGCTGTCCACTTTTACTTAATTATATCCAGACGTTGCTATCCACTTTTACTTAATTATATCCATACATTGCTATCCACTTTTACTTAATTATATCCAGACGTTGCTATCCACTTTTACTTAATTATATCCAGACATTGCTATCCACTTTTACTTAATTATATCCAGACGTTGCTATCCACTTTTACTTAATTATATCCAGACGTTGCTGTCCACTTTTACTTAATTATATCCAGACGTTGCTATCCACTTTTACTTAATTATGTCCAGACGTTGCTATCCACTTTTACTTAATTATGTCCAGACATTGCTGTCCACTTTTACTTAATTATATCCATACATTGCTGTCCACTTTTACTTAATTATATCCAGACGTTGCTGTCCACTTTTACTTAATTATATCCAGACATTGCTGTCCACTTTTACTTAATTATATCCAGACATTGCTGTCCACTTTTACTTAATTATATCCAGACATTGCTGTCCAATTTTACTTAATTATATCCATACATTGCTGTCCACTTTTACTTAATTATATCCATACATTGCTATCCACTTTTACTTAATTATATCCAGACATTGCTGTCCACTTTTACTTAATTATATCCATACATTGCTGTCCACTTTTACTCAATTATATCCAGACATTGCTGTCCACTTTTACTCAATTAATTATATTCATACATTACTGTCCACTTTTACATGTTGTATCCATACACTTTTTATTTAGTTATATCCATATATCCATACACTGCCGTGCACTATTTAATTGTATCTATACATTGCTGCCTACTTCTACTTAGTTATATCCATACAGTGCTGCAGTGCTGTCCACATAATTATATCTATACATTGCTGTCCACTTTTACTCAGTTATATCCATACATTCCTGCCCACTTTTACTCAGTTATATCTATACATTCCTGCCCACTTTTACTCAGTACATTCCTGCCCACTTTTACTCAGTTATATCTATACATTCCTGCCCACTTTTACTCAGTTATATCTATACATTCCTGCCCACTTTTACTCAGTTATATCTATACATTCCTGCCTACTTTTACTCAGTACATTCCTGCCCACTTTTACTCAGTTATATCTATACATTCCTGCCCAATTTTACTCAGTACATTCTGCCCACTTTTATTCAGTTATATCTATACATTCCTGCCCACTTTTACTCAGTTATATCTATACATTCCTGCCCACTTTTACTCAGTTATATCTATACATTCCTGCCACTTTTACTCAGTTATATCTATACATTCCTGCCCACTTTTACTCAGTTATATCTATACATTCCTGCCCATTTTTACTCAGTTATATCTATACATTCCTGCCCACTTTTACTCAGTTAATTATACATTCCTGGCCACTTTTACTCAGTTATATCCATACATTCCTGCCCACTTTTACTCAGTTATATCTATACATTCTGCCCACTTTTACTCTGTTATATCTATACATTCCTGCCCACTTTTACTCAGTTATATCTATACATTCCTGCCCACTTTTACTCAGTTATATCTATACATTCCTGCCCACTTTTACTCAGTTATATCTATACATTCCTGCCACTTTTACTCAGTTATATTCTATACATTCCTGCCCACTTTTACTCAGTTATATCCATACATTCCTGCCCACTTTTACTCAGTTATATCTATACATTCCTGCCCATTTTTACTCAATACATTCCTGCCCACTTTTACTCAGTCATATCTATACATTCCTGCCCACTTTTACTCAGTTATATCTATACATTCCTGCCCACTTTTACTCAGTTATATCTATACATTCCTGCCCACTTTTACTCAGTTATATCTATACATTCCTGCCAACTTTTACTCAGTTATAGCTATACATTCCTGCCCACTTTTACTCAGTTATATCTATACATTCCTGCCTACTTTTACTCAGTACATTCCTGCCCACTTTTACTCAGTTATATCTATACATTCCTGCCCACTTTTACTCAGTACATTCCTGCCCACTTTTACTCAGTTATATCTATACATTTCCTGCCACTTTTACTCAGATATCTATACATTCCTGCCCACTTTTACTCAGTTATATCTATACATTCCTGCTCACTTTTACTCAGTTATATCGATACATTCCTGCCCACTTTTACTCAGTTATATCGATACATTCCTGCCCATTTTTACTCAGTTATATCCATACATTCCTGCCCATTTTTACTCAGTATACCTATACATTCCTGCCACTTTTACTCAGTTATATCCATACATTCCTGCCCACTTTTACTCAGTTATATCCATACATTCCTGCCCACTTTTACTCAGTTATATCCATACATTTCTGCCCACTTTTACTCAGTTATATCTATACATTTCTGCCCACTTTTACTCAGTTATATCCATACATTTCTGCCCAGTTTTACTCAGTTATATCTATACATTCCTGCCCACTTTTACTCAGTTATATCCATACATTCCTGCCCACTTTTACTCAGTTATATCTATACATTCCTGCCCACTTTTACTCAGTTATATCTATACATTCCTGCCTACCTTTACTCAGTACATTTCTGCCCACTTTTACTCAGTTATATCTATACATTTCTGTCCACTTTTACTCAGTTATGTCTATACATTCCTGCCCATTTTTATTCAGTTATATCCATACATTTCTGTCCACTTTTACTCAGTTATATCCATACATTCCTGTCCATTTTTACTCAGTTATATCCATACATTTCTGTCCACTTTTACTCAGTTATATCCATACATTTCTGCCCATTTTTACTCAGTTATATCCATACATTTCTGTCCACTTTTACTCAGTTATCCATACATTTCTGTCCATTTTTACTCAGTTATATCTATACATTTCTGCCCACTTTTACTCAGTGATATCCATACATTCCTGTCCATTTTTACTCGGTGATATCCATACATTTCTGCCCACTTTTACTCAGTTATATCATACATTTCTGCCCACTTTTACTCAGTTATATCCATACATTTCTGTCCATTTTTACTCAGTTATATCTATACATTTCTGCCCACTTTTACTCAGTTATATCTATACATTTCTGTCCACTTTTACTCAGTTATATCTATACATTCCTGTCCATTTTTACTCAGTTATATCCATACATTTCTGCCCACTTTTACTCAGTTAAATCTATACATTCCTGCCCACTTTTACTCAGTTATATCTATACATTTCTGTTCACTTTTACTCAGTTATATCGATACATTCCTGTCCATTTTTACCCAGTTATATCCATACATTTCTGTCCACTTTTACTCAGTTATATCTATACATTCCTGCCTACCTTTACTCAGTACATTCCTGCCCACTTTTACTCAGTTATATCTATACATTCCTGCCTACCTTTACTCAGTACATTCCTGCCCACTTTTACTCAGTTATATCCATACATTTCTGTCCACTTTTACTCAGTTATATCCATACATTTCTGCCCACTTTTACTCAGTTATATCTATACATTTCTGTCCATTTTTACTCAGTTATATCCATACATTTCTTCCCACTTTTACTCAGTTATATCCATACATTCCTGCCCACTTTTACTCAGTTATATCCATACATTCCTGCCCACTTTTACTCAGTTATATCCATACATTCCTGTCCACTTTTACTCGAATCATATCCATACACTGCTAATCCACTTAATTATATCCATACATTGTTGTCCAGTTTTCTCAATTATCTCCATAAATTGCTGACCACATTAACTCAGTTATATCCACCCATATGCTATCCACTTAATTGTATCCATACATTGCTGTCCACTTTTACTCAGTTATATCCACACATAGCAGCCCACTATTTTTCAATTGTACGAGTACATTGCGGTTCGCTTCCGACAGTAAGAATTTGCCCCCAGGGAATTCGTCACTAGTTCCATTTCCTCTCTGTCTAATCTGCTGGTAATGATCTACTAGATATGTGAGCTGGTGCAAAATGTTAGCCTCAACAAAGTGTTGAAAGAGAAGATAGATGGGGCGTTACTATTGTGTATACCAGACACCATCGTATTGACTGGAATTGACAGTGAATAGGCCAGGTTGGACCTGAACTATTGGTATGGTATTTGAGATATCCAAGTCACAGCAACTTGACCAACTGGGATCGAACTTGAGATACCCACTACCCATCACCCGCTACCCACACTTCATCCGCTACCCACACTTCATCCATTACCCACACTTCATCCATTACCCACACTTCATCCATTACCCACACTTCATCCACTACCCACACTTCATCCATTACCCACACTTCATCCATTACCCACACTTCATCCATTACCCACACTTATCCATTTCCCACACTATCTCTAATCCATTACCACATATTACTGTCAATTTACCCACACTTCATCATACCCACACTTCATCATTACCCACACTTCATCCATTACCCACACTTTATGCATTACCATACTCCAATCCAATTGACCAACTGATCAATCATTACCCACACTCATCCATTACCCACACTTCATCCATTACCACACTTCATCCATTACCCACACTTCATCACATTATACCCACACTTCATCCACTACCCACACTTCATCCATTACCCACACTTCATCCATTACCCACACTTCATCCATTACCCACACTTCATCCATTACCCACACTTCATCCATTACCCACACTTCATCCAGCTATCCACCACCCACATCATCATCATCATCATCAGGTGCCCTGCCGCATGGCGTTGGCGATCATGGACTTCCATCTGTCTCTATCTCTCGTTGCCCCTAGCATCTCTTCCACCCACCCCCACCCCCACCCCCCCTCGTCCCCAGCCATTCTGCAAGTCCGTCCAGCATTTTCTCCCTGGGTCTACCTGGTGCTCTCTTTCCCTCCAGCTTTCCCGTTGTAACCAAGTGCTCCAAATCCCCCTTCCTCATAAAATGGCCTATAAATGTTGCCTGTCTTTTCCTAATCTTCCTTATGAGTGATCTACTTGTGTCTGCCTCCAACAAGACTGTCTCGTTTGTTTTCTTTGCTGTCCACATGGAACTCTCAACATTCTTCTTAGAAACCACATCTCGGCTGCCTCAATCTTGTTCTGGCTTTGTTTGTTGACTGTCCACGCCTCACATCCGTACAACAGTATTGGTTCTATATAACATTCAAGAACTCTCTTCCTGATGTTAATAGATAGGCATTTGTTGGTAAGAATGCTTGTCATCTTCTTGAATGCTGTTTTGGCTTGGCCGATTCTGCTGGCTATTTCTGATGTGCATCTGCCGTCTGATGAAATGACCGTTCCCAGGTATTTGAACTTATCAATCTGTGTCACACTGCACTGTTATCCACCACCCACACTGCACTACTACCCACCACCCACATTTTAGACATACACATTTCATCCACCACCCACACTTCCACTACTCACCATCCACTCTTCATCCAATACCTACCACCCACATCCTTCCATCACCACCCACTACCCACATTTTACCCACACACACACCCACTACCCACACCATTTTACCCACACACATCACCCACTACCCACCACCCACATTTTACCCACACACATCACCCACTACCCACATTACCCACACCACATCACCCACTACCCACCACCCACATTTTACCCACACACATCACCCACTACCCACCACCCACATTTTACCCACACACATCACCACTACCCACCACCCACATTTTACCCACACACATCACCCACTACCCACTATCCACATTTTACCCACACATTCATCCACCACCCACCATCCACACTTATCCACTACTGCCACCCCACATTACCCACCACCACACTTCATCCACACTACCCGCCACCCACACTACCCACACACACATCACCCACTACCCCACCCACATTACCCACACACACACATCACCCACTACCCACCACCCACACTTTACCCACACACATCACCCACTACCCACCACCCACATTTACCCACATATACATCACCCACTACCCACCACCCACCACCCATTTTACCCACACACACTTCACCCACCACCCACATTTTACCACACACATCACCCACCACACACATTTTACCCCCACACACTTCATCCACTACCCACACTTCACCCACCACCCATACATCACCCACTACCCACCACCCACACTTCATCCACCACCCACACATCACCCACTACCCACCACCCACATTTTACCCACCCACACATCACCCACTACCTACACCCACATTTTAACCCACACACACATCACCCACCACCCACACTTCACCACACACACACTTCACCCACCACACATATTTATCCACACACACATCACCCACTACCCCACCCACAAATATTGTATTATTATTATTATTACCACCCACATTTTACCCACACACAATTACCACCACCCACATTTTACCACACACACACTTCACCCACCACACATATTTTATCCACACACACATCACCCACTACCCACCACCCACATTTTAACCCACACACACATCACACATCACCCACCACCCACATTTTACCCACACACACATCACCCACTACCCACCACCCACATTTTACCCACACACACATCACCCACTACCCACCATCCACATTTTACTCACACACATCAACCACTACCCACCACCCACATTTTACCCACACACACATTTCATCCACCACCCACATTTTACCCACACACACATTTCATCCACCACCCACACTTCCACTACCCACCATCCCCACTTTACCCACTACCCACCCACCCCCACACTTCACCCAGCTACCCCTACTACATTCCCTACCCCCCACCCTACCACCACTCCCACTTCACCCAGCCACTCTCCACCCACACACGTCCATCAACCCTTCACCCCTGTCTCTCATCCTTCTGTTGTTGTCCATGGAGGTTCTGGTTTTAGTCAAAATCTAATTTCAATATCAAGT
>CM060310.1:8148656-8198656 GCA_030674185.1 Monoplex corrugatus | reverse complement strand
TTCTCCAGAGATAGGGTAAGTTGGTCCGTTCTCCAGATAGGGTAAGTTGGTCTGTTCTCTAGAGATAGGGTAAGTTGGTCCGTTCTCCAGAGATAGGGTAAGTTGGTCCGTTCTCCAGAGATAGGGTAAGTTGGTCTGTTCTCCAGAGATAGGGTAAGTTGGTCCGTTCTCCAGAGATAGGGTAAGTTGTCTGCTCTCCAGAGATAGGGTAAGTTGGTCAGTACCCCGGAGACAGGGTTCAACATACTCAGGACACAAACTATTCTGTCGTTGAAATCGTTAAGTCGTTTTATCTTTTTCCGTACCCTTGACCTGATCCTTATCCTACTTCCGGGGGCTCTTTCAGTATAAATAGTATCCCCACCTTCTGGACATTCTGTGCTAGAAGTTTCCTCTTTTCTGTCACTCTTCTTGTTTCTGCCTAGTTCTTTTGCTTTCTGTCATTTCTTCCTATCATTTTCTGCCTTGCTGGTCCATTCACCTGTATGTGTTCGATAAAGTCTTAATACTCTCTGTTAGGATTGATAATTGGGTACACGTAGTAAGTGCATTTTTGACTCTAGGGAAATGTGATGTGTGGAAGCAATTTTAGGTAATTTAGGCCCGTTTTAGACATGTTTTGGTGTCCTTAGTTATGTTTAAAATTGTATTCATGTATGTTTTTATGTTTTAGTGTCCTTAGTTATGTTTAAAATTGTATTCAGGTATGTTTTTATGTTTTAGTGTCCTTAGTTATGTTTAAAATTGTATTCAGGTATGTTTTTATGTTTTAGTGTCCTTAGTTATGTTTAAAATTGTATTCAGGTATGTTTTTATGTTTTAGTGTCCTTAGTTATGTTTAAAATTGTATTCATGTATGTTTTTATGTTTTAGTGTCCTTAGTTATGTTTAAAATTGTATTCAGGTATGTTTTTATGTTTTAGTGTCCTTAGTTATGTTTAAAATTGTATTCAGGTATGTTTTTATGTTTTAGTGTCCTTAGTTATGTTTAAAATTGTATTCAGGTATGTTTTTTTAAATCCCCTGTGTGATGAATTGGACGTAGTGGTCGACGCCTTGGATTATATGCGCGAATGCATTGATGTGTATGCTTGGTTTTGTTTTCTTTCTTTTTTTTTTTCCTCTGTTGAAGTAGTGTGTATGTTTTGTGAAAAACGGTCATAGCCCTGTGGCTCTACTCAATCGGCGGGCTTTAGCAAAATGACAGTAACAATCTACTAGCCTGGCTATGACATTTAATCGCTGTTATGACGCCAGGCTGATCAATCACCAAGACAGCAGACACACACGGCTACTGATGACACTCCCCCCCCCACACCCTCTTCTTTAACCTTTGACTCCAGCACCTATTCACCAACTGCAAATTAACCTCAATACAGTTCTGCATTTGATCCTACCCTATCCACCAGCTCAATGCAGAGCTGGAAGGGTGAGAACAAGATAAATTTGCTTGCTAGATGCTCAGCAGTGCTACAGTGGGAATCAAACGGTTCAATTTTGTTTGCTAGCATGTTGGCAATGCAGGATGCTGGTTGGACAAGTGAGAATCAAAGGGTTAATTTTTGCTTTGCTAGCATGGTGCAGTGCAGGATGTGGTAGAACAGACTAGGCAGGAAGCTGGGTTGGCATGCAGGTGCGATGACAGTAGGCAGAGGTTAAAAGCAGAGCAGTGTTCTAGTGCACGATCTGGTGGACAGAGGACAGTGAGGACAGTCAATACTGTTGGTCAGCATGTTGTGACTGGCGGTCATGGCGACATCACTAATTGGCAATACCATTGGTGGACGATTATTTTTGGTGTGCGCACACGGGTTATGACAAAATGGACACTAGCACATTTCGTTTATTGTATGTATACAGCAGACAATTAAATTTGCTGCGCACATAGGTGACCATCAAACTATACAGCAAGCACCAAGGCAGAGCAGCAGCAATTCTGGCACAGACACTGGACATGCAACACTAGGCACACTGGTCACACTGTGTACATCTACGTACACGACACACACACATACTACAACACACGACATTACAGCACACAAGGACACAATGGACACTAGGCACACACTCCACACTTCGTACATTGCTATAATTACCAAACTTGCACACTAGCACAACACACCACACACAACACACACGACACACACACACACACACAACAACACACTACAACACACACACACACACACACATCAAACACACACGCACAGCACTTACACACACACACACTACACGACAACAGCACACCGATCATGGCAAACACTGACACTTACATGGATACAACATACACACTACAAATGCAAACAACAACACACCACAAACACATCACACCAATGCAGAACACTAGGCACATACAAATGGCAGAAACACTAGCACACTACAAATGGCAGAAACACTAGGCACATACAAATGGCAGAAACACTGCACATACAAATGGCAGAAACACTGGCACATACAAATGGCAGAAACACTAGGCACATACAAATGGCAGAAACACTGGCACATACAAATGGCAGAAACACTAGGCACATACAAATGGCAGAAACACTAGCACATACAAATATTGGCAGAAACACTAGGCACATACAAATGGCAGAAACACTAGCACATACAAATGGCAGAAACACTGGCACATACAAATGGCAGAACACTGCACATACAAATGGCAGAAACACTGGGCACATACAAATGATAAAAACACTAGGCACATACAAATGGCAGAAACACTGGCACATACAAAGGGAAAAACTAGGCACATACAAATGGCAGAAACACTAGGCACTACAAATGATAAAACACTAGGACATACAAATGGCAGAAACACTGGCACATACAAATGAAAACCAACTAGGCACATACAAATGATAAAAACACTGGCACATACAAATGGCAGAAACACTAGGCACATACAAATGATAAAACAAGCACATAAATGGCAGAAACATGGCACTACAAATGGCAGAAACACTAGCACATACAAATGGCAGAAACACTGGCACATACAAATGGCAGAAACACTGAGCACATACAAATGCATAAACACTAGGCACTACAAATGGCAGAAACACTGGGCACATACAAATGGCAGAAACACTGGCACTACAAATGGCAGAAACACTGAGCACGTACAAATGGCAAAACACTGAGCACGTACAAATGCAAAAAAGCACTACAATGGCAAATGGCACGTACAAATGGCAGAAACACTAGGCACGTACAAATGGCAGAAACACTAGGCACGTACAAATGCAAAACACTAGGCAGTACAATGGCAAAACACTAGGCACGTACAAATGGCAGAAACACTAGGCACGTACAAATGGCAAAACACTAGGCACGTACAAATGGCAAAACACTAGGCACGTAAAACAACACTAGGCACGTACAAATGAGAAACACTAGGCACTAAAAATGGCAGAAACACTGAAACGTAAAAGACAGAAACAACTGGCAGTACAAATGGCAAAACACTAGCAGTAAAAGCAAAGCACACAAAAGTAAAAAAGGCAGAAACATAGCATAAACAAATGGCAAAACACTGCACATACAAATGGCAGAAACACTAGGCACTAAAAAGGCAGAAAATGAAAAAGGCCATACAAATGGCAGAAACACTAGGCACATACAAATGCAAAACACTAGGCACATACAAATGAAAAACACTGGCACATACAAATGGCAGAAACACTGGCACATACAAATGATAAAAACAAGGCACATAAGCAAAAATGGCAATACAACATGCAGCAACATACAAATGCAAAGAAAACACTGGCCATACAAATGGAAAAACACTAGGCACATACAAATGGCAGAAACACTAGCACATACAAATGGCAAAACACTAGCACAAAATGGCAAAAAGCGGAACAATGGCACATAAAATGCAGTACAAAATGGCAAACACTACAAATGATAAAAACACTAGGCACGTACAAATGAAAAAACACTAGGCACGTACAAATGGATAAAACACTAGGCACATACAAATGAAAACACTAGCACTAAAATGGCAAAAACTGGCACTACAAATGGCAAAAACACTAGGCACGTACAAATGCAGAAAAACACTAGGCACGTACAAATGATAAAAACACTGGCACATACAAATGGCAGAAACACTGGCACATACAAATGATAAAAACACTAGGCACGTACAAATGATAAAAACACTGGCACATACAAATGGCAGAAAACACTGGCACATACAAATGATAAAAACACTAGGCACGTACAAATGATAAAAACACTGGCACATACAAATGGCAGAAACACTGGCACATACAAATGATAAAAACACTAGGCACATACAAATGGCAGAAACACTGGCACATACAAATGGCAGAAACACTAGCACATACAAATGGCAGAAAACATAGCTCATACAAATGGCAGAAACACTGGCACATACAAATGGCAGAAACACTAGGCACATACAAATGGCAGAAACACTAGCACATACAAATGGCAGAAACACTGGCACATACAATGGCAGAAACACTAGCACATACAAATGGCAGAAACACTGAGCACGTACAAATGATAAAAAAACACTAGGCAGGTACAAATGGCAGTGACACTAGGCACGTACAAATGGCAGGAAACACTGAGCCGTACAAATGGCAGAAACACTGATCACGTACAAATGGCAGAAACACTGAACACGTACAAATGGCAGGAAACACTGAACACGTACAAATGGCAGAAAACACTGAACACGTGCAAATGGCAGAAACACTGAACACGTACAAATGGCAGAAAACACTGAGCACGTACAAATGGCAGACACTAGGCACGTACAAATGGCAAAAAACACTAGGCACGTACAAATGGAAGAAACACTAGGCACGTACAAATGGCAGAACACTGAACACGTACAAATGGCAGAAACACTAGGCACATACAAATGGCAGAAACACTAGGCACGTACAAATGGCAGAAACACTAGGCACGTACAAATGGCAGAAACACTGAACACGTACAAATGGCAGAAACACTGAGCACGTACAAATGGCAGAAACACTAGGCACGTACAAATGGCAGAAACACTAGGCACGTACAAATGGCAGAAACACTAGGCACGTACAAATGAAAGAAACACTGGGCACGTACAAATGGCAGAAACACTAGGCACGTATAAATGGCAGAAACACTAGGCACGTACAAATGGCAGAAACACTAGGCACGTACAAATGGCAGAAACACTAGGCACGTACAAATGGCAGAAACACTAGGCACGTACAAATGGCAGAAACACTGGGCACGTACAAATGGCAGAAACACTAGGCACGTACAAATGGCAGAAACACTAGACACGTACAAATGGCAAAAAACACTGAACACGTACAAATGGCAGAAACATTGAACACGTACAAATGACAGAAACACTGAACATGTACAAATGGCAGAAACACTGAACACGTACAAATGGCAGAAACACTGAGTACGTACAAATGGCAGAAAACACTAGGCACGTACAAATGTCAGAAACACTAGACACGTACAAATGGCAGAAACACAGAGCACGTACAAATGGCAGAAACACTGAGCACGTACAAATGGCAGAAACACTAGACACGTACAAATGGCAGAAACACTAGACACGTACAAATGGCAGAAACACTAGACACGTACAAATGGCAGAAACACTAGACACGTACAAATGGCAGAAACACTGAGCACGTACAAATGGCAGAAACACTGAACACGTACAAATGGCAGAAACACTGAACACGTACAAATGGCAGAAACACTAGACACGTACAATGGCAGAAACACTAGGCATTTGCAAATGGCAGAAACACTAGGCATGTACAAATGACAGAAACACTAGGCACGTACAAATGGCAGAAACACTGAGCACGTACAAATGGCAGAAACACTGAGCACGTACAAATGGCAGAAACACTGAGCACGTACAAATGGCAGAAACACTGAGCACGTACAAATGGTAGAAACACTGAGCACGTACAAATGGCAGAAACACTGAGCACGTACAAATGGCAGAAACACTGAACACGTACAAATGGCAGAAACACTGAGCACGTACAAATGGCAGAAACACCGAGCACGTACAACATGTCGCTTCCCGAAGCCTTCCGCTTCGCCGCAGACAGACGCCTGTATCTCCCCACTCACCCGGTGGGAATTCCGGGGGTCTTTCAGTATAAACAGTATCCCCACTTTCTGGAAATTCTGTGCTAGAGATTTGTTCTTTTCTGTCACTCTCTTTGTTTTTGCTTTGTTCTTTTGCTTTCTGTCATTTTCTGCCTTGCTGTTCCATTCTCCTGTATGTGTTCTTTGAAGCCTTACGTTCTTTTTCTTAAGATTTACAATTGGGTACATGTATTAAATGCATTTTTGGCTCTGAGGAATGTGATGTGCAGAAGCAGTTTTCGGTAATTCAGTTCCTTTTTTGTGTATGTTTCAGTGTCCTTAGTACTGTTTATATTTGTATCATTTATATATCAAATTTGATTTTTTAAAAAATACCCTGGTAATAAATTAGACGGGGTAGTCAACGCCAGGGGCATATCTTTAGATTATGTGCATGAATGCATTGGTATGCGTGCTTAATTTTTCTTTTCCTAGTGTGTTTTGTTTGTTTGTTTGTGTTTTGGTTTTGGTTTTTTGTTGTTGTTGTTGTTGTTTTGTCTGCAGTAAGGTGTGGTTTACATTTTGAGGTGGTTTTAGCCCTGATCTGGCTCTGCACAGTCGGCTGGGCTTTAAACATCAATAACAGTCTCCCCGCAATACCTCACGGTATAGGTGGAAGGACAAAGTAAAAGTGAAAATTGAGACTCCGTCTTCAGCTGTCTCACTACCACTATCACCATCCTCCCTCCCACCATCTTGTTTTGCCCTGGATTGATGTCGGATGTGTGTCCACAGCAATTGTCTGCTAGGAAATTGGCTTTTGTACCCTGGGGGTAGGGGCAGATTTGAGGCGGGGGGTAGGGGTGGGAGGGAGTATAATTTCATGCAGACTGTCTCTTGAACGTCTGATCCCCTGGAGTTATTGTTACTGTCTGAAATTCAGACACACCTTACCTCCCTTGAGTGCTTGTCTCGTTCTCTCTCTCTCTCTCTCTCTTTCTTTCTCTCCCTTACTCTCTCTCTCTGTCTGTCTGTCTCTCTCTGTCTCTCTCTCTCTCTCTCTCTCTCTCTCTCTCTCTCTCTCTCTCTCTCTCTCTCTCTCTCTCGACTCTGTCTTTGTCTGTCTCTTTTTCGTGTTCCATTTGTAATGTTATATATGTGAAAATAGCAAAGATCAGATGTAATCAGGTTCAGTGGTTCCTAAATATGCTGTCCTTGGGCACAGTGATAGTTTTTAAGTCACCTCTCTGTCTCTGTCTCTGTCTCTCTCTCTCTCTGTCTCTCTCTCTCTGTCTTTTCTCTACCTCTCTGTCTCTCTCTCTCTCTGTCTCTCTGTCTCTCTCTCTCTTCCCCTCTCTCCCCCGACTCTCTCTCTCTCTCTCTCTCTCACACACACACACACACACACACACACACACACACGCACGCACACACATACACTCACACTTCCTGTCTCCTTCTCTCTCTGTCTCTCTCTGTCTGTCTCTCCCTGTGCCTCTCTCTCTCTCTCTCTCTCTCTCTCTCTCTCCTCTCTCTCTCTCTCTCTCTCTCCCTCAGAGAAGGGCAAGACAAGAAGATAGGAATTTTCCATTTGTTTTGTTTGTTTGTTTGTTATTTTCATTTTTTTCTGTCACAGTGGGTTTACTGTGTCAAATTAGGGCTGCTGTCCCATGGTTCGCCGCGGTACAGCGCCACCCGTAGTGGAATGATAGGACAACAAGAAGCCCCTCACCACAGAAATGGAAAGAGTTGGGAGCCAGGATAGGATTCTGAAATGGACAGGGATCCCCCCCCCCCCCTCTCACCTTCCTCTGCTATACCGTGCATGGTGGTCTGTGTGCTAGTCTTTCGGTTGACGTGATAAACTGAGATCCCTGTCCAGATGCACTTATAATAATAATGGTAATGATACTACTACTAATAATAATAATGATGATGATAATAATGATACAATGATATTGATGATAATAATAATATAATTATAATAATAATAACAATAATAATAATAGTAACAATAACGATGATACCATTTGTAAGGCGCCAAATCTTGATTCAAGAATCAAATCAAGGCGCTCACTCACATCATTCACCAAAGCAGTCACCACCCCACAATGACCAAAATTTCAGGGCACAAAGCACACGCAAACTGGCAGGTGGAAGACAGGAAGGGAGTGGGGCGTGTGTCTCCTGACCCAAGTTGTCATCTTTCCTGTCACATACCCCTCTCCCCCCCCCTCACACACACAAGATGCTGAGCTAGGGTACGCTTAAGCCTGTTAGTTGAGTGACCATTGACCCAAGTTGTCATCCTCTCTATCACACACAGACTCACACACAGACAGACACACACACACACACAAACACACACAAACACACACACACACACACACACACACACACACACACACACACACACACACACACACACACACGCACGCACACACACACACACGCACACACACACACTCACACACACACACGCTGTTCAACATATTCTTTCTTTTTCTCTCTTTCAACCTCCCTGTGTTACTCATTTTCTCTTTCACTCACCCCTTTTCTTTTTTTTTTACTAAGACTTTAGAAAAGCAAGAAGGCTAATTGGGCTTCAAGGGGAGGGACCTGGGAAACACTTATCTTTTTTTTAACTGCCAGTGCAGTCGGACGAACACCGTGCTCTTAACGATTTTCAACTGCCGTGAGATCTTTTAACCTGCCAAGGCCAGAAGGCACACGGATCGGACTTGGGTTTGTGTTGTGTGTGTGTGTGTGTGTGTGTGTGTGTGTATGTGTGTGTGTGTGTGTGTGTGTGTGTGTGTGTGTATGTGTATGTGTGTGTGTGTGTGTGTGTGTGTGTGTGTGTGTGTGTGTGTGTGTGTGTGTGTGTGGATCGGACTTGGGTTTGTGTGTGTGTGTGTGTGTGTATAGTGTGTGTGTTGTGTGTGTGTGTGTGTGTGTGTGTGTGTGTGTGTGTGTGTGTGTGTGTGTGTGTGTGTGTGTGTGTGTGTGTGTGTGTGTGTGTTTGTCCCCTTTTGAAGGACTACACGTTCAGTTCGATATTCCGATCAAACTCAGGAGAAAAGTCGAGGTCTGAACGGGAAACGAATCCTGGAACCTCGAGCTTAGTTATTGGCAGACGAACGTCTGAACCATTCTGCCACCTTTCTCCTCATTCACACGAAAAATGCCCACAGCAACAAAAGAGCTGACCCTGACAAAATCCAGTAAAAAATCCACTTTCACAGAGAAACAAAAAAACATACGCATACAAAAGAGTAAAAATGAAAATAGATGGCGCAATGTTGTGGCATGGAGCTTTCCCTGGGGAGAAGGATTGGCATTTCGCAGTGAAAAATTCCATTCTGACACCAAAAAAAATGGAATCCAATCCATACCAATCCTATCCACTTAACAAGAAGGGAACAATAATGCCGGAACAAAGAAGGCCAAGGGAGGAAGATGAAGGATTATGAGCTTACAGATTCCACAATGCAGAAATGGAAGCAGCTGAAGTAAATCCACGTTATGAATGGATCTAAGGCACCGATGATTTCAATTTCATTGTCCGTTTAGCTGCAGGGGTTACACCGTTTCTATGACGGCTACAAAGGAGTGGAGTGGTTGCAGGATATAAAGTCTGGAAGGGTCAGAGGAGAAGCAGATTATGACAACAGCGGGAGTGTGCAGACACCTCTCACCCCCACCCCGACCCTCACCCATCCTCCCCATGTCTCTTCCATTAGCAGCGGGGCCGTCGTTGTCAGGAAATGAAATAGCCGTGGGCTGTGGACAGAATGGAACCCTCACACCCCGGTTATGGAGTTTGGAGTTTGTTTGGAGTGTGTTGAAGAGAATCCGTCGCACTCGGACAGTTTCATATGCGCTCCATCCAAAACTGTCAGCAATTATCAGGCAGATTTCCCGTTCCTGTGCAAACCCCTATGCTCTGGTAAGGTCTTGAAATAAGGAAGAGGGAGAGAAGAGAGACCTATGAAACAATAAAGAGTCATCACCAGACTGATGGAAACATTACGAAGGGCAGCAAACAGACAGTTTATGATGTTGTAGGTCGGACTGAACTCCAGATACCAGATCTGGAGTCCACTGAAAAACGTGGCCATCCCGACGATTGAACCCACAACGTTGCGTTATGTGCATGGCGCTCTGACGACTGAGCTTATGGGCCACGAGCTGAACACCGCTCACAATGTCGTAAGGGCCTTGGTTAGGGCTTGGGGTTTTACGTTGTGTTAACGGCGAAGATTTTCTCAGCTTTTTACAAAAGTAGGAAATCAGTATCATGATTAGAAGTGCTGAGGAGTGTTATCAGAGACCTGATTTTTTTTCACCTTTTTTTATTCATTTTTTCACAGGAATAGACATCAACAAACAATGTAGTAACAAAACAAAACAAAAAGAAATAATAATAATTTCAATTCATAATAATTGTTTACATAAAAAAAGAAAAGAAAACCTATAGTCTACAAAACATATAAAACAATATTCTAATCAATAATGATTTCATTATGTACATCAATATTTAAGAAACATGTCATGAAGAAACTCTGCTTTCTACACAGGGAACATTGATCTGTAGTTGTTCCACTCAGCATTAAAAAAGGACAAGCGAAAGTTTATTTTGATTTACTGTCTTAGTGACTGTCACGGTATTTTAGCTAATGGATGGTCTTGTGGTAAATTTCCTTCGTTCAGTTACCAGACGGTCACAGTTCATGGTCAATTTCTAATATATCAGCCATTGATTCATGTATGATCAGTCTGTTTCGTTGTGTAAATGAGTTATCGGAGGTTCGTGGTCAATTCCGTAATCTATCCAGTAAATCGTATCTCTGGTCATTCGCACTGCTTCGGCCACTAACAAGCAGTGCAGTGCACCGATTCGGAGAGCGAGTTTCCTTAGTCTTGTGGCCAGTGTCCCTGTTACAGCCAGTGGATGGTCTATTGGTCAGTATCCCTGTTACAGTCAGTGGATGATCTATGGTCAGTATCCCTGTTACAGTCAGTGGATGACCTATTGGTCAGTATCCCTGTTACAGTCAGTGGATGATCTATTGGTCAGTATCCCTGTTACAGTCAGTGGATGATCTATTGGTCAGTATCCCTGTTACAGTCAGTGGATGATCTATTGGTCAGTATCCCTGTTACAGCCAGTGGATGGTCTATTGGTCAGTATCCCTGTTACAGTCAGTGGATGGTCTATTGGTCAGTATCCCTGTTACAGTCAATGAATGATCTATGGTCAGTATCCCTGTTACAGTCAGTGGATGATCTATTGGTCAGTATCCCTGTTACAGCCAGTGGATGGTCTATTCCAGGTTCTCTCTACTCTGACTGTCTCCCTACTCTCCTCCCATTCATCACTGACATCATCAACACTTCTCTTCAAACTGGAACTGTCCCAGATTCTTTCAAGTCTGCTATTGTTCACCCTCTCCTCAAGAAATACAATTTAGACCCAAATGAACTGAAAAATTACCGGCCTATCTCTAATCTCTCTTTCTTGTCAAAACTCATCGAAAAAGTTGTCCTCAACCAGCTGAACTCTCACCTGTCTGCCAACAATCTTCTCAATCCTTTCCAGTCAGCCTACCGCCAGTGCCATAGCACTGAAACTGCCCTGCTACACATTCTCAACAATCTCCTCCTTGCAACTGATACTGGCAAAGTCTCTCTCCTCACACTCCTTGATCTGTCTGCAGCCTTTGATACCATTGATCATGGTATTCCCCTTTCTAGACTTCATCATACTTTTGGCATCTCTGACATTGCTCTCTCCTTTTTCACTTCATATCTGTCAAACAGAAAACAAACTGTTCTCATTAATGGCACTTACTCTCAACCTGCATGCCTGACCTGTGGTGATCCACAAGGATCTGTCCTTGGCCCTGTTCTTTTCACTCTTTACACCTCCCCCCTGTCCACCATCATCAACTCCCACTCTATAAAACACCACTTCTATGCTGATGACACCCAACTTCTAGACAGTGACACACCAGACAATATACAGCGCCTCTTGACTCGCACCACTGAGTGTTACTCGGACATTAAGAACTGGATGACGTTCAACAAACTTCAGCTTAATGACGACAAGACAGAAGCTATCCTCATTGGCACCCGTCAGAAACTTTCTCAGCTGCCTCCTCTTTCTCTCCCATTATGTAACACATCAGTCCCAATTTCTGATTCAGCTAAAAACCTTGGTGTCTGCATTGACTCTACCCTCTCCATGAACAACTTTGTTTCTCAAACTGCCAGATCTTGCTACTATCACCTCCATCGTATAAGCTTGATCAGGAAGTATCTCTCTGTGGAAACAACTGCAAAACTCGTTCTCTCCTTCATAATGTCTCGCATTGACTATTGCAATTCACTCCTGTCTGGTCTTCCTGCCTCCACCATTCACATCCTACAGCGCATTCAAAACAATGCTGCACGCCTTGTACTCAAAAAGAAAAAAGCTGACCACATATCTCCTCTCCTGGCACAACTTCACTGGCTCCCTGTATCAAAGCGCATACAGTACAAACTAGACACCATGTGCTACAAAAGCCTCAATAACGCAGCCCCCGATTACCTGTCAAGCCTACTTGAGATCTGTGTTCCCTCACGTACCCTCCGCTCTGCCTCTGATCCTCTGACTTTTCGCTTTCCACGCACCAAGCTCAATACCTATGGTCCACGAGCCTTCTCTGTTTCTGGTCCACTTTCCTGGAACAAACTTCCTCTCTCTGTCCGTCAGCAACCTACTTTTGTCTCCTTCAAGTCCGCTCTCAAAACTCACCTTTTCTCCTCTGCATAAAATCCTGACCTCACTCATCCCCCCTCTGTAGCCTGTCTCCACTCGGAGGGGAATCACATTGTAATATATATTTGTATATAATATGCTCTCTATAATTTTCCATTGCTTTTATTCTTTTTCCCCATTTATAGCCATATGTAAGTGTGTGTGTGCGTGTGTGTGTGTGCGTGTGTGTGCGCGCGTGCGTAAGTGTATGTTCAGCGCTTAGATTTGATTTTTATCGAGATTTTGCGCTATATAAATATTGTAATTATTATTATTATTATTATTGGTCAGTATCCCTGTTACAGTCAGTGGATGATCTATGGTCAGTATCCCTGTTACAGCCAGTGGATGGTCAGTATCCCTGTTACAGTCAGTGGATGATCTATGGTCAGTATCCCTGTTACAGTCAGTGGATGATCTATGGTCAGTATCCCTGTTACAGCCAGTGGATGATCTATTGGTCAGTATCCCTGTTACAGTCAGTGGATCGACTGGATGATCTATGGTCAGTATCCCTGTTACAGCCAGTGGATGATCTATTGGTCAGTATCCCTGTTACAGTCAGTGGATGATCTATGGTCAGTATCCCTGTTACAGCCAGTGGATGATCTACTGGTCAGTATCCCTGTTACAGTCAGTGGATGGTCTATTGGTCAGTATCCCTGTTACAGCCAGTGGATGGTCTATTGGTCAGTATCCCTGTTACAGCCAGTGGATGGTCTATTGGTCAGTATCCCTGTTACAGTCAGTGGATGATCTATGGTCAGTATCCCTGTTACAGTCAGTGGATGGTCTATTGGTCAGTATCCCTGTTACAGCCAGTGGATGGTCTATTGGTCAGTATCCCTGTTACAGCCAGTGGATGGTCTATTGGTCAGTATCCCTGTTACAGTCAGTGGATGATCTATGGTCAGTATCCCTGTTACAGTCAGTGGATGATCTATTGGTCAGTATCCCTGTTACAGTCAGTAGATGATCTATGGTCAGTATCCCTGTTACAGCCAGTGGATGATCTATTGGTCAGTATCCCTGTTACAGTCAGTGGATGATCTATGGTCAGTATCCCTGTTACAGTCAGTGGATGATCTATGGTCAGTATCCCTGTTACAGTCAGTGGATGATCTATGGTCAGTATCCCTGTTACAGCCAGTGGATGATCTACTGGTCAGTATCCCTGTTACAGCCAGTGGATGGTCTATTGGTCAGTATCCCTGTTACAGCCAGTGGATGATCTACTGGTCAGTATCCCTGTTACAGCCAGTGGATGATCTATGGTCAGTATCCCTGTTACAGCCAGTGGATGGTCTATTGGTCAGTATCCCTGTTACAGCCAGTGGATGGTCTATTGGTCAGTATTCGTGTGTCAGCCAGTGGATGGCGGTCAGTATCCCTGGGTCAGTGGATGGTCTGTTGGTCAGTATCTCTTGGTCAGTCAGTGGATGGTTTATTGGTCAGTATCCCTGGGTCAGCCAGTGGATGGTGGTCAGTATCCCTGGGTCAGTGATGGTCTATTGGTCAATATCCCTGGGTCAGTGGATGGTCAATTGGTCAGTATCCCTGGGTCAATCAGTGGATGGTCTATTTGTCAGTATCTCTGGATCAGTCAGTGGATGGTCTATTGGTCAGTATCCCTGGGTCAGTCAGTGGATGGTCTATTGGTCAATATCTTTAGTGGATGGTCTATTGGTTAGTATCCTTGTTAAAGTCAGTGGATGGTCTATTGGTCAGAATCCCTGGGTCAGCCAGTGGATGGTCTATTTTTCCGTATCTCTAAGTCAGTGGATGGTCTATTGGTCAGCATCCTTGGGCCAGTGGATGGTCTATTGGTCAGTATCCCTGGGTAAGTGGATGGTTTATTGGTCAGCATCCTTGGTTCGGTCAGCGGATGGTTTATTGTTCAGTACCCCTGGGTCAGCCAGTGGATGGTCCTTTGGTCAAATATGCCTTGGTCAGTCAGTGGATGGTCTATTGGTCAGTATCCTTGGGTCAATCAGTATATGGTCTATTGGCCAGTATCCCTGGGTCAGCGATAACATTGTGTCCGGTGTCCTGATTCACAAAAAGGATAACCTCAATTTCACGGTCAATACCCTTCATTATTTTCAGCCAATGAATTGTCTTGTCGTCAGTGTCCCTGGTTTAGTCATTGAATTGCCGTGGTGCTGTTATTAAGCTCCCTCCTTTTTATGGTCATTCTCCCTGTGTCAGCCAGTAACAGGCTGTCTGGTGTTCTGATACATGTAATGAGTTCTCCGAGTCATATAAGCGATGTCATTATTTTAGCCAGTGAACCCTTTAATGGTCAGTCACTCCCGCTCACCCAATAGCTAGCTGCACGATGTCCTCATTGAGCAAGTGGGTTATCTCAGTATCATGGTCACTACCTCTTATGCAGTTTGCGGATCATCTCGTGGCTGCCTCTGTTATTTAGCCAGCAAATCGTTTCACGGTCAGCCTCCCTAATTCAGTCATAATAGTCTGTTCAGTACCTTGATTCAGACAATCAAATGTATAGTCTGTCTAATGCCTTGATTCAGCCAATCGGATGACCAGTACCGTGATTCAGCCAGTCAGATGCCCAGTGTCATGGTTCAACCAATCAGATGTCCAGTGCCTTGATTTAGCCAATCAGATGTCTAGTGCCTTGATTCAGCCTATCAGATATCCAGTTTTTTTTATTCAGCCAATCAGATGTCGTCCATCCTGATTCAGTCAGTCAGATGTACAGTGCTTTGATTCAGCCAATCAGTTCTTCAGTTTTTTTATTCAGCCAATCAGATGTCCAGTGCCCTGATTCAGCCAATCGGATTTCCAGTGCTCTGATGCATCCAATCAGATGTACAGTGCCCTGATTCAGCCAATCAGACGAGTTTATATATACAGAATAGCTAGTTGTGTTGTGATTCAGACCTTTAATTATTCATTTATTTACTTTCTTTGTCCTTTCCTTTTTTTTTTGAAGGTAAGATACACACATACACATGTCATTTACATTTAACCAAGATTATTCCAGCGGAAGGCTGATAAAATACCAGTATAAGATATAGACTAGGTAAAACATAGTCTAGGTAGGGCCTCAGGACCTGGCCAGCTCATGGGTTTATGTGCAGGCTTAAGGCTTGTGACATGATCACCATACACATGGCACCTGTGACGTTAGTGCGTATGGAATTCGTTCCGAGCACGGAGACGTCATCTTGAGAAATTGAAACTGAAACTGCCTTTCAACCAGACTCTTTATCTCTTCTGTATAAGGGTTTCACCTCTTCACTATGGTGTGGGAGTTAAAGGGTTAAGAAAGTTCACAGAAACGGTGATTCAGTAAAAGGGTCAGTCACGTGACAGCCCTCAGACATGAACACGGGATGTTAAACCTTCACAGGCACAATGTACCACATCAGTCTTAAGATGGAGGACCCATAGTGTCAACGATCCACACGGTAACGTTGTCTGTGTTCATTTGACTGGGACACAAGAAGTGTGATGACTGACACTTGGCGTCAACGATCTCACTGTAGTAACGTGGTGTTCGTTTAACTGGACACAAGAAGTGTGATGACTTACCCTTGGCGTCAACGATCTCACTGTAGTAACATGGTGTTCGGTTGACTGGACACAAGACCGATGATGTAGGACCTGTAGGTGTCAACGATCACACATTAACCCTGTTGGTCTGGCCGGACACAAGACACGCTGATGTATTCAGTGACCTGTAGTCTCGTCAGTGACTCAGAGCGCTTAACCCTTTGACTCCCCGCACCCTATCCATCAACCGCAGAAACTTAACCCTTTGACTGGTGGATAGGGTGTGGGAGTCAAAGGGTTAAGTTTCTGCTTTTCTAGCATGGTTGGCGATGCAGGGTGCTGGTGGGTAAGGTGCGGGAGCCAAAGAGTTAACAAGAAGGGACACGGGGCGACTCGTTATCGCCTGAAGGTGATTGGACACTGGCCGTCTGATTGTCTGAATTGGGGCGCTGAACATTTCGCTGTTGGCTGAAGGAGGTAGGGAGACTGACCGTGAGACGGTTTATTGATTTATACAAGGGACATTGACCGTGAGAATGAGACACCTCAATTCTTGAATAAGGGCGAAGGAAGGTTAGGGTTTGTTGTTGGCTGCTGCACCGGGAAAGCAGGCCGTCAGATAACTCACTGGCTGAGACAGGGGAGACCACCATGAGACGACACTTGACTCGTTACTGGCTGGAACAGGAGACTGACCGTTAGAGCAGGGAACGAGTAATTGTCATTTGTTCATTCTCTGGTGAGAGGAATGTCATGACTAAACAAGATTTATTGACTTTGAGAATGAGACTATTCATTGTCTGGATGAGGCCACTGGACAGCTTTGAGAATGAGACTATTCATTGTCTGGATGAGGCCACTGGACAGCTTTGAGAATGAGACTATTCATTGTCTGGATGAGGCCACTGGACAGCTTTGAGAATGAGACTATTCATTGTCTGGATGAGGCCACTGGACAGCTTTGAGAATGAGACTATTCATTGTCTGATGGCCACTGAAGCTTGAGAATGAACTATCATGTCTGTAGCCACTGGACAGCTTTGAGAATGAGACTATTCATTGTCTGGATGAGGCCACTAGACAGCTTTGAGAATGAGACTATTCATTGTCTGGATGAGGCCACTGGACAGCTTTGAGAATGAGACTATTCATTGTCTGGATGAGGCCACTGGACAGCTTTGAGAATGAGACTATTCATTGTCTGGATGAGGCCACTGGACAGCTTTGAGAATGAGACTATTCATTGTCTGGATGAGGCCACTAGACAGCTTTGAGAATGAGACTATTCATTGTCTGGATGAGGCCACTGGACAGCTTTGAGAATGAGACTATTCATTGTCTGGATGAGGCCACTGGACAGCTTTGAGAATGAGACTATTCATTGTCTGGATGAGGCCACTGGACAGCTTTGAGAATGAGACTATTCATTGTCTGGATGAAGCCACTGGACAGCTTTGAGAATGAGACTATTCATTGTCTGGATGAGGCCACTGGACAGCTTTGAGAATGAGACTATTCATTGTCTGGATGAGGCCACTGGACAGCTTGTCATTGGCTGAGTGAAGATGAATGATCATGAGGTGATTCGCTGACGAAAAGAAGATGTTGACCATGAGACTTAAATGTAAATCATTTAAATCAAAAAGGATATTCATTGGCTGAAGCTTGAGATTGATCATTGAACGATTCACGAAATGAATGAATACGTAAACTACAGAAGTGAGATGACCCTTTGGATCAGCAAGAGACACTGACCGTGAAATGATTCACTGGCTAAGTTAAGGACGCAGACTTGTAGACCAAGACTACCTCATTAGCTGAATAAGGGAGATTGACATTGCATTGGACTGAGACGACTCAATTGTCTGAATCAAAACACTACAAAGCTTGGTACTGACGGAACCAGGTCGATTTAGCGTGACATCGTTCTTTGGCTGAACAAGGAAAGTTAACCAGGACCAGGGGGCTGAACAGATAAGTAAGGGAAATTGACGATGAGCGCGAGACAACAAGGTGGAATGAAGGACACTGGCCTTGACGTGATTCACTGGATAAAAAGTGGAGGTTAACCATGAAAGTAAGGTGACTCATAGGCTCAGCGTAGAATACTGACCGTGCACGATTTACTGGCTAAACAAGGGACAGTGGCCAGTGGACCAAGATGTATTCGTTGACTGAAGATGGCAGACTGGACCATAGGTCAAGCCATGAGGGGACAGTGAATGGTCACGACGTTGTCCTGACACCAGTACATCACACTTTTGATTCCTGCCTGCACCCAAGCAAAATGGACGACGTCGTTTTAGCTTGTTGGTCTGTGAGAATATCCGACTCGAAACAGCCATCTTTTCACTTGTTTATATTCTGTTCACTTGTGGGTGAATGTAGAGGCTGTCTCATAACTCTGAGGTCGTTAGGGAGTGAGGTGGTAAAGACTTCAAATTCTATCTGGACCAGCATTATGAGGGCGGTGCCAATATCCTGTCCCTTGCTGTCATACCTTTCTAGATCCTCAGCTCTGAGCAGTTGAATGGACTGAGACTCCTTGGACAACTGTTTTCCAGGAGAGAAGTGATCTGAAGTGATGGTCTCGGTGTAGTGTTTCGGATGAAATGATAAATTGAGGTCCGTGTGCAGCATGCACTCGGCCCACGTTAAAGATTCCATGGCAATCAAAAGAGTTGTCCCAAGCAAACTACTGTAGAAAAAAATCCAATTTCATGTGTAAACAGAAATATATCCATACAGGAAGAAAAAGTGTGATACTGCGTGTGGCGATGCGCTCTTCCTGTGGAGAGCTGAGTAAGTGGAATTTGTGAAATCATGTGACAAATCCATTGTGACAAAAATCTCCATTGTGACAAAAATCTCCATTGTGACAAAAATCTCCATTGTGACAAAAATCTCCATTGTGACAAAAATCTCCATTGTGACAAAAATGCATCCATTGTGACAAAAATTGTACAAAAAAAAGAAGGAAAATACAGAAAGAAGTGACAGGATTACCATGATGCTGTTTGTTCTTTTTCACCACTCTATACCCGTCGTTGTACACACAGCGTAAAACCACCAGTGACGACCCAGTTTCCTCACTGATTTGTTGAATGGTGTCTACAGCGGGGAGTTGAGAGTTCCATTCTGTCCACAGCCCACGGCTATTTCATTCCCTGACGATTAGAAACCCATTTGAAATGGGAAAGTGTTGAGGAGGGGGGAGGTGTCTTTCTGCACACTCCCTCTTTTGTTGTTATACTTTTTCTACTCTGACCCACAAAGATTTGAATCCTGCCCACCACTCCTCTCCACTGAAGCCGACATAAAAACGTTAACCCAAACAGCTAAGCTAATGTTGACATTGAAGTCACCAGCAACCTCCGACCCATTCATGACCTGGTCATACTCCGTTTCCATTTTCTCTTTCATTTTTTTTTTTTTTTCGAATTTGTGGATTTTTTTTAACCACATACAACTCCTATCCTTATTCCAGTTGCTTCCAGTTGCGTGGTGTTTTTGTGCATTAGCAGGATTCTGTCATCCTGCCTCGCCCTTGTCTGTTCTGGCGTGAAGGTTCTGTACCAGTCATGTGCAGTGGGAGAATGAGTGCTGCCTGTCAGAAAACCATCCATTTGTAACAGCGTTACATGGCTGTTACGCGTGTGTGTGGTTACGTTTGTATGTATGTGTGAGTGAGACAAGGAGTGGGAGGGAGAGAGCCTGTTTGTGTGTTCCTCTCTGTTTGTGTATGTATCTGTGAAGAAGGGGGAGAGAGGGAATGTGTGTGTGTGTCTGTGTGTGTGCTTGAAGAAAGGGTAGAGAGGGAATGTGTGTGTGTGTGTGTCTGTGTAGTGTGTTGGTGTGTGTGTGTGTGTGTGTGTGTGTGTGTGTGGTGTGTGTGTGTGTGTGTGTGTGTGTGTGTGTGGCGCGCGCGCTTGAAGATGGGAACAAGAGACAGAGAAAGAGAAAGAGATTCAGATTTGGGTGGTTCACTTCATCAAAGGCCAATACCGCACATGTAATGGGTGTGTGTAAATATTTATAGTTGATAACAAGAAATCAATACACACAGACATACAGAATTAATCAGGTTACAAATCACATAACATTGTGAGGTATAACCTGGCCACGATAATGCATTTTCTCTAATCGTGAATGAAAGGAACTCATTTTCTCCGTTTCATTAGTTTTGAGGACATAGCAGACTATGCCGTTTTGTGGAGAGACAACAGAAAGGTAGACACTGAGAGAGAGAGAGAGAGACAGAGAGAGAGAGAGAGAGATGAGAGAGAAACAGAGAATGAGAGAGACCAGACAGACAGAAGACTAGCAGTGAGAGACAGACAGAACAGACGAGAGAGACAGAGAGAGAGACAGGAGAGACAAGGAGAGAGCAAACAATGTAATTGACAAAAACTACAGAAGAATGATCAATCCACTACGCACTCCTCCTCCTTGTCTCTGTCTCACCGACCCCAATTCTGTTTCCCCAGACACGGAGGAGGGAACAGAAAGAACATCTGTATCCTGGATGCCACTGTCCTCCTGGGGACCGTCTGCTCATTTCATCCATCACCACACTCACCACCCCTCCTCAATGTTAGGGGGGAAAATCAATCCGGTAATAGAGTGCTCACACCCATTTTCTCCCGCCTTTCTTCCACACCGTCTTCCTTGAGACATGCAACTTCGTATTCAAATTAGATTTTGGAAAAAAAAAATCACCAGGGCAATGGAGAGACGGGAGAGGGATTTCGATAGAAGGCTGAAGTGTGGGGGAGGGGGAGGGGGATGATGGGGACGTAGAGAGCTAAAGTGGTCAAGAAGAAATCTGCCAGTCCTGCTCTTCTCCCCTCCAGTATCACGCTAATCCAATTGGAGACGGGGCAAATCCCTATCAGCCTGGCCCTTACTTCAGATGTCTACACACTGACAACACGCCTTGTCCTCCACTTCCCACTTCTGCCAGAGCTTGGTTGGTGTTTAGGTAAGGGCTCCAAGCTTTCAGTACGACTGGCAAGGTACTGGGAGTCTGGCATTAGAAATTATGTGCATAAGGCCTTCACGGCAAATACCAGCATTTATCTGGTAGGACTCTTCAGCCTGCGCAAAATGTGTGCTGGCAAAGGTCTTAAACTGGCGCGGAGAGCAGGACGAATGATATAGTGACACCACCAGAATGGTCAGAGCATTAAGATGGACAGTGGAGAAACCAAATGTTACGATGAGGGATGGGATTGAACTCAAGACATGAAATCTTGAGGCTGTGTGGGAAAATGCTGGAAGATGGTGAAAGCTATCTTACGCCACAACAACACCACCAGAAACATAAAGATGTACAGTCAGAAGGTCAGCTGACTGTATTGCATCAACATCACTAGAAACATAAAGATAGGCAGTCAGAAGGTCAGCTGACTGTATTGCATCAACATCACTAGAAACATAAAGATGGGCAGTCAGAAGGTCAGCTGACTGTATTGCATCAACATCACTAGAAACATAAAGATGGGCAGTCAGAAGATCAGTTGACTATTGCATCAACATCACCAGAAACATAAAGATGGGCAGTCAGAAGGTCAGTTGACTATTGTATCAACATCACTAGAAACATAAAGATGGGCAGTCAGAAGGTCAGTTGACTATTGTATCAACATCACTAGAAACATAAAGATGGGCAGTCAGAAGGTCAGTTGACTATTGCATCAACATCACCAGAAACATAAAGATGGGCAGTCAGAAGGTCAGTTGACTATTGTATCAACATCACCAGAAACATAAAGATGGGCAGTCAGAAGGTCAGTTGACTATTGTATCAACATCACTAGAAACATAAAGATGGGCAGTCAGAAGATCAGCTGACTGTATTGTATCAACATCACTAGAAACATAAAGATGGGCATTCAGAAGGCCAGCTGACTGTATTGCATCAACGTCACCAGAAACATAAAGATGGGCAGTCAGAAGGCCAGCTGACTGTATTGCATCAACATCACCAGAAACACGAAAATAGGTATTCAGAAAACCACTGGGATGAAGTACATCCAGGATTTGTACAGTGATCAGGGAAAAAAAAACATTTATAAAGCTGTCACAAACGGGAGGAGCGTGGCACGTGAATATTCATAAGTCACTGAGATGCAGAGTAGTAATCGTGGAATAATGGCAATGCTTCTTGCTCTGTAACAGAATGGTAGACATGTGTGTGAGAGAGATGACACATAAGTATGGAAGCATCTTATTTTGCTCTGTAAATGAGTGATAGGCTTATTGGTGTGTGAAGGAACATACCTAAATATGATGATAGGCTTGTTTCTGTGCGAGAGAATATACCAAAATGTAGAACCATCTTATTTTCCTTTGAAACAACGATAGGCTTGTTGGTGTGTGAGAGAATACACCTTAATATGATGATAGACTTATTTTTTGTGTGAGTGTATACCTCATTTTGATGGTAGGCGTGTTTGTACTTGAGAGAACATACCTAAGTGTAGAACCATCTTGTTTTCCTCTGAAACAGAATGGTAGGTTGGCTTGTGTGTGAGGCAGTATGGTAGGCTTATTGGTGTGTGAAAGAATATATGTAAATATACAGCTATCATATTTTGCTCTGAAACAGAACGATAGGTGTGTTGGTGTGTGAAAGAATATACGTAAATAATACAGGCTTGTTGGTTTTTGACAGGACATACCTAGATACAGAACCATCTTATTTTGTGTTATTGCTTATTGTTTTGTCTACTGGTTGATAAAGGGGGACAATTTTTGCCTTCCAGTATGAACACATGAGGAATCTAGCTGGAAAAAAGCAGGTATGTGGCATCAAGTCCACACCGTTATGAATGGGTTCCTGATCCTCTTCAGATTTGTAGAAGGTAAAGCAGAGAGCTAGAGCCGTTTCTTAACATTACCTATGTAGATGCACATGCTGTTAGCATGTAGCCAATATCGTTCCAGTGACAGACTAGAACATATCTCAGAAACAAAACCCACATCCTAGGTAGCACCTTCAGACCTTACCAACGCATAGGGCTTATGTGCAGGCTCAAGGTTTGTGCCATGATCATTTGGATCTTGTCCATCTCACGGCTTCAGTGACGTCAGTGCATATGGAATTCATTCTGAATGTGGAGACGTTATGTTGAGAAACTGACGCTGAAAACTGAAACTGAGAGGAAATGACACCACCCTTAGCATTCTGGTCAGAAGAAAATTTGCGGTCTGTACCACCTGATTCCCCTCTGACCTCAGAGTTTTAGGATAAACTGTATTTCTGTTAACTTATTGGCAGGTTTTAAAAGAGATACACACTCTGAGATGGATTTTGATAAAGTTTATGTTCTACATTGCATTGATCAGCTATTTCAAGACTTTTGTACATACTGCATTACAAGCGTGTATGCCAAGAGTTCAGCTCATTTAAGTGAAAGGTAAAGGTTGTCCCATTACCCCGAGGTCATAGAGGTGTGAGGTGGTAGAGACCTCAACTTTTTTACTAGAGGCCAGCATGAATATGACCATGCCCTTTTTATCTCTATCATTTAATTACCTTCCCCAACATTGAAGTAGGACAGGCTCCCATTCACACCTGCACTCAAACTCTTGCAGTCAGGTTGGGAGGCAGGTGCTCTAAATATGTATTCCATTATGCCCCTGATCATCCTGTATACAATACAACAAGGCAATTCTGTACAGAACAAGTGTATAGGAGCTGCTTCCAGCAGTCTAGATCAGGACCATGATCTGTTTCTTTGTTCAACAAACTAAAACATTTCCTGTAGATGCAGCATAAAAGCCCAAGCACTCACCAAAGTGCAATTTGAGTGGTGTCTTCGTGCAGCGTAAAGCCTCAAGCACTAACCAAGGTCTATACTTCTATCTTGAATGGTGTCTTCA
Organism: Monoplex corrugatus; assembly: GCA_030674185.1. Classification (NCBI taxonomy): domain Eukaryota; kingdom Metazoa; phylum Mollusca; class Gastropoda; order Littorinimorpha; family Ranellidae; genus Monoplex; species Monoplex corrugatus. Next base: position 8,174,346 of record CM060310.1, on the reverse strand, counting down.
TGCAATGTAAAAACCCAAGCACTAACAAACCCCTCACTGATATCTGGAGTGATATCTACAACTGGGTGTTGAGAGTTCAATTCTGCCCACAGCTCATGGCAACTTACATTCCCTGACAGTGAGGGCCTGGCTCCATATGGACGAGTGGAAATGGAGAAAGGTGATGTCTTCACACTGTCGCTGTTGTTATAATCTCCGCTCTCTGCCCCATGCAGATTTCAGTCCTGCCACCACTCCACTCCTTTCAAACCAGAATAAAAACGTTGTAACCCCCACAGCTAAAAAGATCTTGACATTGAAATCACAAGAACGACCCACTGTGCCCTGGCCTTACTCTGGCTCATTCCATTACTGTTTTTTGTTTTTGGTGGTGGTTGTTTTGTTGTTGTTGTTTCTTTTTTTTTTTTTTTTTTTGTTAACATGTATGATGTGGGATTTATATGGCCCCAGAATTCTGTCTGTCTTCCTTGACCTTCTCTGATGTGAATCATCCTTATCAGTAAAGTGCATGGAGGAGAACTGAGTGCTGCTTGCCAGTAATGCAGAGTCTCTACCACCTTACTCTATTCACGATGTGACTTACTCTACTGTTTATCATTTACTATGATTTACCGCAGTGTATCTATTTAGGATTCGGAGTAAGGACAGAAATGGAATTAGAGTGAGGACAAAAATATAAATGAAGTAAAGACAAAAGAGGAAATACATGAAGGGTATAAGAGAAATTGGAACAAGGACAGAACAGAGATTGGAGAAAAGACACAAGAGGAATTCGAGTAAGAAGAGAAAGGAATTAGAGGGATGACAGAAGAGGAATTGGATTAAATACAGAAGAGGACTTAGAGGAAGGACAGAAGAGGGACTACTGGAATGACAGAACGATGAGGGGAGAGATGAGAAGAGAAACAGATATAGTGACAGGAGGGAGGAGACAAAGAGAGACAAACAGACAGACAGACAGACAGACAGACAGACAGACAGACAGACAAGAAGAGACAAGAGTTGAAGGGTGAGCTGATGAGTTTGAATTTCAGACAGAGACAATAACCTTGGGGGGGACTCAGCCGCCCAAGACACCATGGCTGTGTAAAATTATTTTGTGACGCCCCATCCCTCCCTCCCTTGATTCACCCACCCTCAGGGTACCAAACCCAATTTCCTATCACAGACATTCTGTGAAAACACAGACCACATCACTCTGTGGGCGAAACAAGCAGAGGAGAGAGTGAGAGACAAGCTGAGGAGAAAAGTCCCATGAATATATACATACACAAGTAAGAGATGTAGGGAGTAATGATGCAATTAGGCACAGGTTTATGAATGAAAAGCATTCCCTGTTTTAATGCTGTACAACTGGAACACTGAATAATTATGTAAATGTGAGTCGTCACTGTTTTGATGCTGCTACAAGTAAAATGTTGAGTTTGGTAGTCATGTGTGTGTGTGTGTGTGTGTGTGTGTGTGTGCGCCTGCACACCTGTATACGTGTTTGTGTGTGTGTGTGCACGTGCGTACCTGTATAAGTGTGTGTGTGTGTGCATGCGTGTGGGCTTGTGTGTGTGTGTGTGTGTGAACGCATGAATTATTTGTGCATGAACATGTTCTCGTCTGTGTTGAAAAGTGTTGTGTGTGTGTGTGTGTGTGTGTGTGTGTGTGTGTGTGTGTGTGTGTGTGTGTGTGTGTGTGTGTGTGTGTGTGTATAAAAAAGAATGCATGAATTATTTGTTCATGGACGCGTCTCGTCTGTGTTGAAGTGTGTGTGTGTGTATGTGTGTGTGTGTGTGCGTGTGCGTGCATGTGTGTGTGTGTCCATGTGTGCGTGTGTGTGTGTGTGTATGTGTGTGTGTGTACACGCATGTATAAGTGTACATTTTCACTTCATTACAATGTCTGCAGGCCAAATTCACCGCTTATCACAAGAAAGATCTATATTTATTGCTGATAGTGAGTCAGATCCTGGATTTGTCCACTAAAACGTCAAGGTTAAAATAATGATACTAGATTACTAGAGACAAAGTAGATTGTATAAACCTTGATGAATATCGTAATGTGTCAAGTATAGCGTTCAGGCATGTGATATCATAAAGGGATGGAAGGGAGGAAAGGTATCATTCTTTATGGTGATGTCCTACAGAAATATTCGAGAAATCATCCCCTCAGAGGATGTACAATGACGGCCTCTGTCACAACCAGGCTGTCTCAAAACTGTCATTGCTTCTAGTCATGGCTGCTAAACTTAGTCAATGTCTTTGTTCTTCAACAAGCTAAAACGTTTGCTGCATATGCAGCGTTTAAAGTCCAATCACAGACCAAAACTATTTACTACCATCTTGAGTGGTTCTTCATACAGCGTAAAACCCCAAGCTCTAACCAAGGCCCTCGCCGATATCTTGAATACAAGGCTTTTACTTCTATCTTGAATGGTGTCTTCATGTAATGTAAAAGCCCAAGCACTAACCAACCCCTCACTGATATCTGGAGTGATGTCTACCACCAGGTGTTGAGAGTTCAATTCTGCCCACAGCCCATGGCAATTTACATTTCCTGACAATGAGGGCATGGCTCCATATGGACGAGTGGAAGTGGAGGAAGGGGGATGTCTTCACACTGTTGCTGTTGTTATAATCTCTGCTCCTCTGTCCCATGCAGATTTCAGTCCTGCCACCACTCCACTCCTTTGAAGCCAGAATAAAAACGTTGTAATCCCCACAGCTAAAAAGATCTTGACCTTGAAATCACAAGAACCTCAGACCCACTGTGCCCTGGCCTTACTCTGGCTCATTCCATTATTGTGTTTTGTTGTTTTGTTGTTTGTTTGTTGACGTGTGTGTTATGGGATTTATGTGGCCCCAGAATTCTGTCTTCCTTGCCCTTCTCTGGTGTGAATCATTCCTATCAGTAAATTGCATGGAGGAGAACTGAGTGCTGCCTGCCAGTAATGCAGAGTCTCTACCACCTCACTCCCTTCACGATGTGGTTTAGGGGTATGACACTTACTTTACTGTTTATCATTTACTATGACTAAGGGCAGAATATCTGTTTAGGAATTCGAGTAAGGACAGAAGGGAAATTGAAGTAAGAACAAAAAGGGAATTACAGTAAGGACAAAAATGGAACTGGAGCAAGGACAGATGAGGAAATGTAGGAAGTATAGAAGGAAAACTGGAATATGGACAGAAGAGAGATTTGAAAAAAAACACAAGAGTGGTTGGGAAAAGGACAGAAAGGAATCAGAGGGAGGACAGAAGAGGATTTGGGTTAAAGACAGAAGAGGACTTAGAGGAAGGACAGAAGAGGGACTACTGGAATGACAGAACGATGAGGGGAGAGATGAGAAGAGAAACAGATATAGTGACAGGAGGGAGGAAACAAAGACAGACAGACAGACAGACAGACAGACAGACAGACAGACAGACAGACTGACAGGCAGACTGACAGGCAGACAGACAAGAAGAGACAAGGGTTGAAGGGTGAGCTGATGAGTTTGAATTTCAGACAGTGACAATAACCTTGGGGGGACTCAGACGCCCAAGAGACCATGGCTGTGGGAAATTATTTTGTGACGCACCGCCCCTCCCTCCCTTGATTCGCCCACCCTCAGGGTACCAAGGGTACCAAACCCAATTTCCTATCACAGACATTCTGTGAAAACACAAACCACATCACTCTGTGGGCGAAACAAGCAGAGGAGAGAGTGAGAGACAAGCTGAGGAGAAAAGTCCCATGAATATATACATACACAAGTAAGAGATGTAGGGAGTAATGATGCAATTAGGCACAGGTTTATGAATGAAAAGCATTCCCTGTTTTAATGCTTGTACAACTGGAGGACTGAATAATTATGTAAATGTGAGTCGTCACTGTTTTGATACTGCTAAAATGTTGGGTTTGGCAATCGTGTGTGTGTGTGTGTGTGTGTGTGTGTGTGTGTGTGTGTGTGTGTGTGTGTGTGTGTGTGTGTGTGTGTGTGTGTACACGTGCGTACCTGTATAAGTGTGTGTCTGTGTGTGTGTGAATGCATAAATTATTTGTGTGTGTACATTTCACGTCTGTTTTAAGTGTGTGTGTGTGTGTGTGTGTGTGTGTGTGTGTGTGTGTGTGTGTGTATGTGTGTATGTGTGTGTGTGTGTGTGTGTACACGCATGTATAAGTGCACATTTTCGCTTCATTACAGTGTCTGCAGGCCAAATTCACCACTCAACACTGAAATATCTATATTTAGTGCTGTCGTCATCCCATTTCACTATGAGTCAGATCCTGGATTTGTCCATTACCACCACCACCACCGCTATCCTCACTGCCCTGTGTCCACTGTCTGTGGGCTACACACGGCTCTATCTCTGTGTGTGGGAGTGGGGGAGGGAGGGGGCTGTTGTTGGTGGAACATGGTTGGTAATCGCCTGTCAGTCAGGGGGGATGACCACTCACTCTGACAGTTGACTGAGACGATTACTGTCATTAGTAGAGGGATCAGTAGTATCAGGACAAGGATGACGACGACTCTACGACCAAAACAACAGTAGTGGGTGGTGTCCAGAATATGTCGGATTACAAGAGGATCTACCAAAGCTCCACCAAATTAACTCACCAGCAATGCAGAGTCTCTTTAGGTGAGTGACCTCAGATCAGCTCATATCACGTCACTAGTTCCTAAGATTTTAACTTTGACTAGATGAGCGTAGGGGTGGTGTTGTGTTGGGGAGATGAAATGAGTGGTGTGGGGGTGATGCAGTTGTGACTTGGGAGATGGGACAGAAAAAAATAACTGTCTGGAACACAACCAGTGTGTCTTATTCAGAATCGTATTCAGAAAGACAAACTTAGTTACCCTGTCATAATCACAGACCTGCTTAGCCCTGTTTTCAGAGCACAGCGTGACAAACGTATCCCTGTGGGCAGACCTGTCTGGAGCACAGACTAGCTTACTCTTCTTTCTGGAGCACAGACCAGGTTACTCTATCTCTAGAGCACAGATCAGATTACCCTGTCTTCGGAGCACAGACCGACTTACTCTGTCTCTCGAGCACAGACAAGCTTGCATAAATTCAAGACCAGCTTATCCTATTTCTGGAGCACAGACCAGCTTGACCTGTCTCTGGAGCACAGACCAAGTTACCTTATCTCTGGAACACAGACCAGCTTACCTTGTCCCTGGAATCCAGACTGGCTTACCCTGTCTCTGGAGCACAGACCAGCTTACCCTGTCTCTGGAGCACAGACCAGCTTACCCTGTCTCTGGAGCACTGACCAGCTTACCCTGTCCATGGAGCACAGACCAGCTTACCTGTCTCTGGAGCACAGACCAGATTACCCTGTCCATGGAGCACAGACCAGCTTACCTGTCTCTGGAGCACAGACCAGATTACCCTGTCTGTGGAGCACTGACCAGCTTACCCTGTCTCTGGAGCACAGACCAGCTTACCCTTTCTCTGGAGCACAGACCAGCTTACCCTGTCTCTGGAGCACTGACCAGCTTACCCTGTCCATGGAACACAGACCAGCTTACCCTGTCTCTGGAGCACTGACCAGCTTATCCTGTCCATGGAACACAGACCAGATTACCCTGTCTCTGGAGCACTGACCAGCTTACCCTGTCCATGGAACACAGACCAGCTTACCCTGTCTCTGGAGCACTGACCAGCTTATCCCTGTCCATGGAACACAGACCAGATTACCCTGTCTCTGGAGCACTGACCAGACTTACCTGTCCATGGAACACAGACCAGCTTACCCTGTCTCTGGAGCACTAGACCAGCTTACCCTGTCCATGGAACACAGACCAGATTACCCTGTCTCTGGAGCACAGACCAGATTACCCTTTCTCTGGAGCACAGACCAGCTTACCCTTTCTCTGGAGCACAGACCAGCTTACCCTTCTTGGAGCACAGACCAGATTACCCTTTCTCTGGAGCACAGACCAGATTACCCTTTCTCTGGAGCACAGACAGCTTACCCTGTCTCTGGAGTACTTACCAGCTTACCTGTCCATGGAACACAGACCAGCTTACCCTGTCTCTGGAGCACTGACCAGCTTATCCTGTCTCTGGAGCACGTCCAGCTTACCCTGTCTCTGACACTGACCAGCTATCTGCATGGAACTAGACCAGCTTATCCTGTCTCTGGAGCACTGACCAGCTTATCCTGTCTCTGGAGCACTGACCAGCTTACCCTGTCTCTGGAGCACTGACCAGCTTACCCTGTCCATGGAACATAGACCAGCTTATCCTGTCTCTGGAGCACTGACCAGATTACCCTGTCTCTGGAGCACTGACCAGCTTACCCTGTCCATGGAACATAGACCAGCTTATCCTGTCTCTGGAGCACTGACCAGCTTACCCTGTCTCTGGAGCACTGACCAGCTTACCCTGTCCATGGAACATAGACCAGCTTATCCTGTCTCTGGAGCACTGACCAGCTTACCCTGTCTCTGGAGCACTGACCAGCTTACCCTGTCCATGAACAAGACCAGCTTATCTTGTCTCTGGAGCACTGACCAGCTTACCCTGTCCTGGACACAGACCAGCTTACCCTGTCTCTGGAGCACAGGTCAGCTTACCCTGTCTCTGAGCACAGTCAGCTTACCCTGTCTCTGGAGCACAGGTCAGCTTACCCTGTCTCTGGAGCACAGGTCAGACTTACCCTGTCTCTGGAGCACAGACCAGATTACCCTGTCTCTGGAGCACAGTCAGCTTACCCTGTCTCTGGAGCACAGACCAGATTACCCTGTCTCTGGAGCACAGACCAGATTACCCTGTCTCTGGAGCACAGACCAGATTACACGTCTCTGGAGCACAGACCAGATTACCCTGTCTCTGGAGCACAGACCAGATTACCCTGTCTCTGGAGCACAGGTCAGCTTACCCTGTCTCTGGAGCACAGGTCAGATTACCCTGTCTCTGGAGCACAGACCAGATTACCCTGTCCATGGAACATAGACCAGCTTATCCTGTCTCTGGAGCACTGACCAGCTTACCCTGTCTCTGGAGCACAGGTCAGATTACCCTGTCTCTGGAGCACAGACCAGATTACCCTGTCTCTGGAGCACAGACCAGATTACCCTGTCTCTGGAGCACAGGTCAGCTTACCCTGTCTCTGGAGCACAGGTCAGCTTACCCTGTCTCTGGAGCACAGGTCAGCTTACCCTGTCTCTGGAGCACAGACCAGATTACCCTGTCTCTGGAGCACAGACCAGATTACCCTGTCTCTGGAGCACAGACCAGCTTACCCTGTCTCTGGAGCACAGACCAGATTACCCTGTCTCTGGAGCACAGGTCAGCTTACCCTGTCTCTGGAGCACAGGTCAGCTTACCCTGTCTCTGGAGCACAGGTCAGCTTACCCTGTCTCTGGAGCACAGGTCAGCTTACCCTGTCCCTGGAGCACAGATCAGCTGACCTTGTTTCTGGAGCACTGACCCACTGACCATGGCCTGAGTCAGTGTTCTATCAGTGTTATCTCATGTCCACACGGTCCTGTTAACTCCCAGTCATTGTTGGTCTGTCAGTCAGTAACAAACTGCCTGGTGGTCTGACCTTTTCTACTGATATACATTTGCTTCTGTGTCAATCTCCCTTTTAAGAAAGAGGAAAAGGCGGGGGAGAGTGTTTCATATAGCCAAGAAAGAGGCGTGTTTTTGTCAGTTTGTGTGTCTGCAACAAAAAAAGCTATCAAGATATTTTCAGTTCTTATTGGAAGAATCTTCACCAAACTGGGGTCAAAAGTGTAGACTGTTGAGGAGTCGCAGACGATGTGTTAGTTTAGAAGCCTTGATGCCAAGGTCAAAGTCACGTGGACCAACACAGTCCCTAAAACCTGTACTTTATGAGATATGTGAATATTTCTAAAATCCTCCTGACAATATTCACATTCTGTTTTCACTGTTGTAACAGTCTACCGAATGGCTGGGGACAGGGAGGGTTGGGGGAGATGCTAGGGGCAACGAGAGATAGAGGCAGATGGAAGTCCATGATCGCCAACGCCATGCGGCAGGGCACCTGATGATGATGATGAACAGTCTACATGTACCATTGTCCTCGCTCCGTCTTAGGTTTTATCTGACCTGGTGTTTCTTCGAGGTCACGGTGACTTTGAGAAAGTACTCAGTGTCGATTTTCTGTCTGTTTTGTATAAAAAGATTGTTGGAATGTTTTGACCATCATATTTTTCCACGCCCGTTTTGCTCCTTCCTCTGTATCAGCATTCTCGTTATCTTTCTCTGATCTTTCAGGGACAGGGAAAGCCTGGAAATCATTTGTTGCTTAGTGATTGAGCCATGAGGAATCCAGCATAGCACTGCATCAGAGAATAATGAACACACACTCGTGGAGGGCTAGTTGCAATACACCACATACTCTCTCCTCTCTCTATCTCTCTCTCTCTCTCTCTCTCTCTCTCTCTCTCTCTCTCTCTCTCTCCTCCTCTCTCTCTCTCTCTCTCTCTCTCTCCCTCTCTCTCTCAGTAGTCGGCTGGGCTATAAGCAATTGAATCTTCTCTCTCTCTCCTCTCACACACACACACACACACATCACACACTCTCTCTCTCGCTCTATCTCTCTCTCTCTGTACTCTCTCTCTCTCTCTCTCTGCCTCTCTCTGTCTGTCTGTCTCTCTCTCTCTCTCTCTCTCTCTTTCTCTATCGTGACCAATGGACTGTGAAAAGACGGTGATAATGTACATAACTGTATATATCGTAATGCCGTGAGCTGGTTTCCATGTCGCGAAGCCCTATCCCCATATTCCCTTATGAATGGGCTGAAAGCCTAACGCAATAAAACATTTCCCATTTCTCTCTCTGTCTCTCTCTGTCTCTCTCTCTCTGTCTCTCTCTTTCTGTCTCTCTCACGCATTGAGTGAACAAGGGAGCAGGAGAGACACTGGTGAGCGAGTGAGGAGCAAGCGAGAGACAGACAGATAGACAGACAGACAGAGCAAACAAGGTAAATGACAAAAACTACAGAAGGTTGAATCCACTGCACCACTCCTCCTCCTCCTTGTATCTCTCACTCACCACAACCTAGCGACAATAATGCAGTTTCTACAATCGTGAATGAAAGGAACTCATTTTCTCTGTTTCATTACTTTTGAGGACATAGCAAACTGTGCAGTTTTGTGGAGAGACAGACAGAAAGGCAAACAGAGAGGAGAAAGAGACAGACAGAACAAACAAGGTAATTGACAAAAACTACAGAGGAATGATCAATCCACTACGCCAGTCCTCCTCCTTGTCTGTCTCACCGACCACAAATTCTGTTTTCCCAGACACGGAGGGAGGGGAACAGAAAGAACAATCTGTATCCTGGGACTGCCACTGTCCCTCCCTGGGGACCGTCCTGCTCATTTCATCCATCACCACACTCACCACCCCTCCTCAATGTTAGGGGGGGAAATCAATCCGGTAATAGAGTGCTCACACCCATTTTCTCCCACCTTTCTTCAACACCGTCTTCCTTGAGACATGCAACTTCGTATTCAAATTAGATTTTGGAAAAAAAAATCACCAGGGCAATGGAGAGATCGGGAGAGGGAATGTGGTTTCGATAGAAGGCTGAAGTGTAGGGGAGGGGGAGGGAGATGATGGGGACGTAGAGAGCTAAAGTGGTCAAGAGGAAATCTGCCAGTCCTGCTCTTCTCCCCTCCAGTATCACGCTAATCCAATTGGAGACAGGGCAAATCCTATCAGCACACATAGCAGGCTGGGTTTTCTCTGGGCCCTTCACGGGCCTGGCCCTTACTTCAGATGTCTACACACTGACAACACGCCTTGTCCTCTACTTCCCACTTCTGCCAGAGACTTGGTTATTTAGGTAAGAGCTCCAAGCCTGCCAGTATGACTGGCAAGAGCTGGAGTCTAGCTTTAGAAATACTGTGCACAAGGCCTTTACTGAACGCCAGCACTTATAATGATAATAATAATAATAATTACAACATTTATATAGCGCAAAATCTTGATAAAAATCAAATCTAAGTGCTGAACATACACATACGCACGCATGCACACACGCACACACACACACACATACATACACATGGCTATAAATGGGGGGTGGGAAAGAAAAGCAATGGAAAATTATATATGTGTACTCAAAGTAGAAAGAAAAAAAAAGAAATCAATAGAAAACATGTTATATACAAATATATAATACAATGTGATTCCACACAGAGTGGAGACAGGCTGCAGTGGGGGTTGAGTGATACTTATCTGGTAGACTCTTTCAGCCTGCGCAAAACTGTGCGCTGGCAAGGTCTTAAAATGGGCAAGGGAGCAGGACGCATGATATAGAGACACCACCAGAATGATCAGAGCATTAAGGTGGGCAATGGAGAAACCCACTGTTTTGAGGCAGCATGGGACTAAACTCAAGACATGAAATCTAGAGGCTGTAGTGTGACAATTCTGGAAGATGGTGAAAGCTATCTTACGCCACACCAGCACCATCAGAAACACAAAGAAAGCCAACTGAATGTATTGCATCAACATCACTAAAAACATAAAGATGGTCGGTCAGAAAGCCAGCTGAATGTATTGCATCAACATCAGAAACACGAAAATGGGCAGTCAGAAGGCCATTTGGCTGAAGTACATCCATGGTTTGTACAGTGATCAGGGAAAAAACATTTATAAAGCTCTCAGGAACAGGAGGGACGTGGCACATGATTATTCATGAGTCACTGAGATGCAGAGTAGCAACTGTGGAATAATGGCAATGCTGCTTGCTCTGTAACAAAATGGTAGACGTGAGAGAGATTATACATAAGTATGGAAGCATCTTATTTTGCGCTCTAAAGGAGTGATAGGCTTATTGGTGTGTGAAAGAACATACCTAGATATTACAATATAGAATATACCAAAATGTAGAACTATCTTATTTTCCTTCAAAACAGAATGTTGGGCGTGTTAGTGTATGAGAGAATATACCTTGATATGATGATAGACTTATTTGTGTGTGAGTGTATACCTCATTATGATGATAGGCTTGTGTGTGTGTGAGTGTATACCTCATTATGATGATAGGCTTGTGTGTGTGAGTGTATACCTCATGATGATAGGCTTGTGTGTGTGTGAGTGTATACCTCATTATGATGATAGGCTTGTGTGTGTGTGAGTGTATACCACATTATGATGATAGGCTTGTGTGTGAGTGTACACCTCATTATGATGATAGACTTGTGTGTATGTGAGTGTATACTTCATTATGATGATAGACTTGTGTGTATGTGAGTGTATACTTCATTATGATGATAGACTTGTGTGTGTGAGTGTATACCTCATTATGATGATAGGCTTGTGTGTGTGTGAGTGTATACCTCATTATGATGATAGGCTTGTATGTGTGTGAGTGTATACCTCATTATGATGATAGGCTTGTGTGAGTGTATACCTCATTAACGACGACAAGACAGAAGCTATCCTCATTGGCACCCGTCAGAAACTTTCTCAGCTGCCTCCTCTTTCTCTCCCATTATGTAACACATCAGTCCCAATTTCTGATTCAGCTAAAAACCTTGGTGTCTGCCTTGACTCTACCCTCTCCATGAACAACTTTGTTTCTCGAACTGCCAGATCTTGCTACTATCACCTCCATCGTATAAGCCTGATCAGGAAGTATCTCTCTGTCGAAACAACTGCAAAACTCGTTCTCTCTTTCATAATGTCTCGCATTGACTATTGCAATTCACTCCTGTCTGGTCTTCCTGCCTCCACCATTCACATCCTACAGCGCATTCAAAACAATGCTGCACGCCTTGTACTCAAGAAGAAAAAAGCTGTCCACATATCTCCTCTCCTGGCACAACTTCACTGGCTCCCTGTATCAAAGCGCATACAGTACAAACTATACACCATGTGCTACAAAAGCCTCAATAACGCAGCCCCCGATTACCTGTCAAGCCTACTTGAGATCTATGTTCCGTCACGTACCCTCCGCTCTGCCTCCGATCCTCTGACTTTTCGCTTTCCACGCACTAAGCTCAATACCTATGGTCCACGAGCCTTCTCTGTTTCTGGTCCACTCTCCTGGAACAAACTTCCTCTCTTATTCCGTCAGCAACCTACTTTTGTCTCCTTCAAGTCCGCTGTCAAAACTCACCTTTTCTCCTCTGCATAAAATCCTGACCTCACTCAACCCCCTCTGCAGCCTGTCTCCACTCGGAGGGGAATCACAGTGTAATATATAATTGTATATAATATGCTCTCTATAATTTTCCATTGCTTTTATTCTTTCTCCCTATTTATAGCCATGCGTGTGGGTGTGGGTGTGTGCGTGCGTCTGTGTGCGTGCGTCTGTGTGTGTCTGTTTCAGCGCTTAGATTTGATTTTATCAAGATTTTGCGCTATATAAATATTATAATTATTATTATTATTATTAATTATTATAGACTTGTGTGTGTGTGAGTGTATACCTCATTATGATGATAGACTTGTGTGTGTGTGAGTGTATACCTTATTATGATGATAGGCTTGTGTGTGTGTGAGTGTATATCTCATTATGATGATAGACGTGTGTGTGTGAGTGTATACCTCATTATGATGATATACTTATTTCTGTGTGAGTGTATACCTCATTGTGATGATAGGCTTGTTGTGTGTGTGAGTGTATACCTCATTATGATGATAGGCATATTTCTGCTTGAGAGAATACACCAAAATGTACAACCATCTTATTTTCCTCTGAAATAGAATGGTAGGTTCGCTTGTGTGTGAAGCAGTATAGTAGGCTTATTGGTGTGTCAAAGAATATTCGTAAATATACAACCATCATATTTAGCTCTGAAACAGAACGATAGGTGTGTTGATGTATGAGAGAATGTACGTAAACAATGTAGGCTTGTTGATTTGTAACAGGACATACCTAAATACTGAATCATCTTGTTTTGTGTTATTGTTTTATATACTGGTTGATAAAGGGAGACAATTTCCGCCTTCCAGTGAGAATGCATGTGGTTGAGTCTAGCTAAACAAAACACAAATCAAGAACGTGACGTCAAGCCCACACAGTTGTGAATGAATTCCTGATCCTCTTCAGGCTTGTAGAAGGTAACACAGAGAGCTAGAGTCGTTTCCATTTGTTTTTTAACACTACCTATGTAGATGCACATGTTGTTATCATGTAGACAATATTGTTCCAATAACAGACTAGAACATATCTCAGAAACAAAACCCCATATGCGAAGTAGCACTTCAGGATCTTACCAACGCATAGGGCTTGTGTGCAGGCTGAAGGTTTGTGCTGTGACCATTTTGGATGTTCTCCATCACACGGCATCAGTGGCGTCAGTTCATATGGAATTATTCTGAGTGTGGAGACGCTATCTTGAGAAACTGACACTGAAGACTGAAACTGAGAGGAAATGACACTGTCCTTAGAATTCTGGTCAGAAGAAGATTTGAGGTCTGTACCATCTCATTCCCCTCTGACCTCAGAGTTTAGGATGAAGTGTATTTCTGTTAACTTATCGGCAGGTTTTAAAAGAGCTACACACTCTGGGATGGATCTGTAGCTTGAAGCCATGATAAAGTTATGTTACATGTTACATTGATCAGCTATCTGAAGACTGATGTACGTACAACATTACAAGCAGGTATGCCAAATGTTTAGTAATTAAAATGAAAGGTGAAGGTTGTCGCTTAACCCTGAGGTCGTAGGGGTGTGAGGTGGTAGAGACCTTAACTTTTCTTTCCTCCATGCCCTGGCCATCCTGTATACAACAGGAAGAGTGTGTAGCGGTGGTTTCCAGTAGTCCAGATCATGATGATGATCTCTCTCCTATACTCGTTTTAATTTTTAAAATTCAAGGTTGAAATAATAGTACTAGGTCACTAGAGACAAAGTGTATTATATAAAAACTGATGAATATTATAATTTGTCAAGTACAGCGTTCAGGCATGTGATATCATAAGGGGATGGAAGGGATGAAAGGTGTCATTCTTTATGGTGATATCTTGCAGAAATAATTTAGAAGTGATTCCCTCAGAGGATGTCTAATGGCGATCTCTGGTACAACCAGGCTGTCTCACTATTGTCGCTGCTTCTAGTCGCAGCTGCTGAAACTAACCAGTCTCCTTGTTCTTCAACAAACTGAAACGTTTGCTGTATATGCAGTGTAAAAGCCCAATCGCTAGCTAAAACCATTTACTACCATCTTAAATGGTGTCTTCATATAGCGTAAAACCCCAAGCGTTAACCAAGGTCTTCTGTCTTGAGTGTTTTGTTCATACAACGTAAAACCTTGAATGTTGTGTTCATGCATCGTAAAATCCCAAGCTCTAACCAAGGACCTCTCTGATATCTTGAATACAAGGCTTTTACTTCTGTCTTGGATGGTGTCTTCATGTAACGTAAAAGCCCAAACACTAACCAAGCCCTCACTGTCATCTTGAGTAATGTCTACAACTGGTTGTTGAGGGTTCAATTCTGCCCACAGCCCATGGCTGTTTACATTTCCCAACATTGAGGGACTGGCTCCATATGGATGAGTGGAGGAAGGGGGTGTCATCACATTCTTGCTGTTGTTATAATCTCCACTCCCTCTGCCCCATGCAGACTTCAGCTCTGCCACCACTCCACTCCTTTGAAGCCAGAATAAAAACTTGTAACCCCCACTGCTAAAAAGATCTTGACCTTGAAATCACAAGAACCTTAGACCCACTGTGCCCTGGCCTTACTCTGGCTCATTCCATTATTGTGTTTTGCTTTTGGTGGTGGTTGTTTGTTTGTTTGTTAACGTGTGTGTTGTAGGGTTTATATGACCCAGAATTCTGTCTTCCTTGCCCTTCTCTGATGTGATGCATTCCTATCAGTAAATTGCATAGAGGAGAACTGAGTGTTGCCTGCCAATTATGCAGAGTTTCTACCACCTCACTCCCTTCACGATGTGGTTTAGGGATATGACACTTACTTTACTGTTTATCATTTACAATGATTAAGGGCAGTATACCTGTTTAGGAGTTCGAGTAAGGACAGAAGGGAAATTAAAGTAAGAACAAAAATGGAATTAGAGTAGGGACAAAAATAGAAGTGGAGTAAGGACAGAAGAGAAAATATGGGAAGTATAGAAGGAAAACTGGAATATGGACAGAAGAGAGATTTGGAAAAAAAAACACAAGAGTGATTGGGAAAAGGACAGAAAGGAATCAGAGGGAGGACAGAAGAGGAATTGGGTTAAAGACAGAAGAGGACTTAGAGGAAGGACAGAAGAGGGACTACTGGAATGACAGAACGATGAGGGGAGAGATGAGAAGAGAAACAGATATAGTGACAGGAGGGAGGAGACAAAGACAGACAGGCAGACAGACTGACAGACAGACAGACAGCCAGACAGACAAACAGACAGACAGACTGACAGACAGACAGACAGACAAGGAGAGACAGAGTTGAAGGGTGAGCTGATGAGTTTGAATTTCAGACAGTGACAACAACCTTGGGGGAATCAGCCGCCCAAGAGACCATGGCTGTGTGAAATTATTTTGTGATGCCCCATCCCTCCCTCGATTCACCCACCCTCAGGGTACCAAACCCAATTTCCTATCACAGACATTCTGTGAAAACACAGACCACATCACTCTGTGGGCGAAACAAGCAGAGGAGAGAGTGAGAGACAGCTGAGGAGAAAAGTCCCATGAATATATACATACACAAGTAAGAGATGTAGGGAGTAATGATGCAATTAGGCACAGGTTTATGAATGAAAAGCATTCCCTGTTTTAATGCTGTACAACTGGAACACTGAATAATTATGTAAATGTGAGTCGTCACTGTTTTGATACTGCTACAAGTAAAATGTTGGGTTTGGCAATCGTGTGTGTGTGTGTGTGTGTGTGTGTGTGTGTGTGTGTGTGTGTGTATGTGTGTGTGTGTGTGTGTGTGTGTGTGTGTGTGTGTGTACACGTGCGTACCTGTATAAGTGTGTGTGTGTGTGAATGCATAAATTATTTGTGTGTGTACATTTCACGTCTGCTTTAAGTGTGTGTGTGTGTGTGTGTGTGTGTGTGTGTGTGTGTGTGTGTGTGTGTGGTGTGTGTGTGTTACGTGCATACCTGTATAAGTGTGTATGTCTATGTGTGTGTGTGTGTGAATGCATAAATTATTTCTGTATGTACATTTCACGTATGCTTTAAGTGTGTGTGTGTGTGTGTGTGTGTGTGTGTGTGTGTGTGTGTGTGTGTGTGTGTGTGTGTGTGTGTGTGTACATGCATGTATAAGTGCACATTTTCGCTTCATTACAGTGTCTGCAGGCCAAATTCAACACTCAACACTGAAAATATCTATATTTAGTGCTGTCATCATCCCATTTCACTATGAGTCAGATCCTGGATTTGTCCACTACCACCACCACCACCACCATCCTCACTGCCCTGTGTCCACTGTTGGTGGAACATGGTTGGTAATCGCCTGTCCGTCAGGGGGGATGACCACTCACTCTGACAGTTGACTGAGACGATTACTGTCATTAGTAGAGGGATCAGTAGTATCAGGACAAGGATGACGACGACTCTACGACCAAAACAACAGTAGTGGGTGGTGTCCAGAATATGTCGGATTACAAGAGGATCTACCAAAGCTCCACCAAATTAACTCACCAGCAATGCAGAGTCTCTTTAGGTGAGTGACCTCAGATCAGCTCACATCACGTCACTAGTTCCTAAGATTTTAACTTTGACTAGATGAGCGTAGGGGTGGTGTTGTGTTGGGGAGATGAAATGAGTGGTGTGGGGGTGATGCAGTTGTGACTTAGGAGATGGGACAGGAAAAAATAACTGTCTGGAACACAACCAGTGTGTCATATTCAGAATCGTATTCAGAAAGACAAACTAACTTACCCTGTCATAATCACAGACCTGCTTAGCCCTGTTTTCAGAGCACAGCGTGACAAACGTATCCCTGTGGGCAGACCTGTCTGGAGCACAGACTAGCTTACTCTTCTTTCTGGAGCACAGACCAGGTTACTCTATCTCTAGAGCACAGATCAGATTACCCTCTCGGAGCACAGACCGACTTACTCTGTCTCTCGAGCACAGACAAGCTTGCATAAATTCAAGACCAGCTTATCCTATTTCGGGAGCACAGACCAGCTTGACCTTCTCTGGAGCACAGACAAGTTACCTTATCTCTGGAACACAGACCAGCTTACCCTGTCCCTGAATCCAGACTGCTTACCCTGTCTCTGGAGCACAGACCAGCTTACCCTGTCTCTGGAGCACAGACCAGCTTACCCTGTCTTTGGAGCACAGACCAGCTTACCCTGTCTCTGGAGCACAGACCAGCTTACCCTGTCCTGGAACACAGACCAGCTTACCCTGTCTCTGGAGCACAGACCAGCTTACCCTGTCCATGGAACACAGACCAGCTTACCCTGTCTCTGGAGCACAGACCAGCTTACCCTGTCCATGGAACACAGACCAGCTTACCTGTCTCTGGAGCACAGACCAGCTTACCCTGTCCATGGAGCACAGACCAGCTTACCCTGTCCATGGAGCACAGACCAGCTTACCCTGTCCATGGAGCACAGACCAGCTTACCCTGTCCATGGAGCACAGACCAGCTTACCTGTCTCTGGAGCACAGACCACTTACCCTGTCCATGGCACAGACCCTTACCTTCTCTGGAGCACAGACCAGCTACCTGTCTTGAGCACAGACCAGCTACTGCCATGGAGCACAGACCAGCTTACCTGTCTCTGGAGCACAGACCAGATTACCCTGTCTCTGGAGCACAGACCAGCTTACCATTTCTCTGACACAGACAGCTTACCTTCTCTGGAGCACAGACAGCTTACCTGTCGAGCACAGCCAATTACCCTGTCTCTGGAGCACAGGTCAGATTACCCTGTCTCTGGACACAGGCAGATTACCCGTCTGTACACAGACGATTACCCTGTCTCTGGAGCACAGGTCGTTCCCTGTCCGGAGCACAGTCACTACCCTGTCCCTGGAGCACAGATCAGCTGACCTTGTTTCTGGAGCACTGACCCACTGACCATGGCCTGAGTCAGGTGTTCTATCAGTGTTATCTCATGTCCACACCGTCCTGTTAACTCCCAGTCATTGTTGGTCTGTCAGTCAGTAACAAACTGCCTGGTGGTCTGACCTTTTCTACTGATATACATTTGCTTCTGTGTCAATCTCCCTTTTAAGAAAGAGGAAAAGGCGGGGGAGAGTGTTTCATATAGCCAAGAAAGAGGCGTGTTTTTGTCAGTTTGTGTGTCTGCAACAAAAAAAGCTATCAAGATATTTTCAGTTCTTATTGGAAGAATCTTCACCAAACTGGGGTCAAAAGTGTAGACTGTTGAGGAGTCGCAGACGATGTGTTAGTTTAGAAGCCTTGATGCCAAGGTCAAAGTCACGTGGACCAACACAGTCCCTAAAACCTGTACTTTATGAGATATGTGAATATTTCTAAAATCCTCCTGACAATATTCACATTCTGTTTTCACTGTTGTAACAGTCTACCGAATGGCTGGGGACAGGGAGGGTTGGGGGAGATGCTAGGGGCAACGAGAGATAGAGGCAGATGGAAGTCCATGATCGCCAACGCCATGCGGCAGGGCACCTGATGATGATGATGAACAGTCTACATGTACCATTGTCCTCGCTCCGTCTTAGGTTTTATCTGACCTGGTGTTTCTTCGAGGTCACGGTGACTTTGAGAAAGTACTCAGTGTCGATTTTCTGTCTGTTTTGTATAAAAAGATTGTTGGAATGTTTTGACCATCATATTTTTCCACGCCCGTTTTGCTCCTTCCTCTGTATCAGCATTCTCGTTATCTTTCTCTGATCTTTCAGGGACAGGGAAAGCCTGGAAATCATTTGTTGCTTAGTGATTGAGCCATGAGGAATCCAGCATAGCACTGCATCAGAGAATAATGAACACACTCTCGTGGAGGGCTAGTTGCAATACACCACATACTCCTCTCTTCTCTCTCTCTCCTCTCTCTCTCTCTCCTCTCCTCTCTCTCTCTCTCTCTCTCTCTCTCTCTCTCTCTCTCTCTCTCTCTCTCTCTCTCTCTCTCTCTCTCTCGCTCATAAGCAAATGAACTACTAACATCTACTCTCTCTTCTCTCTCTCTCTCCTCTCACCACACCATCTCCTCTACTCCTCTCTCTCTCTCTTCTCTCTCTCTCTGTCTCTCTCTGTCCTCTCTCTCTCTCCGTCTGTCTCGTCTCTCCTCTCTCTCTCTCTCTCTCCTCTCTCTTCGCTCGCTCTTTCCTATCGTGACCAATGGACTGTGAAAAGACAGTGATAATGTACATAACTGTATATATCGTAATGCCGTGAGCTGGTTTCCATGTCGCGAAGCCCTATCCCCATTCGTACCCACCCCTATCCCCATATTCCCTTGTGAATGGGCTGAAAGCCTAACGCAATAAAACATTTCCCATTTCTCTCTCTGTCTCTCTCTGTCTCTCTCTCTCTGTTCTCTCTCTTTCTGTCTCTCTCACGCATTGAGTGAACAAGGGAGCAGGAGAGACACTGGTGAGCGAGTGAGGAGCAAGCGAGAGACAGACAGATAGACAGACAGACAGAGCAAACAAGGTAATTGACAAAAACTACAGAAGGTTGAATCCACTGCACCACTCCTCCTTCTCCTTGTATCTCTCACCACCACAACCTAGCGACAATAATGCAGTTTCTATAATCGTGAATGAAAGGAACTCATTTTCTCTGTTTCATTACTTTTGAGGACATAGCAAACTGTGCAGTTTTGTGGAGAGACAGACAGAAAGGTAAACAGAGAGGAGAAAGAGACAGACAGAACAAACAAGGTAATTGACAAAAACTACAGAGGAATGATCAATCCACTACGCCAGTCCTCCTCCTTGTCTGTCTCACCGACCACAAATTCTGTTTTCCCAGACACGGAGGGAGGGGAACAGAAAGAACAATCTGTATCCTGGGAATGCCACTGTCCCTCCCTGGGGACCGTCCTGCTCATTTCATCCATCACCACACTCACCACCCCTCCTCAATGTTAGGGGGGAAATCAATCCGGTAATAGAGTGCTCACACCCATTTTCTCCACCTTTCTTCAACACCGTCTTCCTTGAGACATGCAACTTTGTATTCAAATTAGATTTTGAAAAAAAAATCACCAGGGCAATGGAGAGATCGGGAGAGGGAATGTGGTTTCGATAGAAGGCTGAAGTGTAGGGGATGGGGAGGGAGATGATGGGGACGTAGAGAGCTAAAGTGGTCAAGAGGAAATCTGCCAGTCCTGCTCTTCTCCCCTCCAGTATCACGCTAATCCAATTGGAGACAGGGCAAATCCTATCAGCACACATAGCAGGATGGGTTTTCTCTGGGCCCTTCACGGGCCTGGCCCTTACTTCAGATGTCTACACACTGACAACACGCCTTGTCCTCTACTTCCCACTTCTGCCAGAGACTTGGTTATTTAGGTAAGAGCTCCAAGCCTGCCAGTATGACTGGCAAGAGCTGGAGTCTAGCTTTAGAAATACTGTGCATCAAGGCCTTTACTGAACGCCAGCACTTATAATGATAATAATAATAATAATTACAACATTTATATAGCGCAAAATCTTGATAAAAATCAAATCTAAGTGCTGAACATACACATACGCACGCATGCACACACGCACACACACACACACATACATACACATGGCTATAAATGGGGGGTGGGAAAGAAAAGCAATGGAAAATTATATATGTGTACTCAAAGTAGAAAGAAAAAAAAAGAAATCAATAGAAAACATGTTATATACAAATATATAATACAATGTGATTCCACACAGAGTGGAGACAGGCTGCAGTGGGGGTTGGGAGTGATACTTATCTGGTAGACTCTTTCAGCCTGCGCAAAACTGTGCGCTGGCAAGGTCTTAAAATGGGCAAGGGAGCAGGACGCATGATATAGAGACACCACCAGAATGATCAGAGCATTAAGGTGGGCAATGGAGAAACCCACTGTTTTGAGGCAGCATGGGACTAAACTCAAGACATGAAATCTAGAGGCTGTAGTGTGACAATTCTGGAAGATGGTGAAAGCTATCTTACGCCACACCAGCACCATCAGAAACACAAAGAAAGCCAACTGAATGTATTGCATCAACATCACTAAAAACATAAAGATGGTCGGTCAGAAAGCCAGCTGAATGTATTGCATCAACATCAGAAACACGAAAATGGGCAGTCAGAAGGCCATTTGGCTGAAGTACATCCATGGTTTGTACAGTGATCAGGGAAAAAACATTTATAAAGCTCTCAGGAACAGGAGGGACGTGGCACATGATTATTCATGAGTCACTGAGATGCAGAGTAGCAACTGTGGAATAATGGCAATGCTGCTTGCTCTGTAACAAAATGGTAGACGTGAGAGAGATTAACATAAGTATGGAAGCATCTTATTTTGCGCTGTAAAGGAGTGATAGGCTTATTGGTGTGTGAAAGAACATACCTAGATATTACAATATAGAATATACCAAAATGTAGAACTATCTTATTTTCCTTCAAAACAGAATGTTGGGCGTGTTAGTGTATGAGAGAATATACCTTGATATGATGATAGACTTATTTGTGTGTGAGTGTATACCTCATTATGATGATAGGCTTGTGTGTGTGTGAGTGTATACCTCATTATGATGATAGCTGTGTGTGTGAGTGTATACCTCATGATGATAGGCTTGTGTGTGTGTGAGTGTATACCTCATTATGATGATAGGCTTGTGTGTGTGTGAGTGTATACCACATTATGATGATAGCTTGTGTGTGAGTGTATACCTCATTATGATGATAGACTTGTGTGTATGTGAGTGTATACTTCATTATGATGATAGACTTGTGTGTATGTGAGTGTATACTTCATTATGATGATAGACTTGTGTGAGTGTTAATTGATGATAGTTGTGATAACTCATTATGATGATAGACTTGTGTGTATGTGAGTGTATACTTCATTATGATGATAGACTTGTGTGTATGTGAGTGTATACTTCATTATGATGATAGACTTGTGTGTGTGAGTGTATACCTCATTATGATGATAGGCTTGTGTGTGTGTGAGTGTATACCTCATTATGATGATAGGCTTGTATGTGTGTGAGTGTATACCTTTAGATATAGGCTTGTGTGAGTGTATACCTCATTAACGACGACAAGACAGAAGCTATCCTCATTGGCACCCGTCAGAAACTTTCTCAGCTGCCTCCTCTTTCTCTCCCATTATGTAACACATCAGTCCCAATTTCTGATTCAGCTAAAAACCTTGGTGTCTGCCTTGACTCTACCCTCTCCATGAACAACTTTGTTTCTCGAACTGCCAGATCTTGCTACTATCACCTCCATCGTATAAGCCTGATCAGGAAGTATCTCTCTGTCGAAACAACTGCAAAACTCGTTCTCTCCTTCATAATGTCTCGCATTGACTATTGCAATTCACTCCTGTCTGGTCTTCCTGCCTCCACCATTCACATCCTACAGCGAATTCAAAACAATGCTGCACGCCTTGTACTCAAGAAGAAAAAAGCTGTCCACATATCTCCTCTCCTGGCACAACTTCACTGGCTCCCTGTATCAAAGCGCATACAGTACAAACTAGACACCATGTGCTACAAAAGCCTCAATAACGCAGCCCCCGATTACCTGTCAAGCCTACTTGAGATCTATGTTCCGTCACGTACCCTCCGCTCTGCCTCCGATCCTCTGACTTTTCGCTTTCCACGCACTAAGCTCAATACCTATGGTCCACGAGCCTTCTCTGTTTCTGGTCCACTCTCCTGGAACAAACTTCCTCTCTCATTCCGTCAGCAACCTACTTTTGTCTCCTTCAAGTCCGCTCTCAAAACTCACCTTTTCTCCTCTGCATAAAATCCTGACCTCACTCAACCCCCTCTGCAGCCTGTCTCCACTCGGAGGGGAATCACAGTGTAATATATAATTGTATATAATATGCTCTCTATAATTTTCCATTGCTTTTATTCTTTCTCCCTATTTATAGCCATGCGTGTGGGTGTGGGTGTGTGCGTGCGTCTGTGTGCGTGCGTGTGTGTGTGTCTGTTTCAGCGCTTAGATTTGATTTTATCAAGATTTTGCGCTATATGAATATTATAATTATTATTATTATTATCAATTATTATAGACTTGTGTGTGTGTGAGTGTATACCTCATTATGATGATAGACTTGTGTGTGTGTGAGTGTATACCTTATTATGATGATAGGCTTGTGTGTGTGTGAGTGTATATCTCATTATGATGATAGACGTGTGTGTGTGAGTGTGTACCTCATTATGATGATATATTTATTTCTGTGTGAGTGTATACCTCATTGTGATGATAGGCTTGTGTGTGTGTGAGTGTATACCTCATTATGATGATAGGCATATTTCTGCTTGAGAGAATACACCAAAATGTACAACCATCTTATTTTCCTCTGAAATAGAATGGTAGGTTCGCTTGTGTGTGAAGCAGTATAGTAGGCTTATTGGTGTGTGAAAGAATATTCGTAAATATACAACCATCATTATTTAGCTCTGAAACAGAACGATAGGTGTGTTGATGTATGAGAGAATGTACGTAAACAATGTAGGCTTGTTGATTTGTAACAGGACATATCTAAATACTGAATCATCTTGTTTTGTGTTATTGTTTTATATACTGGTTGATAAAGGGAGACAATTTCCGCCTTCCAGTGAGAATGCATGTGGTTGAGTCTAGCTAAACAAAACACAAATCAAGAACGTGACGTCAAGCCCACACAGTTGTGAATGAATTCCTGATCCTCTTCAGGCTTGTAGAAGGTAACACAGAGAGCTAGAGTCGTTTCCATTTGTTTTTTAACACTACCTATGTAGATGCACATGTTGTTATCATGTAGAAAATATTGTTCCAATAACAGACTAGAACATATCTCAGAAACAAAACCCCATATGCGAAGTAGCACTTCAGGATCTTACCAACGAATAGGGCTTGTGTGCAGGCTGAAG
The DNA here is from genome assembly GCA_030674185.1 of Monoplex corrugatus. Taxonomy (NCBI): domain Eukaryota; kingdom Metazoa; phylum Mollusca; class Gastropoda; order Littorinimorpha; family Ranellidae; genus Monoplex; species Monoplex corrugatus. The sequence continues at coordinate 8,150,413 of CM060310.1, read as the reverse complement.
GTTTGTGCTGTGACCATTTTGGATGTTCTCCATCACACGGCATCAGTGGCGTCAGTTCATATGGAATTATTCTGAGTGTGGAGACGCTATCTTGAGAAACTGACACTGAAGACTGAAACTGAGAGGAAATGACACTGTCCTTAGAATTCTGGTCAGAAGAAGATTTGAGGTCTGTACCATCTCATTCCCCTCTGACCTCAGAGTTTAGGATGAAGTGTATTTCTGTTAACTTATCGGCAGGTTTTAAAAGAGCTACACACTCTGGGATGGATCTGTAGCTTGAAGCCATGATAAAGTTATGTTACATGTTACATTGATCAGCTATCTGAAGACTGATGTACGTACAACATTACAAGCAGGTATGCCAAATGTTTAGTAATTAAAATGAAAGGTGAAGGTTGTCGCTTAACCCTGAGGTCGTAGGGGTGTGAGGTGGTAGAGACCTTAACTTTTCTTTCCTCCATGCCCCTGGCCATCCTGTATACAACGCTAAAGGTAGTTGTGTACAGGAAAAGTGTGTAGCGGTGGTTTCCAGTAGTCCAGATCATGATGATGATCTCTCTCCTATACTCGTTTTAATTTTAAAATTCAAGGTTGAAATAATAGTACTAGGTCACTAGAGACAAAGTGTATTATATAAAAACTGATGAATATTATAATTTGTCAAGTACAGCGTTCAGGCATGTGATATCATATGGGGATGGAAGGGATGAAAGGTGTCATTCTTTATGGTGATATCTTGCAGAAATAATTTAGAAGTGATTCCCTCAGAGGATGTCTAATGGCGATCTCTGGTACAACCAGGCTGTCTCACTATTGTCGCTGCTTCTAGTCGCAGCTGCTGAAACTAGCCAGTCTCCTTGTTCTTCAACAAACTGAAACGTTTGCTGTATATGCAGTGTAAAAGCCCAATCGCTAGCTAAAACCATTTACTACCATCTTAAATGGTGTCTTCATATAGCGTAAAACCCAAGCGTTAATCAAGGTCTTCTGTCTTGAGTGTTTTGTTCATACAACGTAAAACCTTGAATGTTGTGTTCATGCATCGTAAAAGCCTTGGTTAGAGGACCTCTCTGATATCTTGAATACAAGGCTTTTACTTCTGTCTTGGATGGTGTCTTCATGTAACGTAAAAGCCCAAACACTAACCAAGCCCTCACTGTCATCTTGAGTAATGTCTACAACTGGTTGTTGAGGGTTCAATTCTGCCCACAGCCCATGGCTGTTTACATTTCCCAACATTGAGGGACTGGCTCCATATGGATGAGTGGAGGAAGGGGGTGTCATCACATTCTTGCTGTTGTTATAATCTCCACTCCCTCTGCCCCATGCAGACTTCAGCCCTGCCACCACTCCACTCCTTTGAAGCCAGAATAAAAACGTTGTAACCCCCACTGCTAAAAAGATCTTGACCTTGAAATCACAAGAACCTTAGACCCACTGTGCCCTGGCCTTACTCTGGCTCATTCCATTATTGTGTTTTGCTTTGGTGGTGGTTGTTTGTTTGTTTGTTAACATGTGTGTTGTAGGGTTTATATGACCCAGAATTCTGTCTTCCTTGCCCTTCTCTGATGTGAATGCATTCCTATCAGTAAATTGCATAGAGGAGAACTGAGTGTTGCCTGCCATTATGCAAAGTCTCTACCACCTCACTCCCTTCACGATGTGGTTTAGGGATATGACACTTACTTTACTGTTTATCATTTACAATGATTAAGGGCAGTATACCTGTTTAGGAGTTCGAGTAAGGACAGAAG
>CM060310.1:8123656-8143656 GCA_030674185.1 Monoplex corrugatus | reverse complement strand
TCCCTCTTCGTCACCTGTCATCATCACCCCCTTCTTTTTTACCCCCTCCTCTTCATATTTCTGTACTGTCTTTCCATCTCTCCCCCTCCCCTCCCCTCCCCCTTACATGTCATCTATCACCATCACCCCTTTCTCCACCTCATTTCATCTATCACCATCATCCTTTTCTTATCTCCTCCCTCCTTCCTCCCCCTGCCACGTCACCTTTGATCTATCATCATCACCCCTTTCCCTCCCCTCCCCTCATGTCATCTATCACTGCCATCCTTCCCCTCCCCTTCTTATTTCGTCTATCAACGTCATCCATTTCCTTCCCCCTTCCGTCTCATCCTCACTTGTTATCTATCACCATCATCCCTTTCTATCCCTCTTACCCTCATCATCATCATCATCATCAGGTGCCCTGCCGCATGGCGTTGGCGACCATGAACCTCCAACCATCTCTATCTCTCGTTGCCCCCAGCATCTCCCCCACCCTCCCCATCCTCAGCCACTTTGCAAGTCCGTCCAGCATTCTCTCCCTGGGTCTGCCTGGTGCTCTCTTTCCCTCCAGCTTTCCCGTTGTGACCAGGTGCTCCAAATCCCCCTTCCTCATAAAATGGCCTATAAATGTTGCTTGTCTTTTCCTAATCTTCCTTATGAGTGATCTACTTGTGTCTGCCTCCATCAAGACTGTCTCGTTTGTTTTCTTTGCTGTCCATGGTACTCTCAACATTCTTCTGAGAAACCACATCTCGGCTGCTTCGATCCTGCTCTGGCTTTGCTTGTTGACTGTCCACGCCTCGCATCCGTACAACAGTATTGGTTCTATATAACATTCAAGGACTTCTTTCTGATGTTAATTACTCTCTTACCCTCACCCTCACATTTCATCTATTACCATCACTCCTTTCCTCCTCCTCCCCTCACCGTCATTCTTACAGAAAGGGAAAAAAATCAGTCCTTTTAATAGAGTGCGCGCACCCGATTTTATTTACTCCTTTCCCCTAGTTATGTCTGCATTGAGACATGCAGCTTGATATTCAAATCAGATTGGGGGGAGGGGGGGTTAACTTCACGAGGGCACTGAAGAGAAAACAGAGGGTAGTGATGGTGGTGATGGTGGTGGTTGATTGAAGTGGGGGGAAGGGGTGTTGTGGGTGGGTGGTTGTGTGTGAAGTGGTCAAGATGAAACCCACCTGCCCTGCTCTTCTCTCCACTTCAGTATCACGCTAATCCAATTGGAGACGGAGCAAATCCCATCAGCACACACGCGCGCGCGCGCGCGCACACACACATCACAGCACACACACACACACACACCCCAGCACACCACACACACACACAACACAGAACACAACACAACACATACACAAACACACCACACAACCAAACACACACACACACACACACACACACTCACCACATCACACACACACACACACACAACACACACAGCACACACACCACACACACGCACACACACCCCACACGCGCGCACATACGCACATGCACACACACACAGACACACACGCACACACACAAAAACACACACACACACACAACACACACACACACCACACACACGACACACACACACAAACACACACACACACACAAACACACACACACACACACAAACACACACACACAACACAACAAACACACACACACACACACACACACACACACACACACACACACACACACACACACACACACACACACACACACGGCAAGCTGGGCTTTCTCTGGGCCCATCACAGGCCCTTAGTTTACATGTCTGAGTCGACAGGCGCGATGGTTGAACGGTTCAGACGTTTGGTTTCTGATTCCAGAGTCTGAGTTCGATCTTGCCTGTGTAGAGCCTGCTGGGTAAAGGATGGAGATTTTTTGTTTTGATTTGTTTTTTGTTTTTGTTGTTGTTGTTCTCCCAGGTCGACATGTGTGCAGACCTGCTAGTCTTTGAATGCTAGTTGTGTGTATATATACATGCAGAACATAGGATAATGATTCTGTAAGTTATGTTAGTGTATGGAAATACGAAAATAACCAGTATACCACACACGACCTGTGTGCAGACCTGCTAGTCTCTGAATGCCATTTTTGTGTATACACACGCAGAACAACACCTCATCCTTGAGTGCTGGGACTTGCACGATGTGAGACATAAGCACTACACGGCCGACTCCTTAAAGAACTCTTCCGAGACGTCCCTCCTGATGCAATTTTCCGGTTTTTTTACAAAGAGATCAATAGATTTCATCTGATGTGATGTTACGTCTGAGTATGTTTTTCTTTAATTGCATTTTAGTACTTGCAAGATTAATGGTGAGCATGGTTTTTAACTGTTAGCGCTGTTGGTTTGGGCGTCATGTTGTTAATGCTGAGGTCTTGAAGGTCGTGGGTTCGAACTCCGAACATGTCACAGAGGTGTGTGTGTGTGTGTGTGTGTGTGTGGGGATGTGTGTGTGTGTGTGTGTGTGTGTGTCTGTGTGTGTGTGTGTGTGTCTGTGTGTCTGTGTGTGGAGGGGGTATGGAGGAGGGGTTAAGACCTTGCCAGTGTTTTTGAGCAAAATGAAATTTGCTAGATAAATAGTGGTAGATTTGGTTGATGCGCTTATGAAATTGTCTGATTATGATGAAAACCCTCTCAAACAAACTCCGAACTCTCTTGAACAAACTCTGTACTCTTGTAAACAAACTCCAAACAGTCCTGAACAGACTCCAAATTACCCTGAACAAACTCCAAATTACCCTGAACAAACTCCAAATTACCCTGAACAGACTCCAAATTACCCTGAACAAACTCCAAATTACCCTGAACAAACTCCAAATTACCCTGAACAAACTCCAAATTACCCTGAACAAACTCCAAATTACCCTGAACAAACTCCAAATTACCCTGAACAGACTCCAAATTACCCTGAAAAACTCCAAACAATCCTGAACAGACTCCAAATTACCCTGAACAAACTCCAAACAATCCTGAACAGACTCCAAATTACCCTGAACGAACTCCAAACAGTCCTGAACAGACTCCAAATTACCCTGAACAAACTCCAAACAGTCCTGAACAGACTCCAAATTACCCTGAACAAACTCCAAACAATCCTGAACAGACTCCAAATTACCCTGAACAAACTCCAAACAATCCTGAACAGACTCCAAATTACCCTGAACAAACTCCAAACAGTCCTGAACAGACTCCAAATTACCCTGAACAAACTCCAAACAGTCCTGAACAGACTCCAAATTACCCTGAACAAACTCCAAACAATCCTGAACAGACTCCAAATTACCCTGAACAAACTCCAAACAGTCCTGAACAGACTCCAAATTACCCTGAACAAACTCCAAACAGTCCTGAACAGACTCCAAACAGTCCTGAACAAACTCCAAACAGTCCTGAACAGACTCCAAATTACCCTGAACAGACTCCAAACAGTCCTGAACAGACTCCAAATTACCCTGAACAGACTCCAAACAGTCCTGAACAGACTCCAAACAGTCCTGAACAGACTCCAAATTACCCTGAACAAACTCCAAACAGTCCTGAACAGACTCCAAATTACCCTGAACAAACTCCAAACAGTCCTGAAAAGACTCCAAATTACCCTGAACAAACTCCAAACAATCCTGAACAGACTCCAAATTACCCTGAACAAGCTCCAAACAATCCTGAACAGACTCCAAATTACCCTGAACAAACTCCAAACAATCCTGAACAGACTCCAAATTACCCTGAACAAACTCCAAACAATCCTGAACAGACTCCAAATTACCCTGAACAAACTCCAAACAGTCCTGAACAGACTCCAAATTACCCTGAACAAACTCCAAACAATCCTGAACAGACTCCAAATTACCCTGAACAAACTCCAAACAGTCCTGAACAGACTCCAAATTACCCTGAACAAACTCCAAACAGTCCTGAACAGACTCCAAACAGTCCTGAACAAACTCCAAATTACCCTGAACAGACTCCAAACAGTCCTGAACAGACTCCAAATTACCCTGAACAGACTCCAAATTACCCTGAACAGACTCCAAACAGTCCTGAACAGACTCCAAACAGTCCTGAACAGACTCCAAATTACCCTGAACAAACTCCAAACAGTCCTGAACAGACTCCAAATTACCCTGAACAAACTCCAAACAGTCCTGAAAAGACTCCAAATTACCCTGAACAAACTCCAAACAATCCTGAACAGACTCCAAATTACCCTGAACAAACTCCAAACAATCCTGAACAGACTCCAAATTACCCTGAACAAACTCCAAACAATCCTGAACAGACTCCAAATTACCCTGAACAAACTCCAAACAATCCTGAACAAACTTCAATTTATCCTGAACAAACTCCAAACAATCCTGAACAAACTTCAATTTATCCTGAACAAACTTCTAACTGTCCTGAACAAACTTCAACTTTTCAAACTCCAAACTCTCGAAGAAACTCCAGATTCTCTTGAACAAATTCTGATTTCTCTTGAACAAACTCCAAATTATTCTGAACAAACTCTAAACTGTCCTGACCAAACTCCTATCTATCCTAAACAAACTCCAAACTCTCGAAGAAACTCCAGACTCTCTTGAACAAACTCTGATTTCTCTTGAACAAACGCCAAACTGTCCTGAACAAACTCCTAACAATCCTATATAAACTCCAAACTATCCTGAAGAGACTCCAAAGTATCCTGAACACACCAGACTATCCCGAAGAAACTCTAAGCATCCTCAACAAACTACAAATTCTCTCGAACAAATTCCAAACTCTTGAAGAAACGCCACCAAAGTCCTTTAATCTCTGTTTACATACGGGCTGGCATTCAGTTCTTTTATTCTTTTATGTGTCTATTCATCTGGTCACCGCTTGGTCGTCCAGCTGCCCGTCTGTCTCTCCATCCAGTCATTGACCAATCTGTTTACCATTTATCCATGTATCCATCACAACTCTCTCTCTCTCTTTATCTCTCTCTCTCTCTCTCTGAAGTCTGAAGTCTCTCTCTCTCTCTCTCTCTCCTTCCCTCCCTCCCTCTCTCTCTCTCTCTCTCTCTCTCTCTCTCTCTCTCTCTCTCTCTCTACTCATATTTTATCTAATCTGTGTATCCATAATTTTGATCCATCTTTATATCATTGTAAACCTGTGTTACAAGTGACAGTGTTTGATATGCTTTCGTGTTTCCATGTGTTGGTGAGTGCACACGTGTGTGTGTGTCTGTCTGTCTGCCTGTCTGTCTGCCTGTCTGTGTGTCTATGTGTCTGTGCCTGTGTCTGTGTGTGTGTGTTTGATGGCAGGTTACGTACGCGCGCGAGTGTGTGTGTGTGTCTGTCTGCCTGTCTGTCTGTCTGTCAATATCCGAGCGTATGTGTGACTGAAGATGAGTCAGCTTTTCAAGGGCAGAGTGTTCGAGGGGTATAGTGTATAGATCTTTAACCCCATCAATCCCTCACCCTGTGAGAGAGTGAAAGAGTAAAAGATCCATGCAACATCCTTCAGTACATGGTTAGATAGGGTTAGGGCAAGAAAGGGTTAACATTGCAATGTGCACGTGCAGTCAGGCAGACAACGGTGTTTTTGTGTCCAGGGCAAGGACCTGTACATGGACATTGACAGCCGCAGCCTGCGCCTCATCGACCCCTCTGACGCGGCCCTGCTCAACTCTCAGCCCATCCACTCCATCCGTGTCTGGGGCGTGGGCAGGGATAACGGCAGGTAGGTGTTCCATTTCTGTTACAAGTCTGCTGCTGGTTATTGGCGTTTTGTGATTTGGTCTGGTTTGGGTTGGGTTGGGTTGGTTGGTTTTGGTTTGGTGTGATTTGGTTGTGGTTTGGTTGGGTCTGGTTTGGTTTGGTTTGATTTTGGTTTGGGTTGGGTTGGGTATTGGTTTGGTTGGTTTGGTTTGGTTTTGGTTTGGTTTGGTTAAGTTTGGTTTGGGTGGGTTGGGTTGGTTTGGTGTGTTTTGGTTTGGTTCGGTTTGGGTTTGATTTGGTTTTGGCTTGGTTTGGTTTTGGTTTGGTTTGGTTTGGTTTTGGTTTGCTTTGGTTTGGTTTTGGTTGGTTTGCTTTGGTTTTGGTCTGGTTTTACTGATAAAGGTGGTGGTGGTGGTGTTAGTTTTAACCTTTTTTCTCCCTCACCTCATCTACGGGCTACAAAATCTTAACTCTTTCACTCCCCTCACCCTTTTACCAGTTTCCTGCAGGAAGTTGGTGGATAGAGTGAGAGAGTCAAAGGGCTATGTTTTGGCTTGCTGTTATGACAGAAAATTCAGGAAGCTGGTAGGTAGGATGAGGAAGTCAAAAGGTTACTTGTAATTATGTTCTTCACCGGTTTTATTCACATATGCATGTTATTTGTAGTGATGACGACGGTAATGAGTGTCTTTACTGTATGTTTACGATAATGATCATGAATATTGAAACTTTAATGCACGTTCAAACTGTATGTAATGCACGTTCAAACTGTATCAAATTGTATCAATGATAATGTTAATAAACATAATGGTCATGGCTATTGAAACTTTAATGCACAGTCGAACTGTATTTAATGCACGTTCAAACTGTATTTAATGCACGTTCAAACTGTACCGATGATAATGATAATGAATACTGAAACTCTGATGCACCTTCACTCTGTATCAGTGGGCATCCATGCTGGTCTTTGGCTCACTCACACACCATCTCTATCACCATCATAAGCCATTTGTTGACAGATGGACGTTGATGTTAACGTTTACTGATATGTTATAAGAAGTCATAATACAAATTGGAAGAGAATCATTTCAGTCCCCAAACGTGATGAACATAACTCGTACCATCTGTAAAAAAGTGTTAAATTTCACAAAGATCGAATCTGAAATCCCACTGTAGGTTTGAATTTTTTTTCTTCACAGGAACATTAGAAATATAGAACTTCAGCTGATTTATTGTTGTAACATACATACACACTCTCACACACACACACACATACCACACACACACACACACACACACACACACACACACACACACACACACACACACACACACACACACCACTCACTCACTCATCATCACTCACACTCACACACACACACAACCGTACACACACACTCATACTCACGTACATAGCTCGTACACACACACACGACACACACACACACACAACACACACACACACAACATCACACTTACACACACACATATACACACACGCGCGCGCGCGCGCAATACGCGTATGTGCAAGGATGCACGCACAAGCGTGAAATTTGTAGAAGTTTTGAATTTCTTTCTGAACATGCAGGATGACTGAGACAGAGTGGATTGTGCTGTTCAGTTATTGAAACATAACGCTAAATAATAAATCCAAAGCAGTCACAGCATCACCATATTACATGTGAAATGTTAACTACACCCAGAAATAGCCCGAGGAGATATCATGCAATCATTCCTGATGTGATTAGTTTCATGCATTTTTCCCCTAATTTGATAAGTGTGCTAGCTTTAGGCATTGATCTCGTTCCCACTTTCAGTGAAATACATAAATCATACAGTGTGTTAGGCCTTTGATGTTTTTAATGGGAATAAATTTGGTTATTTATAGAGTCGCCTTACGCAACATACTCCCAGGATAGCGAAAAAACCTTCACCGATGGCAAATTCATCCAGTTTTGCTGTTGTTGTTTTGTTTTTGTTGTTTGTTTATTTGTTGCTATTGTTGTTGTTGTTGTTGTTTTACAATAATATGGCGCGGTAGTCAAGTGAGTAAACGTCGGACTACCAATCGGAAGGTCCTGGGTTCGTTCCTCTTAGATAACTCCACTTGGTGGATAAAGGGTGGAGATCTTTCCCATCTCCCAAATCATCATGCATATAGACCTGCCAGTGCCTCCGCCTTCTTTGTGTGTATATATGTGCAGAATATACTAGAAATAGAAAGCAAAGGTAAGGGGTTGGAACTAAACAGCAGGAAGACTGAAGTCATGGTGATCAGTAAAAAACATGAAATCCCCTCTTGCAAAATAACAGCAAATGGCACAACCTTGACACAGGTTAATAAGTTCAAATACCTGGGAACGGTCATTTCATCAGACGGCAGATGCACATCGGAAATAGCTGGCAGAATCGGCCAAGCCAAAACAGCATTCAAGAAGATGACAAGCATTCTTATCAACAAATGCCTATCAATTAACATCAGAAAGAGAGTTATCTAGAACCAATACTGTTGTACGGATGTGAGGCGTGGACAGTCAACAAACAAAACCAGAACAAGATTGAGGCAGCCGAGATGTAGTTTCTAAGAAGAATGTTGAGAGTTCCATGGACAGCAAAGAAAACAAACGAGACAGTCTTGATGGAGGCAGACACTAGTAGATCACTCATAAAGGAAGATTAGGAAAAGACAGGCAACATTTACAGGCCGTTTTATGAGGAAGGGGGATTTGGAGCACCTGGTCACAACGGGAAAGCTGGAGGGAAAGAGAGCACCAGGTAGACTTCAGAGTGGCTGGGGACGAGGAGAGTGGGGGAGATGCTAGGGGCAACAGGAGATAGAGATGGATGGAAGTCCATGATCGCCAACGCCATGCGGCAGGGCACCTGATGATGATGATGATGATGTGCAGAATATCAAACATGCACGTTTAAGATCCTATAAGTCATCTCAGTGTACGGTGGCGTATGGAAACATGAAAACATTCAATATGCACACCCGCCCAAGATGGAGATTGTGCAACAACACAGTGTAATGTGGTCAGCTGGCCAGTCAGTAAGTTCAGTTCTCCGTGCTCCGTCTGTTTCAGTTTCAGTTTCTCAAGATGATGTCTCCGCGCTCAGAATGAATTCCATATGCATTGACATCCGTGTGATGGAGAAGATCCAGAATGATCATGGCACAAGCCCTAAGCCTGCCCATAAATCCATGAGCTGGTTAGGTCCTGAGATCCTACTCAGTCTGTGTGTCTCTTATACTAGTATTTGTCTAATTTGTGCTCCATCAAAAAATCTGATTATATGTAACGTGCAATGAGTTTAGATGAGTCAGGAGAATAGCACTCTACACGAACGATCTGTTTGATAATCACGTTTGTCAAGTCTGAAATAGTTAGGGAGCCAGCTGAACAACACTTTTTGGATTTCCTGTTGCATTCTAAACGTGAACAGCATTTAAAATATATTCTTGAGAACTCATGCAAACTTATGGGCGGGCTGGCTTTTATTAGTCTTTGATGGAGACTTTGACCCAAGCTTTCACGTCTTGAGTCCAATCCTTCTCAGCAACATTAAGGTGGTTCTTGTTTGCTGCCCATCTTAATTACAGCTGAATGAATTTGCTCCAGTCTTTCTGGTGGTGTCAGTGTTTCACAGGCCACGTTCACCTACCCCATTCAAAGACATGCCAGCGCATATGGTGTTTCACAGATTCAGGGATGTTGCTAGACAGCTTATGGCAGATCTGAATAGAGCGCCCATGGAATTGTCCAGGTCTGATGAATCTTTTTTGGGCAAACTCCATCACATAGTGTTCACGTACAATACATCTAGGTAATGGAATTTGTCGTACACAGGTTTGGTTTGGTTTGTTCAAGAATTCATGACACTCGGTCACTTCCATATGCACTCCACTCAAATCTGCCAGCACTTACCTAGGAGACTTTCTGAACCTACGCAAACCCTATGCGCTGGCAAGGTCTTGAAATAGAGAGGGGGGCATGAACAATCAAGCTGTCTCCAGTATCAGACAGCTGGATCACATGAGATGTCATGATAAGTTCGTGGTCCGAGCTGGTTGTATTCTATGGATCGTGTGGACTGGGACCGATTCAGTCATGGTCATGGAGGCAACATATACTCGGAATCTGTCTGAGTTCAGTGTCAGGACACTGTCTGGTCACTAGCACTGTATGGATACGGTAGGACGTGGTGTTAGCCCTGATATGGCCTTAGTGATCGGCTGGACTGTAAGCAACACGATTCCATTCGATCTGTATACGGCGTTTTGAAATGGTGTTCCCTGATAATGGGCCACTGTCATGCCAGCTTCTCTTTCTGGCAATGCAGATTCTCTCTCTCTCTCTCTCTCTCTCTCTCTCTCTCTCTCTCTCTCTCTCTCTCTCTCTCTCTCTCTCTCTCTCTCTCTCCCCCCTTTCTTTATCTCTTCTTAATTTCCTAATCTTCTCTTTCCCAAGACAGTCTTGATCGTGGAGTAATCATTGTATCGTAATTCTTTGGTTGAATCTTTTGTTTTAAAATGCTTTGTCCTTCTACGTTTTTAGTTCTGTCAGTGTTCTTAAAACTGTTGGCTGATCCCTTTCTGGCAGCTGATAATAGTTTTTGTATCAAACAGAATCTGCATTTGGGCTTGTTTGCCAGATAAGGCAATGGTTAGACAATGCTCTGGCATGCGTGGACTCCAGTGGAGTGTGGCCTGCAGGAAAAAATCCCAGTTACACAGCTAGCAGACCATTCGGTCAGGTGAAGATCTCGAGCAGACAAAACATTGAAACAGAGTGGGTCATTATCTTTGTTTCAGGGTGTCAGATGATTTTGCATTATGCAGATTTTGTTAGACTGCACATCTGATCTTTCGTCTCTCCCTGCAGCTCATCCACTTAAAGATTAAAATGGTTAGCGTGTTGATTTATCCAGTCATGTGAGGGATAGTTTGGTTCTTCTAACGTCATCCTTTTCTGTCCCTCGGCTGGCCTCCTGTCCCATGGGCTATCAGGGAAAGGTAACTCAATATTTTGTCTCTGATGCATTATTCCCTCCCTTGTTGTGTGTCTTTGTGTTTGCTTGTCTTTTTCCAACCCCCAACCCCCACACCACCCCCATCAACACTCCACTCGTCCTTTGTACTCCCTTCTCTTTGTCCTTCTTTGTCCGCAATTTAATGTGTTCCCCTTTCTGTTTTTATCCACGTACCTTCTCTTCAAACCTTTGTCCTGTATCCAATGTCTTTGAGCATTGAACCGTCAGGACTGTTAATCTGAACGAAAATAGCTTGCGCTGTGATGTTCAGTGTGTGCACTTTGCTGTCACAATAAATATATCCCGCTGTTTATTTGCATGAGTGTTGGACTCTCTTTATCTGTTTATCAAAAACAGCTTGAACTGTAATGTCCAGTCTCTGTACTGAACTATCGAAATAAACATCCCAGTTTTTTGTGCACGACTGTTGGATTCTGTTTATTGAAAATAAACACCTTGAATTTTATTGCCCTGTGTGTATATCTACCTGTCGACATAAATGTATCCCAGTTTTGTGCATGATATTGAATTCTTTTTATCTCTATCAAAAATAAACAGCTTGAATTCTAATGCACAGTGCGTGTATTTACCTGTCGAAATAAACGTATCCCAGTTTTGTGCATGAGTGTTGGATTCTGTTTATCTGATCATCAAAAACAGCTTGAACTCTTTTTTTAAAAAAATCCACTGCGTGTACTTACCTATCAACAAAATAAACATATCCCAGTTGTATGCATGAGTGTTGGATTCTGTTTATCAAAAACAGTTTGAACTCTAACTCCCAGAATGTGTATTTACCTATCAGAATAATAAATATTCCAGTTTGTTACCTGAGTGTTGGATTCTCTTGATCCTTTTGTTCAGTGTGTGTACTTACCTTTTAAAATAAACATATCTCAGTTTTGTACCCAAGTGTTGTATTCTGTTTAACATGATTATCAAAACCAGGGTCCACATGACACACTTTGATATCCTAGAAGCATTCTAATGTTGAAATGATTTGAGTGTTTTCTTGAGAACGAATGTAACATTGAAATAATGTTAACATTTGCAGACCAATTTGCATGTTTTAATGTCCTTAGTTGTTTACATACCCACGTGGGAATTCCAGAGCCTTTTTCGGTATAAATGTTACTCCCACCTTCTGGAAATTCTGTGCAAGAAAATTCCTCTTTTCTTTCACTCTCTTGGCTTATTTCTCTTCTTTGCTTTCTGTCAATTCTTCCTGTCATTTCTGCCTTGCTGGTCCATTCATCTGCATGTGTTTGATAAAGTCTTACGTACTTTCTCTTAGGATGGATGATTGGGTACATGTCGTAAATGCATTTTTGGCTGTAGGGAAATAAGATATGTGAAAGCAATTTTAGGTAATTTAGGTCCGTGTTTATATATGTTTTAGTGTGCTTAGTTATGTTTAAATTTGTATTCAGGTTTGTGTTTTAAATCACCTGTCTGGTAAATTGGACAGAGTGGTCAACGCCAGGGTTGACCTTCGATTATGTGCGCGAATGCATTGATATGTGTGCTTAATGTTCTTTTCCTTATTTTTCCTATTGAAGTGTTGTACATGCTTTGAAACGTTTATAGACCTGATTTGGCCCTATGTAGTCAGCTGGGCTTTCAAGAAGAATAACAGTAAATGACAGTTGTTTACATTTGTATTCAGGTGTGTTTTTTTTAACAGAAAATGAAAAGCATTCTTACCAACAAATGCCTATCAATTAACATCAGGAAGAGTTATTGCATGTTATAAAGAACGGATAATGTTATACGGTTGTGAGGCGTGGACAGTCGACAAGCAAAGCCAGAACAAGATTGAGGCAGCCGAGATGTGGTTTCTAAGAAGAATGTTGAGAGTTCCATGGACAGCAAAGAAAACAAACGAGACAGTCTTGATGGAGGCAGACACAAGAAGATCATTCATAAGGATGATTAGGAAAAGACAGGCAACATTTATAGGCCATTTTATGAGGAAAGGGGAATTGGAGCACCTGGTCACAACAGGAAAGCTGGAGGAAAAGAGAGCACCAGGTAGACCCAGGGAGGAAATATTGGACGGACTTGCAGAGTGGCTGAAGACAGAGAGGGTGGAAGAGGTACTTGCAGCAACAAGAGATAGAAACAGATGGAAGGCCATGATCGCCAACGCCATGTGGTAAGGCACTTGATGATGATGATGACTTTTTAATCCTCTGGTGATAAAATGAATGAGTTGTCCACGCCAGAGGCATATCCTTAAATTATGTGCGTGAATGCGTTGATATGTGTACTTAATGTTCTTTTCCCACTTTTCTGTTTTCTCCAGTGATGTATGGGATACTATTTGGGATGGTTATAGTCCTGATATGGCTGTGCGCAATTAGCTGGACTTTAAGCAACAATCAATAACGATACACTTCGCCTTGTTCTCTTGTCACAATATATTTTGTTGTGTGTGTTTTTTTTTTAATTTCTTTTGTCTTTTTTTTCTAAAAATGTTTGTTGTTGTTGAATACGGACATGATAATTTCATCCACTTTCCAAAATTGCTCCTACCTTGCCTCCTTATTCCCAAATCGCAAAAGCATACTAATTACAGGAATATGCATGTGTCTAATGTATAACCATTTGTAAGTTCATTCTGCTGTTGGAGCACATTGTCTTTGTTGAGGTCTTGTTTCTGTATAACCGTCTGTAGTCTGTTCCAGTTTTGGAGTATATTGTTCTTGTTGATGTCTTGTTTGTGTATGACAATTTATAGTCTGTTCCACTGTTGGAGTATATTGTTCTTGTTGATGTCTTGTTTGTGTATGACAATTTATAGTCTGTTCCACTGTTGGAGTATATTGTTCATGTTGATGTCTTGTTTGTGTACGACAATCTATAGTCTATTCCACTGTTGGAGTACATTGTGTTTGTTTATGTCTTGTTTGTGTATGACAATTTATAGTCTGTTCCACTGTTGGAATACATTGTGTCTGTTGATGTCTTGTTTGTGTATGATAATTTATAGTCTGTTCCACTGTTGGAATACATTGTGTCTGTTGATGTCTTGTTTGTGTATGACAATTTATAGCCTGTTCCACTGTTGGAGTACATTGTGTCTGTTGATGTCTTATTTGTGTATGACAATCTATAGTCTGTTCTAGTGTTGGAGTACATTCACTTTGTTGATGGCTTGTTTGTTTGTAACCGTCTATAGTCTGTTCTACTGTAGGAGTACAATGTGTTTGTTGATGTCTTGTTTGTGTGTACCCATCTATAGTCTGTTCCACTGTTGGAGTAGGCCTACATTGTGTTTGTTGGTGTCTTGTTTGTGTGTAACCGTCTATAGTCTGTTCCACTGTAGGAATACATTGTGTTTGTTGGTGTCTTGTTTGTGTGTAACCGTCTATAGTCTGTTCCACTGTAGGAATACATTGTGTTTGTTGATGTCTTGTTTGTGTGTAACCGTCTATAGTCTGTTCCACTGTAGGAATACATTGTGTTTGTTGATGTCTTGTTCTGTGTAGTCATCTGTAGTCTTTTCCACTGTTGGGGTACATTGTGTTTGTTGATGTCTTGTTCTGTGTAGTCATCTATAGTCTTTTCCACTGTTGGAGTACATTGTGTTTGTTGATGTCTTGTTCTGTGTAGTCATCTATAGTCTGTCCCACTGTAGGAATACATTGTGTTTGTTGATGTCTTGTTCTGTGTAGTCATCTATAGTCTTTTCCACTGTAGGATAACATTGTGTTTGTTGATGTCTTGTTTGTGTGTACCCATCTATAGTCTGTTCCACTGTTGGAGTAAGCCTACATTGTGTTTGTTGGTGTCTTGTTTGTGTGTAACCGTCTATAGTCTGTTCCACTGTAGGAATACATTGTGTTTGTTGGTGTCTTGTTTGTGTGTAACCGTCTATAGTCTGTTCCACTGTAGGAATACATTGTGTTTGTTGATGTCTTGTTCTGTGTAGTCATCTGTAGTCTTTTCCACTGTTGGGGTACATTGTGTTTGTTGATGTCTTGTTCTGTGTAGTCATCTATAGTCTTTTCCACTGTAGGAATACATTGTGTTTGTTGATGTCTTGTTCTGTGTAGTCATCTATAGTCTTTTCCACTGTTGGGGTACATTGTGTTTGTTGATGTCTTGTTCTGTGTAGTCATCTATAGTCTTTTCCACTGTAGGAATACATTGTGTTTGTTGATGTCTTGTTCTGTGTAGTCATCTATAGTCTGTCCCACTGTAGGAATACATTGTGTTTGTTGATGTCTTGTTCTGTGTAGTCATCTATAGTCTTTTCCACTGTAGGAATACATTGTGTTTGTTGATGTCTTGTTCTGTGTAGTCATCTATAGTCTGTCCCACTGTTGGAGTACATTGTGTTTGTTGATGTCTTGTTCTGTGTAGTCATCTATAGTCTTTTCCACTGTTGGAGTACATTGTGTTTGTTGATGTCTTGTTCTGTGCAACCATCTATAGTCTTTTACACTGTTTAAATACATTGTGTTTGTTGATGTCTTGTTTTGTATAACCATCTATAGTCTTGTTCCACTGTTGGAGTACATTGTGTTTGTTGATGTCTTTGTGTGTAACTATCTATAGTCTGTTCCACTGTTAGAGTACATTGTGTTTGTTGATGTCTTTGTGTGTAACTATCTATAGTCTGTTCCACTGTTAGAGTACATTGTGTTTGTTGATGTCTTTATGTGTAACTATCTATAGTCTGTTCCACTGTTAGAGTACATTGTGTTTGTTGATGTCTTTGTGTGTAACTATCTATAGTCTGTTCCACTGTTAGAGTACATTGTGTTTGTTGATGTCTTTGTGTGTAACTATCTATAGTCTGTTCCACTGTTAGAGTACATTGTCTTGTGGATGTCTTGTTTCTGCATAACCATCTATGTTGTCTGCTCCACTGTTGGAGTACATTGTGTTTGTGGATGTCTTGTTTCTGTATAACCATGTATAGTCTGTTTCATGGTTGGGGTTTGTTTTGTTTGTTTATCTCTTGTTTCTGTGTAGCCACCTGTAATCTGTTCTACTGTGGGAAAACACTTTGTTTGTTGATGTCTGGTTTCTGTATGACAATCTGTAGTCTGTTCCACTGTTGGGGTACATTTTATTTGTTGATGTCTGGTTTCTGTATAACATCTATAGTCTGTTTCACTGTTAGAGTACATTGTGTCTGTTGATGTCTGGTTTCTGTATGACAATCTATAGTCTGTTCCACTGTTGGGGTACATTTTATTTGTTGATGTCTGGTTTCTGTATAACATCTATAGTCTGTTTCACTGTTAGTGTACATTGTGTCTGTTGATGTCTGGTTTCTGTATGACAATCTATAGTCTGTTCCACTGTTGGGGTACATTTTATTTGTTGATGTCTGGTTTCTGTATAACATCTATAGTCTGTTTCACTGTTAGAGTACATTGTGTCTGTTGATGTCTGGTTTCTGTATGACAATCTATAGTCTGTTTCACTGTTAGTGTACATTGTGTCTGTTGATGTCTGGTTTCTGTATGACAATCTATAGTCTGTTTCACTGTTAGAGTACATTGTGTCTGTTGATGTCTGGTTTCTGTATGACAATCTATAGTCTGTTCCACTGTAAGTGTGCATTATGTTTGTTGATATTTTCTTTGTGATTTGGTCAGATTTATGTACCATAGGCTCTTCAAGAAGCAATGTGTGTGCGAGTTTGGTTGTCTGTGTATATGTGATAGAGTAACTTGGTGTATCTGGCCTTTTGTGTATGTGTAATGAGATAACTCAGTGAGTGGTCCTACATGTATGTGTAATAAGGTAACTTGGTGAGTCTGGCCCTCTGTGCATGTGTAACAGGAAAACTTGGTATGGCTCTTTGCGTGTGTGCAGTAGGGTAACTTGGTGAGTCTGGCCCTCTATATGTAATAGGGTAACTTTGTGAGTCTAGTCCTCTGTGTATGTGTAGAAGGGTAACTTTGTGATGTGGCCCTCTGTGTATGTGTACTAATGTAACCTGGTGAGTCGCCCTATATGTGTGTGTAATGGGATAACTTGGTGAGTGCGGCCCTATGTGTATGCATAATAGGGTAATTTGGTGAGTCTGGCCTTGTGTGTGTATAGAGGGTAACCTAGTGAATCTAGCCTTTTGTGTATGTGTAATAGGTAACTTGGTAAGTTTGGCCTGATGTGTTATCAGCATTGTACCGTTAATCAGCTAAATCCCATTTCCTACGCCACATTGATGGCCATTGAACTTGAAATATTTTTTCAACAATATTGTGATAATGATGATGATGGGGTGATAAGCATGAGGATGTCGAGTTCTGTTCTATCAAGGATTGAGAGTGCGTGACAGGGCTCTTATCTACGCTTACTGTCACAGTATATTCTGGCGTCAACCAGGCCCAAGAGATGCAGATATCTGCTGTGTTGGTCTGAAGATTTGAGTAACACCCTCATTGACACAGCCATGAAGTGGATGAGATTTGACTGTGTGTCTCAGTCTTCCCAGTGAGCTCATGGTAAGAACCAACTGGGTCAAAACATCCTACAATGATCGAGGCAGGATTGATAGAATTCGAACCTACAACCTTCGGGTTGGTAGTCAGTTGTACTGTCTGCTGCACCATAACAACTAATGTAAGAGATAAATTTTGACTTCATCTGAAGCAGCAGAGTGCTCCATGAACTTTGAGTGAGCGTGGTCTGTTCTAAACGTGTCTTCTACACATTTTTTGTCAGTGTAGTCGTGGTGTGTGTGTGTGTGTGTGTGTGTGTGTGTGTGTGTGTGTGTGTGTGTGTGTGTGGTGTGTGTGTGTGTGTGGTGTGTGTGTGTGTGCTGTGCGTGTGTGTGTGTTGTGTGTGTGTGTGTGTGTGTGTGTGTGTGTGTGTGTGTGTGTGTGTGTGTGTGTGTGTGTGTGTGTGCGCGTGAATGTGTATGTGTGGGCATGTCCTTACGAGATCGTCTGTGTGTGTGCGTGCGTGTTTGTATATGTGTGTGTGCGCGGGATGCAGGTGTGTGTGCGCGCATAATTGTGTGTGCACACGTGCATGCATGTGTGTGAATATGTGTGTGTGCGTGTGCGTGTGCGTATGTGTGATTAAGAAAATCTGTATAGTCTTATTTCCCAATGGAGATGGTGTAAGAGAGCTGGTGGTGACGGTGAAGATGTGTGAACGGGAGGGATTGCTGATTCTCTTATCTCCGTCCTGGTCATACTCATAGATCACGGGCTGTAGGACAGGGCCATCTGGTGACAGACAGCCGTTAACTCTTTCAGTCCTTCATCCTAGCCATCAGCTTACTACACACAGCCGTTAACTCTTTCAGTCCCTCATCCTATCTACCAGCTTCCTGCAGACAGCATTAACTCTTTCAGTCCTTCATCCTGATCATGGATGGAAACTTTGTCTCAGTTCTTTATCGTTTTTGTGGTTTCAATTTTGGACAATTTTTTTTTCATTTCCTTAGCTTTTCCTTTCGTAACTATTCGTAATTTGATAACTTATAGTTTTCAGAAATTTGCCAGAAAATTGAATAGATGCTAGTTGATTAGAGAAACGAACTATCATCACTATCACATGGTCTGATTAGAGAAGCGGACTGTCATCACTATCACATGGTCTGATTAGAGAAGCGGACTATTATCACGGCCAAATTTCCTGCCCCAAGACATCTTTACTGCCCCATAACATTAGCGTCTGATGTGGCGATGGTTCATCCATTTGGTGGGCACTCAAAGCCTTACTGTAGTGTAGACACAGGCAGGGAGACAGGCAACATGGTGTGGTGTCTGGGGATGGTGTGATTGTGTGTGATTGTGTGATTTATTGGTGTGGTGTCTGGGGATTGTGTGTGATTTGTGTGATTTATTGGTTGGTGTCTGGGAGTGTGTGTGTGTGATTGTGTGATTTATTGGTGTGATGTCTGTGGATGGTGTGATTGTGTGTGATTTATTGGTGTGATGTCTGTGGATGGTGTGATTGTGTGTGATTTATTGGGTGATGTCTGTGGATGGTGTGATTGTGTGTGATTTATTGGTGTGATGTCTGTGGATGGTGTGATTGTGTGTGATTTATTGGTGTGATGTCTGTGGATGGTGTGATTGTGTGTGATTTATTGGTGTGATGTCTGTGGATGGTGTGATTGTGTGTGATTTATTGGTGTGATGTCTGTGGATGGTGTGATTGTGTGTGATTTATTGGTGTGATGTCTGTGTATGGTGTGATTTTTGGTGTGATTTATTGGTGTGATGTCTGTGGATGGTGTGATTGTGTGTGATTTATTGGTGTGATGTCTGTGGATGGTGTGATTGTGTGTGATTTATTGGTGTGATGTCTGGGGATGGTGTGATTGTGTGTGATTTATTGGGTGATGTCTATGGATGGTGTGATTGTGTGATTTATTGGTGTGATGTCTGTGGATGGTGTGATTGTGTGATTTATTGGTGTGATGTCTATGGTGGTGTGATTGTGTGATTTATTGGTGTGATGTCTATGGGTGGTGTGATTGTGTGTGATTTATTGGTGTGATGTCTATGGGTGGTGTGATTGTGTGTGATTTATTGGCGTGATATCTATGGGTGGTGTGATTTGTGTGATTTATTGGCGTGATTCTATGGATGGTGTGATTTGTGTATTTGGTGTGATGTCTATGGATGGTGTGATTGTGTGATTTATTGGTGTGATGTCTATAGGTGGTGGATGATTGTGTGTTGATTGTGTGATTTATTGGCGTGATATCTATGGATGGTGTGATTTATTGGTGTGATGTCTATGGATGGTGTGATTGTGTGATTTATTGGCGTGATATCTATGGGTGGTGTGATTGTGTGTGATTGTGTGATTTATTGGCGTGATATCTATGGGTGGTGTATGATTGTGTGTGATTTATTGGCGTGATATGTATGGGTGGTTGTGATTGTGTGTATTGTGTGATTTATTGGCGTGATATCTATGGGTGGTATGATTGTGTGTTATTGTGTGATTTATTGGCGTGATATCTATGGGTGGTGTGATTGTGTGATTGTTGTGATTTATTGGCATGATATCTATAGGTGGTGTGATTGTGTGTGATTGTGTGATTTATTGGCGTGATATCTATGGGTGGTGTGATTGTGTGTGATTGTGTGATTTATTGGCGTGATATCTATGGGTGGTGTGATTTATTGGCGTGATATCTATGGGTGGTGTGATTGTGTGTTATTGTGTGATTTATTGGCGTGATATCTATGGGTGGTGTGATTGTGTGATTTATTGGCGTGATATCTATGGGTGGTGTGATTGTGTGATTTATTGGCGTGATATCTATGGGTGGTGTGATGTGTGTGATTTATTGGCGTGAT
>CM060310.1:8108656-8118656 GCA_030674185.1 Monoplex corrugatus | reverse complement strand
TATTTGAGATCTATGTTCCCTCACGTACCCTCCGCTCTGCCTCCGATCCTCTGACTTTTCGCTTTCCACGCACTAAGCTCAATACCTATGGTCCACGAGCCTTCTCTGTTTCTGGTCCACTCTCCTGGAACAAACTTCCTCTCTCAGTCCGTCAGCAACCTACTTTTGCCTCCTTCAAGTCCGCTCTCAAAACTCACCTTTTCTCCTCTGCATAAATTCCTAACCTCACTCAACCCCCCTCTGCAGCCTGTCTCCGCTCGGAGGGGAATCACTTTGTTTTAATATATAATTGTATATGATGTGCTCTCTGTGGTTTTCCATTGGTTTTATTCTTGCTTTTGTTGCTTTTATTCTTTTCTCCCCATTTGTGGCCATGCATGTGTGTGTGTGTGTGTGTGTGTGTGTGTGTGTGTGTGTGTGTACGTGCGTGCGTGCGTGTGTGCGTGTGTGTCTTTTCGGCGCTTGGATTTGATTTTGTCGAGATTTGCGCTATATAAATATTGTAATTATTATGTATGCATGTGCGTACGTATGTATGTATGTATGTATGTATGTATGTATGTATACGCTTAGATTTATGTATGTATGTATGTATGCATGTATACGCTCAGCTTAGATTTATGTATGTAAGTATGTAGGCATGTATGTATGCATGTATACGCTCATATGTATGTAGGTATGTATGCATGTATACGCTCAGCGCTTAGATTTGATTTTATCAAGATTTTGCGCTATATAAATAAAATATATTATTATTATTATGATAGATGTGATGGTCGACGTGAATCATTTGTCAGTTTGCTCTGAAAGGTCAATTTGCTGCC
Source organism: Monoplex corrugatus (assembly GCA_030674185.1). Classification (NCBI taxonomy): domain Eukaryota; kingdom Metazoa; phylum Mollusca; class Gastropoda; order Littorinimorpha; family Ranellidae; genus Monoplex; species Monoplex corrugatus. The sequence goes on along the minus strand of CM060310.1, from coordinate 8,117,832 downwards.
CTCCTATCTCCTAATGGCCGGAAACACACACAGAGACACACACATATATATACACACATGCACACACATTTACACACACACACATATATATACACATACACACTCAGAGACACACACATACACACACACATATGTATATACATACACATACACACACACACGCACAAACACACACGATGACCACCACCACCACCTCCACCACCACGACATAACATTTTCAGTCAGAATAACATGATCAGTAAATGAATAAAAGAAACAACCAAATATATTTGAATGCATTCATTTACATGCACATCCAGGCAAATGTGTTTGCCGCAAGCAAGCAAGCAAGCAAGCGCACACACACACACACACACACACACACACACACACACACACACACACACACACACACACACACAATTACAAACACAAATACATAAATAGACAAACACACACCACACACACGCACACACACGCGCGCGCACAAACACACACATACACACATACACAGACACACACAGACACACACACACACACGCACACACACATACAAACACACACACACACACGCAACACATATAGATCTACACACACAACACACCACACACACACACCACACACACACACACACCACACACACACACACACCCACACACACCGCACACACTACACTCTGCCATGTACCCGCTAAGCATTCAACATAATTGAGACTTGCGTGTTGATTCAGAAATTGGATTTGGGGAGAACACTTGTATACATGTCACTCTTCTACATCTGAAGGAGCGAAAAGGTTTCCCTGATGACACTGCTCTGGTTAGAAAGGACATGAATATCTTTGGCGGGCGGCAGTTTATTTGAACGCGCCTTGACCTTCTTTCCTGCAGACAAACAGATTGATAGTATGAAGTTTGTGACAGGTATTCTGCATACACAAGCACTAGTTTGATCTGGGACCCAAATTTCCCACAATGATTTTGACAGAACTCATGAAGATTCGAACCCCACACAACCTGCCGGTCGGTAGTCCGTTCAGCTAATCGTTAAAGGAGAAGAGTGGCAGATTGGTTAAGACGTTCGCCTACTAATAACTAAACTCGAGGTTCCGGGTTCGTTCCCCGTTGAGGTCTGGACTTTTCTCCTCAGTTTGACTGGGAAATTGCACTAAATTTGTCGTTCGAAAAGGGACGAAAAACGAGTTGGACCCGTGTGCATTCTGGCCTTGCACGCTAAAGATCCCATTGCAGTTGAAAATCGTAAAGAGCAGGGCATTGCCCGGCTGCCCTGGTAAAAACATTGGAGAAATAGGTTGATTTCCCAGGTTCCTCCCCTTGACGAATTCGCTTCCTTGCCTTTCTTAAGCCTTGGTGAAATTGGGTGGCGCTGCACTGCGGCGACGAGGTCCCAAAGCAGAGAGCAGTCCGAGTTTCACGTGGTAAATCCACTATGACAAAAGAAATAAATATTAATATGAATATGAATACCACGGCGACTGGTGTGTGTGTACAAACATTATTTCAGTGTAGGTGGTATGACACGATATTGTTGCTTGCGGTTTTAGGTTGACTTCATAACGTCGACACAGAGATATATCATTACATGTGGGATTGTAGGTGCAATTGTTGCATTCGAATGTATATTTGTAGAAAGAAAGCAGAGACTTCTGTCCAGCTGTGTCATATTGAAAAGTGTATGTTCGAAAAGAAAATATATCAGGTTTGTATCTATGCTACTGAATACCGAATGTCAACTAGTGAATGTTTTTTTCTGGGATTGGGGATGAAGTCACTCTGATTGAGACACATTAGATGAAACTGATCTCTCTGTCTCTCTCTGTGTCTCTCTCTGTGTCACTCTGTGTCTCTGTCTCTATGTGTGTCTCTCTCTGTCTGTCTGTCTCTCTCTCTCTCTCTCTCTCTCTCTCTCTCTCTCTCTCTCTCTCTCCCTCTCTCTCTCTCTCTCTCTCTCTCTCTCTCTCTCTCTCTGTCTCTGTGAAAGACTATCCGTCAACTAATTTTTATTCTTTACGTACTCCATGATTTCTGGTGCTATTACCTTTTTTCTTTCTTTCTTTTTTCTCTCTCTCTCTCTCTCTCTTTTTGGAGGGGGAAGGGGGGAGGGGTTATCGTCTGGTCTTATTCTTGATGACCTGATTGCGTTTGCTGCAGTAATGTATTTTTCCTTTAAAAATCAGGTCTGTGGTTGTCTGTATCCAGAACGTAATAATGATCTGTTACTATGGAAGCTGTAACAGACATGCTTTCGACGCATGCTGTACACTAATGGACTTAGTAATCAATATAGATGGCTTTTCTTCTTTCAGATGGAGACGTTCGTGTGTGTTTGCATGTGTGTGTTTGTCCGTCTGTTTGTCTTTTCGTCTGTCTGTCTGTCCGTCTGTCTGTCTGTCCGTCTGTCTGTCTGTCTGCCTGTGTATGTGTTATTTTATAGGTGGATAAGTGTGTGTATGTGTGTGTATGTGTTCGTTTAGAGTTTACAGGTGGAAAAGCGTGTGTGTGTGTGTGTGTTGTGTGTGTGTGTGTGTGTGTGTGTGTGTGTGTGTGTGTGTGAATGTGTGTGTGTGTGTGTGTGTGTGTGTGTGTGTGTGTATGTGTGTGTATGTGTGTGTGTGTGTGTGTGTGTATGTGTTAAGGTAGAGAAATGACTGTGCGTGTGTGCGGTTACAGACAGAGATGTATGTGTTTGTGTGTCTGTGTGGGTTTACAGGTGGAGAAGAGCGTGTGTGTACGTGCGTGTGCATGTGTGTGTGTGTGTCTGTGTATGTTTGTGTTCACTTACTATTTTATGAATATTTTGCTTTTGCCACTGAAAGTTGACCACTAAAACTTGTCTGTCTACAGAGACTTTGCCTACGTGGCCCGTGACCGCTCCACACGGGTGCACATGTGTCACGTGTTCCAGTGTGACACACCCGCCCGTCAGATCGCCAACACGCTACGTGACATCTGCAAACGCATCATGCAGGAGCGAGGGGTTCACGCCACCCCTCTGGAACCTCGCCTTCCTCGTCCTACTGACCTCCCCAACCTGGACAAGATGGGTCAGCAGTGCTCTCCCTTCCTTCTTTACTGTGATAGCTGGTAGACGGCTACTTGTACATGAGAATTTTGCTACATGGAGCCTTGAATAATTGATTAGAAATAGAAATTTAGAAATTAGCAGTAAATGCTTTCATTTGTGTACCAAGGCACAAACACACACACAAATGGTAAAAGGTTGGAGCTAAATAGCAAGAAGACGGAAGTCATGGTAACCGGTAAAAAGCATGAAATTCCCTCATGCAGGATAGCAGCAGGCGGCGTAACTTTGAGACAGGTTGATAAATTTAAATATCTGGGAACGATTATCTCACCAGACGGCAGATGCATATCAGAATCGGCCAAGCCAAAACAACATTCAAGAAGATGAAAAGCATTCTTGCCAACAGATGCCTATCAATTAACTTCGGGAAGAGAGTTCTTGAATGTTATATAGAACCAATACTGTTATACGGTTGTGAGGCGTGGACAATCAACACGCAAAGCCAAAACAAGATTGAGGCAGCCGAGATGTGGTTTCTAAGAAGAATGTTGAAATTTCCATGGACAGCAAAGAAAACAAACGAAATAGTCTGATGGAAGCAGACACAAGAAGAAGATCATTCATAAGGAAGATTAGGAAAAGACAGGCAATATTTATAGGCCGTTTTATGAGGAAAGGGGAATTACAGCACCTGGTCACAAACGGAAAGCTGGACGGAAAGAGAACACCAGGTAGTCCCAGGGAGAAAATATTGGACGGACTTGCAGGGTGGCTGAGGACCGAGAGGGTGGAAGATATGCTTGCTGCAACAAGGGATGGATACATATGGAGGGCCATGATCGCTGACGCCATGCGGCAGGGCACATGATGATGATGATGATGATGATGATGATGATGATGATGATGATGATGCTTTCATACACACGCTACAAGTTACATCACTGAGTATGCTGAAGAAAACGTTAATGCACGTGAATAATGGAGTGTCCCTTTACCACAGCTGTCAGTGACAGATACATGAACGGGCCCATAGCAATTTTAAAGCTTCACATATAAGCGGTGCATTGACCAGTGTTACAGACTGACTGTCAGAAGTAAGGACTGTGTTCTTGTGATGGTGACGATCTGTTGTCAGCCATGGAGCTGCACAAGATACAGTGTTATCATTTTATATTGAAGGGTTACTCCTGTGTGTAACACAATGTAGAGTTAATCTTGTGTGTAACACATTGTAGAGTTAATCCTGTGTGTAACACAGTGTAGGGTTAATCCTGTATGTAACACAATGTAGGGTTAATCCTGTATGTAATAATGTAGGGTTAATCCTGTGTGTAACAATGTAGGGTTAATCCTGTGTGTAACACAATGTATGGTTAATCCTGTATGTAACTCAATGTATCCTGTGTATAACACAATGTAGTTAATCCTGTGTGTAACAATGTAGGGTTAATCCTGTGTGTAACAATGTAGGGTTAATCCTGTGTGTAACACAACGTAGGGTTAATCCTGTGTGTAATACAACGTAGGGTTAATCCTGTGTGTAACACAACGTAGGGTTAATCCTGTGTGTAATACAACGTAGGGTTAATCCTGTGTGTAATACAATATAGAGTTAATCTTGTGTGTAACACAATGTAGGGTTAATCCTGTGTGTAATACAATGTAGGGTTAATCTTGTGTGTAATACAATATAGAGTTAATCTTGTGTGTAACACAATGTAGGGTTAATCCTGTGTGTAATACAACGTAGGGTTAATCCTGTGTGTAATACAATATAGAGTTAATCTTGTGTGTAACACAATGTAGGGTTAATCCTGTGTGTAATACAATGTAGGGTTAATCTTGTGTGTAATACAATGTAGGGTTAATCCTGTGTGTAACACAATGTAGAGTTAATCTTGTGTGTAACACAATGTAGGGTTAATCTTGTGTGTAATACAATGTAGGGTTAATCCTGTGTGTAACACAATGTAGGGTTAATCTTGTGTGTAACACAATGTAGGGTTAATCTTGTGTGTAATACAATGTAGGGTTAATCTTGTGTGTAATACAATGTAGGGTTAATCTTGTGTAACACAATGTAGGGTTAATCCTGTGTGTAACACGATGCAGGGTTAATCCTGTGTGTAACACAATGTAGAGTTAATCTTGTGTGTAACACAATGTAGGGTTAATCCTGTGTGTAACACAATGTAGGGTTAATCTTGTGTGTAACACAATGTAGAGTTAATCCTGTGTGTAACACAATGTAGAGTTAATCCTGTGTGTAACACAATGTAGGGTTAATCCTGTGTGTAACACTATGTAGGGTTAATCCTGTATGTAACACAGTATATGGTTAATCCTTTATGTAACACAATATGCAGTTAATCCCGTGTGTAACACAATGTAGCGTTAATCCTGTGTGTAACACAATGTAGGGTTAATCTTGTGTGTAACACTATGTAGGGTTAACCCTGTGTGTAACACAGTGTAGAGTTAATCCTGTGTGTAACACAATGTAGAGTTAATCCTGTATGTAACACTATGAAGGGTTAACACAATGTAGCGTTAATCCTGTGTGTAACACAATGTAGGGTTAATCTTGTGTGTAACACTATGTAGGGTTAACCCTGTGTGTAACACAGTGTAGAGTTAATCCTGTGTGTAACACAATGTAAGGTTAATCCTGTATGTAACACTATGAAGGGTTAATCCTGTGTGTAACACACTATAGGGTTAATCCTGTGTATAGCACAATGTAGGGTTAATCCTGGTGTAACACTATGAAGGGTTAATCCTGTGTGTAACACAATGTAGGGTTAATCCTGTATGTAACACTATGAAGGGTTAATCCTGTGTGTAACACACTATAGGGTTAATCCTGTGTATAACACAATGTAGGGTTAATCCTGGGTGTAACACTATGAAGGGTTAATCCTGTGTGTAACACAATGTAGGGTTAATCCTGTGTGTAACACAATGTAGGGTTAATCCTGTGTGTAACACAATATAGAGTTAATCCTGTGTGTAACACAATATAGTTAATCCTGTGTGTAACACAATATAGTTAATCCTGTGTGTAACACAATATAGAGTTACTCCTGTGTGTAACACAATACAGAGTTAATCCTGTGTGTAACACAATATAGTTAATCCTGTGTGTAACACAATACAGAGTTAATCCTGTGTGTAACACAATATAGTTAATCCTGTGTGTAACACAATATAGAGTTAATCCTGTGTGTAACACAATATAGTTAATCCTGTGTGTAACACAATATATAGTTAATCCTGTGTGTAACACAATACAGAGTTAATCCTGTGTGTAACACAATATAGTTAATCCTGTGTGTAACACAATATAGAGTTAATCCTGTGTGTAACACAATATAGAGTTAATCCTGTGTGTAACACAATATAGAGTTAATCCTGTGTGTAACACAATACAGAGTTAATCCTGTGTGTAACACAATATAGTTAATCCTGTGTGTAACACAATATAGTTAATCCTGTGTGTAACACAATATAGTTAATCCTGTGTGTAACACAATATAGAGTTAATCCTGTGTGTAACACAATATAGTTAATCCTGTGTGTAACACAATATATAGTTAATCCTGTGTGTAACACAATATAGTTAATCCTGTGTGTAACACAATATATAGTTAATCCTGTGTGTAACAGAATATAGTTAATCCTGTGTGTAACACAATATAGTTAATCCTGTGTGTAACACAATATATAGTTAATCCTGTGTGTAACACAATACAGAGTTAATCCTGTGTGTAACACAATATAGTTAATCCTGTGTGTAACACAATATAGTTAATCCTGTGTGTAACACAATACAGAGTTAATCCTGTGTGTAACACAATATAGAGTTAATCCTGTGTGTAACACAATATAGAGTTAATCCTGTGTGTAACACAATACAGAGTTAATCCTGTGTGTAACACAATATAGTTAATCCTGTGTGTAACACAATACAGAGTTAATCCTGTGTGTAACACAATATAGAGTTAATCCTGTGTGTAACACAATATAGAGTTAATCCTGTGTGTAACACAATGTAGGATTAGTCATGTATGTAATACAATGTAGGGTTAATCTTGTGTGTAACACAGTGCTGAATAATTCTTTGTGTAACACAAGAAAGGGTTAATTTTGTGCTTAGTGCTGGGTTAATTCTGCCGTTGTATTGATGTAGCTTACCTTACAGGTGGAAAGGAATAATGATGATGGTTGTATGTTCAGATGTGACCTTCCCCACCCCCATGGAGGAGCCACGCAAGGTCATTCGCTGCCACTACCTGGGCTGTCATGAAGTCCTGCGACCTACTGGTCAGTATTTTACCTGAGACATTACCTGTTTGTTGTGATATCAATAGGTCCACATGTCTGTACGTTAGCAGAGTGATTACCTGAAAGTGACCATATGAGTTGTGGGTTTTCTGCTACAGCCTAAGATTTGGGGATTACCTTTCCCCCTTCCGTCCCTATATGATATCAAATGCCTGAACGATATACTTCACAGATAATGTTATTCACCTGTTTCTATACAATATGCGTTGTCTCCAGTCATCTAAAATCACTATTTCAACCTTGAAGTTTTGAAATTGAAATATGTCTTGACGATTTCAAAGCTAAAGAAAAAGTTTACTTTAAAAAAAGTATAGGTCTCATGTGGCTCAATGCCGTTGGATGAACTCTAAAACATTCATGGTAATAATAGACAAAGACCTTTATGCATCAGCACAGCTATACAGTTCTCTCCCTTTGACCGTATGTACAGTCAGTCAGAGCTGTTGCTGATCCAGTTTAATATTATGTCAAGCTGAATCTTCTGCAGAAGTGAGTTTTAATGATACACTCCCCCCCCCCCCCCCCCCCCCATGGGGATGCCGGAGACTCTTTCAGTACAAATAGTGTCCCCACCTTCTTGAAATTCTGTGCTAGAAATTGCCTCTTTTCTGTCACTCTCTTTGTTTCTTCCTTCTTCCTTTACTTTCTGTCATTTCTTCCTGTCATTTTCTGCCGTGCTGGCCCTTTCACCAGTATGTATTCGACAGACTCTAACACACTTTCTCTTAAGATTAATAATTGGGTACATGTATTACTTGCATTTTTGGTTAGGGAAATGAGATATGCGGAAGCAGTTTCAGGTAGTTTAGGCCGGTTTTTATATACATTCAAGTGTCCTTAGTAATGTTTAAATTTGCATATTCAGATATGTTTTTTAAATTTCCTGTGTGATAAATTGGATGGAGTGACCAACGCCAGGGGTATCTCCTTAGATTATGTGCGCAAATGCATTGATATGTGTGCTGAATTTTCTTTTCCTTGTTTTTCACTTGTTGAAGTATCGTGCATGTTTTGAAACGGTTATATCCCCGATATGGCTGTATGCAGTCAGCTGGGCTTTAAACAAAAATAACCATAATGATACACATCCTGCAGTGTCTTAAGGAAGCAGTCTGACAAGATTTACTCTATTGTTATCATACAAAAATTGTCAGAGATTGCTGTCTAAAGTTTTCTTTTTAAGATGCTTATATGTGTGGAATATCAAGGGCTAGCCGTAAGACACATCCAGTGGGACCATAAGCTACTATTCTTGATAATAATGTGTTTCGAAATTTGAAGCCTGTGGCTACAAGGCCAAGGGGAGACAAGTCCAGCAATATCTTACTGAAGAGGCATTGTCTCCCCTGAGCCATGTATGGTGTGTCTGAATATTCCATGGTTGATGGCAATTTCTGTGTATTTGTGTGGAGACATATATCAGGTTATGGTAAGGTACAAATCTTGTCTGTTTGATTTTGTGATGTTTTAACGGGCCTTTGGTGAATTACTGGGCAGCAATAAAGTGAAACTATGAAAATAATAAACATTGGGAATGTCACTGACTATGCAATGACATCATATATAATGAATACTTCACTGACTATACAAGTATAATGACATTACATATAGTGAATACGTCACTGACTGTACAAGTGTACAGACATCACATATAGGAATATGTTCCTGACTTTAAATATAATGAATAAGTCACTGACTGTAAATTCATGTGTTGACAACATAACAACAGGTATGGACATAGTCAACGAGTCAGTGGACTGGATGTATTACCATGTGTTGATAACATAACAACAGGTGTGTTGATGACATAA
>CM060310.1:8078656-8103656 GCA_030674185.1 Monoplex corrugatus | reverse complement strand
GTTATAATGGATACTCATGTGTACATCACTGTGGATGGAGAGGTTATAATGGATACTCAGTGTGTACATCACTGTGGATGGAGAGGTTATAATGGATACTCAGTGTGTACATCACTGTGGATGGAGAGGTTGTAATGGATACTCAGTGTGTACATCACTGTGGATGGAGAGGTTATAATGGATACTCATGTGGTACATCACTGTGGATGGAGAGGTTATAATGGATACTCACTGTGTACATCACTGTGGATGGAGAGGTTATAATGGATACTCAGTGTGTACATCACTGGATGGAGAGGTTATAATGGATACTCACTGTGTACATCACTGTGGATGGAGAGGTTATAATGGATACTCAGTATTTACATCACTGTGGATGGGGAGAGGTTATAATGGATACTCACTGTGTACATCACTGTGGATGGAGAGGTTATAATGGATACTCAGTGTGTACATCACTGTGGATAGAGAGGTTATAATGGATACTCAGTGTGTACATCACTATGGATAGAGAGGTTATAATGGATACTCAGTGTGTACATCACTGTGGATGGAGAGGTTATAATGGATACTCAGTGTGTACATCACTGTGGATGGAGAGGTTATAATGGATACTCAGTGTGTACATCACTGTGGATAGAGGTTATAATGGATACTCAGTGTGTACATCACTATGGATAAGAGGTTATAATGGATACTCAGTGTGTACATCACTGTGGATAGAGAGGTTATAATGGATACTCACTGTGTACATCACTGTGGATAGAGAGGTTATAATGGATACTCATGTGTACATCACTGTGGTAGAGAGGTTATAATGGATACTCAGTGTGTACATCACTGTGGATAGAGAGGTTATAATGGATACTCACTGTGTACATCACTGTGGATAGAGAGGTTATAATGGATACTCAGTGTGTACATCACTGTGGATAGAGAGGTTATAATGGATACTCAGTGTGTACATCACTGTGGATGAGAGGTTGTAATGGATACTCAGTGTGTACATCACTGTGGATAGAGAGGTTATAATGGATACTCAGTGTGTACATCACTGTGGATAGGAGAGGTTTAATGGATACTCATGTGTACATCACTGTGGATAGAGAGGTTATAATGGATACTCAGTGTGTACATCACTGTGGATGGAGAGGTTTAATGGATACTCACTGTGTACATCACTGTGGATAGAGAGGTTATAATGGATACTCACTGTGTACATCACTGTGGATAGAGAGGTTGTAATGGATACTCATGTGTACATCACTGTGGATAGAGAGGTTATAATGGATACTCAGTGTGTACATCACTGTGGATAGAGAGGTTATAATGGATACTCACTGTGTACATCACTGTGGATGGAGAGGTTATAATGGATACTCACTGTGTACATCACTGTGGATAGAGAGGTTATAATGGATACTCAGTGTGTACATCACTGTGGATAGAGAGGTTATAATGGATACTCAGTGTGTACATCACTGTGGATAGAGAGGTTATAATGGATACTCAGTGTGTACATCACTGTGGATAGAGAGGTTATAATGGATACTCAGTGTGTACATCACTGTGGATAGAGAGGTTATAATGGATACTCAGTGTGTACATCACTGTGGATAGAGAGGTTATAATGGATACTCAGTGTGTACATCACTGTGGATGGAGAGGTTATAATGGATACTCACTGTGTACATCACTGTGGATGGAGAGGTTATAATGGATACTCACTGTGTACATCACTGTGGATAGAGAGGTTGATAATGGATACTCATGTGTACATCACTGTGGATAGAGAGGTTATAATGGATACTCACTGTGTACATCACTGTGGATAGAGAGGTTGTAATGGATACTCACTGTTGTACATCACTGTGGATAGAGAGGTTATAATGGATACTCACTGTGTACATCACTGTGGATAGAGAGGTTATAATGGATACTCACTGTGTACATCACTGTGGATGGAGAGGTTATAATGGATACTCACTGTGTACATCACTGTGGATGAGAGGTTATAATGGATACTCACTGTGTACATCACTGTGGATAGAGAGGTTATAATGGATACTCACTGTGTACATCACTGTGGATGGAGAGGTTATAATGGATACTCATGTGTACATCACTGTGGATAGAGAGGTTATAATGGATCTCACTGTGTACATCACTGTGGATGGAGAGTTATAATGGATACTCACTGTGTACATCACTGTGGATGGAGAGGTTATAATGGATACTCACTGTGTACATCACTGTGGATAGAGAGGTTGTAATGGATACTCAGTGTGTACATCACTGTGGATAGAGAGGTTATAATGGATACTCACTGTGTACATCACTGTGGATAGAGAGGTTGTAATGGATACTCAGTATGTACATCACTGTGGATAGAGAGGTTATAATGGATACTCACTGTGTACATCACTGTGGATAGAGAGGTTATAATGGATACTCACTGTGTACATCACTGTGGATGGAGAGGTTATATATGGATACTCACTGTGTACATCACTGTGGATAGAGAGGTTATAATGGATACTCACTGTGTACATCACTGTGGATAGAGAGGTTATAATGGATACTCACTGTGTACATCACTGTGGATAGAGAGGTTATAATGGATACTCACTGTGTACGTCACTGTGGATAGAGAGGTTATAATGGATACTCAGTGTGTACATCACTGTGGATAGAGAGGTTATAATGGATACTCACTGTGTACGTCAGTGTGGATAGAGAGGTTATAATGGATACTCACTGTGTACATCACTGTGGATAGAGAGGTTATAATGGATACTCACTGTGTACATCACTGTGGATAGAGAGGTTATAATGGATACTCACTGTGTACATCACTGTGGATAGAGAGGTTATAATGGATACTCATGTGTACATCACTGTGGATAGAGAGGTTATAATGGATACTCACTGTGTACATCACTGTGGATAGAGAGGTTATAATGGATACTCACTGTGTACATCACTGTGGATAGAGAGGTTATAATGGATACTCACTGTGTACATCACTGTGGATAGAGAGGTTATAATGGATACTCACTGTGTACATCACTGTGGATAGAGAGGTTATAATGGATACTCACTGTGTACATCACTGTGGATAGAGAGGTTATAATGGATACTCACTGTGTACATCACTGTGGATAGAGAGGTTATAATGGATACTCACTGTGTACATCACTGTGGATAGAGAGGTTATAATGGATACTCACTGTGTACGGATTGAATGTTTTGAGATAGAAACGGTGTCTTGGCTTAACAAAGTCTCATGATTTTTTATATAAGTTTACTGATGTTTAAACTTTTGGTTTGTTTTGGAAAGCTCTAACAACAGAGGAAAGGCACACATCTATCATAATATCTGGACATTTTCTGTAGTGTGTGTGTTGTGTGTGTGTGGAGAGAGAGAGAGAGAGAGAGAGAGAGAGAGAATACATGAACACGAAATTTATTGTATATGGACAACAGCCCATTACAATAGGGGTTACAGCAGTGTTACAAATGCACACAGATTTGGTAACTACAACGTAGCAAAATATTAAACATATGTGGGCAAACGTCGCACTGAATCCAACATCATTAAAGAGTGTAATCATGCCTTAATCCATAATAAGTAAACACATGTAAGGGCACACAACACATTCGTTCCACATTTAGCTTTCATATTCATTCTCACACGTGCATTTATTCTTTTTTCCATCTTTGTGTGTGTGTGCGGAGAGAGAGAGAGAGATGAGGAGAGAGAGAGAGAGAGAGAGTACAGTGTAAAATTCACTGTGTTGTGTGTCACAGAATGCTGACAACATCATAGAGGAGTGCCGTGTACGCTTCATGTCCTTCATGGGCATCTCCATCACCTGTGTCAAGTAAGTACAAGTTATATTGTCTGTTTCTTTTGTTTCTTTCTCTGAAAACATTTTATCCAATCAAAAGAGTAAGCAACAACATATAGATATGCAGACAAACAAAATGTACATTAGACGTCATTAATATGTATTTGTTTGCATGTGTATTAATGTGTGTGTTTTAATGTGTATGTATGATATGATATCAACGCTTCTGTACGTACTAACCTCCTTGTATTGTAAATATGTAATGCACAGTATGTTCACATAAGTCAAGAGAATAGCGCTGTACAAGAATGATTTCTTTGTCGTCGTCGTTGTGTCTCTTCTCTTCTTCTTCTTCTTCTTTCTTCTTCTTCTTCTTTCTTCTTCTTCTTCTTCTTCTTCTTCTTCTTTCTTCTTCTTCTTTCTTCTTCTTCTCTTCTTCTCTTCTTCTTCTTCTTCTTCTTCTTCTTCTTCTTCTTCTTCTTCTTCTTCTTCTTCTTCTTCTTCTTCGTCCGTCTATCCGTCCATCTTCCTCATCATCGGTTTTCTTCTTCTTCTTCTTCTTCTTCTTCTTTCTCTTCTTCTTCTTCTTCTTCTCTTCTTCTTCTTCTTCTTCTTCTTCTTCTTCTTCTTCTTCTTCTTCTTCTTCCTTCTTCCTTCTTCCTTCTTCCTTCTTCCTTCTTCTTCTTTCTTCTTCTTCTCTTCTTCTTCTTCTTCTTCTTCTCTTCTTCTTCTTCTTCTTCTTCTTCTTCCGTCTATCCGTCCATCTTCCTCATCATCGTTGTTTTCTTCTTCTTCTTCTTCTTGTTCTTCTTCTTTCTTCTTCTTCTTCTTCTTCTTCTCCTCCTCCTCCTCCTCCTCCTCCTCCTACTCCTCCAGCTTCTTCTTTTTTCTTCTTCTTCTTCTTCTTCTTCTTTTTCTTCTTTTTCTTCTTCTTCTTCTCTTCTTCTTCTTCTTTTTCTTCTTCATCTTCCTCTTCTTCTTCGTCTTCTTCTTCTTCTCCTCCTCCTTCTCTTCCTTCTCCTCCTCTCTCCTCCTCCTCCTCCTTCCTTCCTCCTTCTCCTCTCTCTCTCCTCCTCTTCTCCTCTTCTCTCTCCTCCTCTTCTCCTCCTCCTCTCTCTCCTCCTTCTCCTCCTCCTCCTCCTCCTCCTCTTCTCCTCCTCCTCCTCTTCTCCTCCTTCTCCTCCTCCTCCTCCTCTTCTCCTCCTCCTCCTCCTTCTCCTCCTCCTCCTTCTCCTCCTCCTCCTCCTCCTTCTCTCCTCCTCCTCCTCCTCCTCCTCCTCCTCCTTCTCCTCCTCCTCCTCCTCCTTCTCCTCCTCCTCTTCTAGTTTCTTCTCTTTCTTCTTCTTCTTCTTCTTTTTTTTTTTTTCCTTCATCTTCTTTTCGTCTTCTCTTCTTCTTCTTCTTCTTCTTCTTCTTCTTCTTCTTCTTCTTCTCTTGTCCTTCTTCATCTTCTTGTTCTTTTCTTCCTCCTTCTCTTCCTCCTTCTTCTCCTCTTCTCCTTCTCCTCCTCCTCCTTCTTCTTCTTCTCCTTGTTCTTGTTGTTCGTGTTCTTCTTCTTCTTGTTCTTCTTCTGATTGTTATTATTATTATTACTATAATTAGTATTATTATTATTGTTTTCATTATTATTGTTATTATTATTATTGTTGTTGTTGTTATTGTCATTATTATTATTATTATTACTATTATTGTGTACAAACAACAGCTGTTGAAGGATAACATGAAAATGTGGCAAATATAGAGATAATCTGGAGTCTGGACTTTGTTTAAGAGGGATGCAATGCGCTCAGACAAATCCATATGCGCTCCACCCATTATCAGCCAGCAGATGTCAGGTAAGCTCCTTGAGTCTGGATAAAACCCCTGTGCTCTTAGCAAGTCCTTAGAATAGGGAAGGGAACAGGGACCTATGGGTACGACACGATGACATTACCCGTATGATTGAAGTATTAACCCTTTGACTCCTGCACTCTCTCCACCAGCACCATCCTGCATTGTCAACCATGCTGGCAGAGTGAAAACAAAACTCTTTGAATCCTTCACCCTATCCACTGGTTTCGTGCAGGAAGCTGATGGATAGGGTAAGATGGTCAAAACTTAAGCCTTCGATTCCCTCACCCTATCCACCTGTTTTCTGCAGGAAGCTGATGGATAGGTAAGGGGTCACAGAACTTAAGCCTTTGATTTCAGGAAGCTGGTGGATAGGGTGAGGGAGTCAGAGGGTTAAGTTTTTGCAGGTGGTGGATAGGGTGCGGGAGTCAGAGGGTTAAGTTTTTGCAGGTGGTGGATAGGGTGCGGGAGTCAGAGGGTTAAATTTTTGCAGGTGGTGGATAGGGTGAGGGAGTCAAAGAGTTAAGTTGGACAGGGAACAAGCCAACCTTATTGATGCTGGGTGAGGATTGAACATGAGACATTAGATCCTGAGTGTATAGCTGAATCAAAAGCACCAGCCAGCCCTCCCCTCCCTGTGCAGTATACAAGGCAGTGAGTGAAGTGTATGTTGTGTTGTGCTGTGTTGCAGGTTATGTGCGTTTGTGATGCACACATCACAGAACAAGTTCATGTCCCACGTGTTTCATTGTGAGCCGTCTGCTGGGCCTTTGTGCAAAACTATTGAAGCTGCTTGTAAGGTTAGTATCCTGATTGTGTGTGTGTGTGTGTGTGTGTGTGTGTGTGTGTGTGTGTGTGTGTGTGTGTGTGGTGTGTGTGTGTGTGTGTGTGTGGATTATAAATGTCTTCTGGCCTTTGTTCAAAACTATTGAAGCTGCTTGTAAGGTTAGTACTCTGATTGTATTTGGTGTGTGTGTGTGTGTGTGTGTGTGTGTGTGTGTGTGTGTGTGTGTGTGTTTGTGTTTGTGTTTATTGTGTTTGTGTGTGTCTGTGTGTGTTGTGCATGTGTGTGTGTGTTGTGTATGTGTATGAATGTGGTTATTGATCGATTGATTTCATTCATTGATTTATTCATTCAGTGCCTTAGATTTTGCATTTTATTTTAACTGATTCGTGTAGATTGATTTTGATATTGACAGATTGATTTTGGTTGATTGATCAACAGCTTCGCTACCAGAAATGTTTGGACGCCCACCCACAGACCCCAAAGTCGGTTCGTAACGGAAAGGTCAGTATGGGATTTGTCTGTTGTTGGTGATGTGTTATTTTCCTTTGTTTTTATGCCCACATATCATGGATGTGTAGAGAAGAAAATCATATACTGTACGTGTGATGCATAATGTGTGGTGTTCCTGTGTGCTCTGTGTCTCTGTCCGTGCTTTCTATGTTGTGTCAAGATGCAGCGTGTTACCTGTCTGTTGTTTTTCTAAATTCCTGCGGTATTTGTAATTTGAAGTTGAACCATGTAATGTAAAATTATGTGGTCTCAGTCACAAAATGCTCCCCAAATTTAGTGAGAATGGGATGACATGTTGAGAATTATTTATTTTTATTGATTCAGTCAACTCTCCATGAAGTCTCAGATGAAGGAAAGGACGACGTTGTTTCTTGTGATTCTGCCCTAGATTTTATTCGTTTTTGTTTTGTCTTTTTCTTTTTTTTCAGTCATTTTGTTTGTTGTTGTTGTTGTTGTTGTTGTTTTTTTTTTGCTGGAGATTGTTTTATATCGAAGAGTATTATCCGTGTATGTGTGCCTGTGACAAAAATGTATTAGCAAGTGTTTCTCAGCTGTTTATGGATGAATCGTTTCAATTCAGGTCAAAGTTGCATAAACCATTGTGGAGTCACAGATGATTTTAGATGCTTCGGTGCCATGGTCAGTCACATGGTCTTAAAAAAATATCTATAATGAACACATTTGACGAAGGTGTGTGAACAGAGTATTCATATGAACTTCTGACAGTATTTGCACTGTTTTCACTGTTGAGACAGTCTACCATTTTGCTCACATCATACAAAGTTTCATTCCGTATGAAGCTCATTCAAGGTCACTGTGACTTGAGAAGTACAAAATCTTAAATTTTATGTAGAAAAGGAAATTGTTACAATGGCTTGACCATTGTGGGGTTTTGTTGCTGCTGCTGTTGTTGTTGTTGTTGTTGTTGTTGTTGTTCTTCTTCTTCTTCTTCTTCTTCTTCTTCTTCTTCTTCTTCTTCTTCATCTTCTTCTTCTTCTTCTTCTTCTTCTTCTTCTTCTTCTTCTTCTTCTTCTTCTTCTTCTTCATCTCTTGGTTTTTGGGTTTGGTTTTTTTTTCTTCTTCTTGTTTGTTCTAACGGTTTCCTTTCCCAAGATTTGTTATATCTTATTTTTGTTCCAAGTCTGATGGCCCTTCTGGTTAGTATTTGTGCGAATGTGTGCGAGTGTGTTTGTGTTGTGCATACGGTGTGTGAGTGTGTTTGTGTTGTGTATATGGTGTGTGAGTGTGTTTGTGTTGTGTATATGGTGTGTGAGTGTGTTTGTGTTGTGTATATGGTGTGTCAGTGTGTTTGTGTTGTGTGTACAGTGTGTGAGTGTGTTTGTGTTGTGTATATGGTGTGTGTTTGTGTTGTGTGTACGGTGTGTGAGTGTGTTTGTGTTGTGTATATGGTGTGTCAGTGTGTTTGTGTTGTGTATACGGTGTGTGAGTGTGTTTGTGTTGTGTATATGGTGTGTGAGTGTGTTTGTGTTATATATATGGTGTGCGAGTGTGTTTGTGTTGTGTATAGTGTGTCAGTGTGTTTGTGTTGTGTATATGGTGTGTGAGTGTGTTTGTGTTGTGTATATGGTGTGTGAGTGTGTTTGTGTTGTGTATAGTGTGTCAGTGTGTTTGTGTTGTGTATACAGTATGTGAGTGTGTTTGTGTTGCGTATGGTGTGTGAGTGTGTTTGTGTTGTGTATATGGTGTGTGAGTGTGTTTGTGTTGTGTATATGGTGTGTCAGTATGTTTGTGTTGTGTATACGGTGTGCGAGTATGTTTGTGGTGTGTATATGGTGTGTGTGTATGTTTGTGTTGTGTATATGGTGTGTGTGTATGTTTGTGTTGTGTATATGGTGTGCGAGTATGTTTGTGTTGTGTGTATGGTGTGTGAGTATGTTTAGTTGTGTATACAGTGTGCAAGTATGTTTGTGTTGTGTGTGCGAGTGTGTTTATGTTGTGTATAATGTGTGCGAGTATGTTTGTGTTGTGTATATGGTGTGTGAGTATGTTTGTGCTGTGTATATGGTGTGTGAGTATGTTAGTGTTGTGTATATGGTGTGTGAGTATGTTTGTGCTGTGTATATGGTGTGCGAGTGTGTTTGTGTTGTGTATATGGTGTGCAAGTGTGTTTGAGTTGTGTATATGGTGTGCTAGTGTGTTTGTGTTGTGTATACAGTGTGTGAGTATGTTTGTGTTGTGTATACGGTGTGTGACTTAATAGTGCTTGTTTACAGTTATTTCATGTCTTCATTTGGCTCCACTGAGGGGTAGCTGTCGGTGTCTATGTGGAGTTCTCTACTTTTATTTTTTTAGGCAAGACAAAGAGGTCGTGGATGTGGGAAAAATGTTGTGTTGTTATGTGAGCATTTTCTGTTCAAAAACGTTTGCGATTTGTGTGTTCATTCCTAAATACGTTCCCTTGAGAAAGGCCACATAGGCACGAGGTATTAAGGAAAAAAAGCTTGTTTGATTGTTTTATTTTTTCTTTGCATAGATAGATAGATAGTTAGACAGACAGACAGACAGACAGATAGATAGATAGATAGACAGACAGACAGACAGACAGACAGACAGATAGATAGGTAGATAGATAGACAGACAGACAGACAGATAGATAGATAGATAGATAGATAGATAGATAGATAGATAGATAGATGGATAGATAGATAGAGGTTGATTGATTGATTGATTGATTTGATTGATTGATTCATTGATTCATTGATTCATTGATTGACAGGGGAAGAGAGAATGAGAGAGAGAAAAAGATAATGAAATCTTTTTGTTTTGGTGAGAGGCTTAAAATGTTGTATTGTGACGATTGATAATGTTTCATTGAAAAGTTGTTGTGTTGTGAAGATTGATGATGTTCCCTTTAACATAAGAGTGACCTTGAGTGACATAATATCTGTACTGTTTGCAGTGTAGCGCACATATGGGCAAGGTACGGGCAGCTCTGTTTGCAAAGCAACGTGCATGTGCATGTGCACACCACTCTTTTCAAACTACGTTTTTGTCAACAACAACAACAACAAAAAAAAGGGAGATCTTTTCATAGCACATGGATGGAGCTATGAGTGTATCTTTCCGCATGTGTGTGACCAAAATATATTGGCAAAACGTTTTTGTTTATGATTGGATCTTTACCAAATGTAGATTAAACTTTGTGTCATTGAGGAGTCGTGGAGGCACCAAGGTCAGGGTCACATGGATCAAAAGTGTCTAAAATCAGCTCTGTTTTCGGCAGAATATGTGAACAGCTCTTTCTCATGGACTTCTGTAAATTTTTGCAGTCTGTTTTAAGTTTTGTGTGAGAGTCTATCACTTTCATCATTTCATGTTAAAGTTTTATTTCATCCAATGCTTCTTTAAAGTGGCAATGGGTTTGAAAAGTACACAGTCTGCACTTTCTTTCTTTCTTTCTTTCTTTCTTTCTTTCTTACTTGCTTTTTTGTTTTGAGGTTTTTTTTTATTTGTTTGTTTGTTTGTTTTTAGTGTACGACCATAAAATCGGAGATTGTTAGAATGACTTGGCTGTTTTTTTTTAATTTTTTATTTTTTTATTTTTATTTTGTTAAGCACTGCACTCAGGCCTCTGCATTGTTTGCTGGGACCTGTTTTTAAAGGGCTGATACATTCTTTTAAAAGCACCACTGAGTTAAGATATATATGTTACCTTGAGTTCAGTCTCATTTAGCACCAAAGAATCTGGCCTGTTATCGGTTTGTCTTCATGTTCCAGTCATTCTGGTGGTGTCAGCTTAGCATTATTGCTTTGATTCCCACACCCTATCCATAAACTGCAAAAATTGACCCCCTTACTCTATTCACCAGCTTTCTGCAGCAAGCTGGTGGTTAGGGTGAGGAATCAAAGGGTTAAGTGTTTGCTTTGCTAACATGGTTGGCAATGTAGGGTGCTGGTGGACAGGATGCAGGAATCAAAGGGTAAAACAGAGATTTCGTTCCCCCTTCCACTCCCAGTACCTTACCAGCACAAAGAGTTTTGCGCAGGCTCAAGGAGTCTGCCAGATAACAGATTGGGTGGAGCACAAAAGGCACTATCCAGTGCATTGAACCCCTCTTGAATAAACTCCAGCTCGGCTGGTACCAGTTGTATCTTCAAACGCTGAACATGTTTGGTAAGTCTTGAGTTTATGTTGCTCAGTGGTGCAGATAAACAGTTTGATATCAAAACGATCATAGTTTGAAGTATTGAGTGCCCAGTCATCATCATCATGGCCGCATGGCATTGGCCATCATGGCCCTCCATATGAATCTATCCTTTGTTATTGCAAGTATATCTCCCACCCTCTCTGTCTTCATCCACTGTGCAAGTCTGGCCAATATTTTCTCCCTGGGGGTCTACCTGGTGTTCTCATTTTCCCTCCAGTTTTCCTGTTGTGAGTAGGTACTCTAATTTCTCTTGCCTCATAAAATGTCCTATAAATGTTACTTGTCTTTTGCTAATCTTCATTAGTGAGATCCACTAAGGGGGGATAATCTCACGTGAAGCAGAGCAGGAAGACTTGGTACTAGAACGTAGATTGTGAAAACTTGAGTGAATAACACATGACATGGTGTGGACCCGCAGAACATGGGCGACACCTTGAGGGCAGGGGTCAAGGCCAGCATTCAGAGCTTTCTGGGAATGATGAAGAGTAAGGCGGGGGTCGGCGGGTGCACCAGTGGCGAAGCGGGCACTGCCATGTCCTGACAACACTCTGCGGTAGTGCAAGGTTTGACACAGTCACAGGTAGCATGCTGCTGCTGGGGCGTGGGGCTGGTAGTCGCCTAACCCTTGCTGGCTTAAATCTAAGTATTTAAAAAGGATGACTGACAGGCTTAACACTTTCAGTCCCTCGCCCTATCCACCAGGGGAAGCTGGTGGTTAAAGTGAGGGGTTGAAAGGGTTAAGATGGGGTTTGCGCTCAATCCTGTCTGCGAACGCTTTGCATGAAAGCAGAACAGCTTCAGTAACCAACAAAACGTTTTGCTGATAATTCGCTGCTACCAAATGCTTGTCTGCAGGAGAGCTGAGCAGCCTTTTGTAGTCTCCCAAATTAAGCCTGCTGTGTATTATCTTTGTATATAAATTGTAATACTGATCTTTTGCTGTGGAAAGTGCAACGAGCATGCCTTTCACATTGAAGTATATCTTTTAGAAATTTATTATTATTATTGTTGTTGTTGTTGTTTATTGTTGTTGTTGTTGTTGTTGTTGTTGTTATAACCATGACTGTTTAGTAGAACAATTGTCTTGACGGAAGCTGATGTATATAATTATGTTGTCCAACTCTATTTTTAATTCAGAGTTTGCATCTTAAAACTATAAACTTTTCTTATCTTTACTGCACAGTTATTTCAGTTTGTCGCCCAAGCAAACCACTGTTTATATTGCACATACAGATACGGACGTGGTGGACTGGAATTTTGAAATTGATTTACAACAATGTACCCTCTCAGAAAGACCAGCATTAGAAGGGAAACAACTTTTGCCAAAACATAGCAAGATGCGGTTACTTCCCTTAAATCACTCGTCCGTGGCGGACTTTTATATTTGTCGACATGTTTCTGTTCATTCAGTGTTATTGTTAATGATGTAAAAAGAGAGGATTACATGCTCAAGAACAGTAACTGCAGGTGATAGTCCTCAGGCCCAGCGGGGTTGTCTGCCTTTCAGTGGTAAGATTGAACAAGACGCTTGGTTACAAGGTAGACAACCTTGCTTCCCCTGTCTTGACGATGCTGACAAACTATACAAACTTTACAATCACTTATATTTCTTTCTTAACGTGTACATCAGAACACACATATATATATATATTTTACTGGCACGTTTTTTTATTTTGTTTGTGTGTGTGTGTGTGGTGTGTGTGTGTGTGTGTGTGTGTGTGTGTGTGTGTGTGTGTGTGTTTAAAGGATGAAAGGCTGTTATAATGATTGTGTTTGGGTTGCATTTCTCCCCTGTCATGCCTGTGGTGTTTTGTCTCTTATTATATATAATAATGTTCATTGATGAAAATGGAGATATTTATTCCCATTAATTGTTGTGCTTCTTATGCAGAGTGTGACGGCTGTTGCATGTGTGTGTTATGCTTTTACTGCCATCACTGCCTTCTGATCTGCTATCAGTTGTTTGTGTAAATCTGCATGGATGTGATGAAGCTCTCTCTCTCTCTCTCTCTCTCTCCTCTCTCTCTCTCTCTCTCTCTCTCTCTCTCTCTCTCTCTCTCGCTCTCACACACACACACACACATACACACACACACACACACACACACATACACACACACACACACACATACACACACACACACATACACACACACACACACACACATACACACACACACACACACACACACACACACACACACACACACACACACACACACCACACATTATAATCAGAAGGGATAAATGTTGTCACAATTTATATTATACATTATTTTTTGTTTCTCTACTTACATGTGCATACACAAACACAAGAAACATTGCTCACAACACTTACAGAAAAACTTTATAGAGACTTACAACACACACATTTGTTGCCCCTTCATAGTGATGTGGCTTCTTAAATAGAACTGTTAATTGTTTATAAGAGATTTCCATGTCTTGACTGCTCATTGTGGCCATCTAATGTTTTGTTATTGAAACAGTGTAAGTCCCATCACAGCACATGATGTAACTATCCTGTTCAACTGTTTGTCACTGTAGAAACAAATCAGTATTACCACTCATCATTACAGCATTTAAACGATATAAGCTCTTTCCAAAATATCAAAAGAGGAGTCAGAAAAGGTTGTGTTTTGTCACCAGATCTGTTTTCACTTTACAGCGAAAACATGAGAAACCTAGAGGAAGACCCTGGATTAAAGGTTGGAGGAAAAATGAAAAACAACATTCGATACGCAGATGACACCGTACTAATTGCAGAAAATGAAAGGGACCTGCAAAACCTTATGAATATACTAGAAATAAAAAGCAAAGGTAAGGGGTTGGAACTAAACAGCAAGAAGACTGAAGTCATGGTGATCAGTAATAAACATGCAAAATAACAGCAAACGGCACAACCTTGAAACAGGTTGATAAGTTTTAATATCTGGGAACGATCATTTCACCAGATGGCAGATGTATATCAGAAATAGCCAGTAGAATCGGCCAAGCCAAAACAGCATTTAAGAAGATGAAAAGCATTCTTACCAACAAATGCCTATCAATTAACATCAGGAAGAGAGCTCTTGAATGTTATATAGAACAGATAATGATATATGGTTGTGAGGCGTGAACACTCAACAAGCAAAGCCAGAACAAGATTGAGGCAGCTGAGATATGGTTTCTAAGAAGAATGTTGAGAGTTCCATGCACAGCAAAGAAAATAAACAAAACATTCTTGATGGAGGCAGACACAAGAACATCATTGATAAGGAAGATTAGGAAAAGACAGGCAACATTTATAGGCCATTTTATGAGGAAAGGGGAATTAGAGCACCTGGTCACTACAGGAAAGCTGGAGGTTAAGAGAGCACCAGGTAGACCCAGGGAAAATATATTGGACAGACTTGCAGAGTGGCTGAGGATAAAGAGGGTGGAAGATATGCTTGCGGCAACTAGGATCGATACATATGGAGGGCCATGATCGCTAACACCATGTGGCAAGGCACTTGATGATGATGATGATAAGCCTGTGTTGCTGTTTATCACTAAAGGAAGGAACTAGAATTCAGACGTATTACATCTGTAAATGCACATTTGATAAGACTCTTCCAGACAACCTTCTTTAAAACCTTTTTGATCTCAGAGACTGCATTGACAAATACAATACAGAACTAATGTGGAACTTACATACTCACTTTGAAAAGAAATGACCAATCATTCATTACGGCTCAATCTTGATACCAGTTCCTATTTATCAGTTATATACACATTATCAGAATACATTGGAAAAATGTCAGTTTGTGTGAATTAATAGTGACCTACCCGTGCATGCTTTTATTGATATTTTTGTTGCTTTGCTTTCTGTCATTTCTGCCTATCGTTTTCTGCCTTAATGGTCCATTCACCTGTATGTGTTCGATAAAGTCTTTTGTACTTTTTCTTAGGATTGATAATAGGGTACATATATTAAGTGCATTTTTTGGTTCTAGGAAGGTGAGATATGCAGAAGCAATTTTAAGTAATTTATGCCTGTTTTTATATGTTTTGGTGTCCCTGTGTATGCTTATATTTGTATTCAGGTGTGTTTTTTAAATCTCCCCTGTGCGATAAATTGAATGGAGTGGTCAACTCCAGGGGCATGTCCTTAAATAATGTGTGCGAATGCATTGATATGTGTGCTTAATTTTCTTTCTTTTTTTTTTTCTTTTTTCTTTTTTTTTTTTTCCTGTTGAAGTTTTGTTTGTTTTGAAACGGTTATAGCCCTTATATGGCTCTAAGCAGTCGGCTGGGCTTTAAACAACAATAACAACAACAAGAAGCATGTAGGGCTTTTTTTTTTAAGTCTAGACACCTTAAATGTTCATTATTTTTTTCTTTCTATTTTTTTTTTTTACTACTACTACTTCTATTGCTATTATTGTTATTATTATTGTTGTTGTTACAATTATTATCATGTATTTGACTATCTCTTTATAACTGTTCCTTATCAAAAACGAATTTGAAAAAAAAAAAGTTGGAAAGAAAGGAATTATGACTCATCATTATGATAATCACGCAATATGGAAGGTGTAACCAGATGCCACTAACAGTCACCACAGATGGAAGTACTGTCCTGACATTGATGGGCACGTTAATCAAGGGGTTAGGACTCTGGTCTTCTATTTAGAAGATCTAGGTTCAAACCTGCTAGGGTACTGCCTGCCTCCATCTCCCAGGTCAATATATATATATGTATATAAACCTGTTTTTGTCTGGAACTGCCTTCCTGTGTATCAAATTACGCATGTTAAAGATCCTCTAAGACATGTCATTGTTGTGATGGCGTATGGAAATACTACAACACCCAGTATGCAAATCCCCGAAAACGGAGTATGACTGCCTTAACCCTTTGGTTCCTATGCCCGTTCCACCAGCATCCTGTATTTTGAACCTTGCTAGCAGAGCAAAAAACTTAACCCTTTGACTCCCTCACCCTATCTACCAGCTGCCTGCAGGAAGCTGGTGGATAGGATGAAGGATAAAATGTTTAAGTTTTTGCAGTTGGCGGATAGGGTGTGGAAGTCAAAAGGTTAATGTTGGTGTGAACAAAATCTGGTCATACATGGAGAAGCCCACTCATGTGATTATATTCAAGCTTAAGTGAGAATAGCAGTTTCCCAAACGAACATTTAAAATTTTTTGTGACCTTGCCATTCCAAACGATGAACACCAGTCACAGTTGCATTATTATAACGAATGCATTGTTGCATCTTTGTGTTCAATATCATTTGCATCTTTGTGTTGAATACACCGTTGCATCTTTAAGCTGACTTTTGAAGTTTCCTTTCTGTGTGCAGAGACTCAGCCTGAGCCTGAAGCAGAGTGTGCAGTGTGTGTTTGGCTCCGTCGCCCAGCTTGTCTCCCCTAAGTAGTCAAGTCACCAGGTGGCGTCCCGTGCTTCAGGCTGATGCACAGCAGTGGAGAGAGTTTCATACTGAGAATAAATAGAACAGTTTTGTAGTCAGGACAAGCTGACCAGTGAACACCATACAGGAACTCCGCTTTTCTTTTTTCTTTTCTTTTTTTTTTTTTTTTTTTTTCTTCTTTTCTTTCCTTCAGCTTTCTTTCTCCTTTTCGTGGTTGAATGTGACATTTACATGATCTGTACTTTGGCAACGATCTGTACCATCCTAAGACAGGATGGGGTGTGCATCAACTATCACTACAATCCATCATCTGTGGTGTTCATCAGTTTTGCTATGTACATGGCTCTGGCTCACTTTTCTCTTTATGCAGACTGTGTTAAAATAGACAGTGTGTGTGTTTTAAAATAGGCTTTTTTGTTGTTGTCATCTTGAAATATTTTTTTCTATATTCATTGCTTCAGATGCAATCGAATTTTTGGCTGGTGTTTGTCTTGTTAAAGCAAGTGTTCATTATTTTAAAATCATTGCATTTTTTTTTTCATATTTTAAATCAGTGCATTTACATCATCAGTCCTGTCAGAATTAGGTATATTTTGACAAAGGGCATGGAACTCAGACACAGATCATAAAATCATAAATGAATCTAACAACTTTAATAAGAGGTCATCCGATTATAATAAGGAGAAGATATAAAAAATTTTAAAAAAGAAAGAAAAAAAGGAGTATTGTGATGTTGACTCCTGATATCAACAGTATTTGGCTGATACCACTGATTTGAAGTAGTAAAAATGAATTTTTCTTTCTTTCAACTTTTTTTTTTTTCATGGGGAAGGGGGAAAAGAGGTGTTTTTTGTTTTTGTTCTTGTTTTTTCCCCACCACCATCATAACTATCTTCCCACTCCACCTCTTTCTCTCTGTGTGTGTCTCTCTGTGTCTGTTGTGTTGTCTCTCTTCTCTCTCTCTCTCTCTCTCTCTCTCTCTCTCTCTCTCTCTCTCTCTCTCTCTCTCTCTCTCTCTCTCTCTCTCTCTCTCTCTCTCAGCTGCACATTTTCACACTTTGAACTGAACAGTACATGGTCACAGAAATGAATTTCATGCCAAATGCTTGATGTTTTTCTTCAGAATTGCTTATTGCTCTTGAATATGATTATATGTACATTTTTTGGTATGTGATTGGTTTTGGTAGTTGCCAGGATTTTGTTCACCATTTATAATAATCAGCCGTGTCACAGACGTGGTCATACCAGTCTAGTTTGTTGTTACAGTACTCTGTGTCAGCTATGCACATTATAATCTCAGCAATTTTCAGTTAGTAATTTGTTTTATATTCCAAAAGTACTTTGTCCTCCACTCTCAGCTCAACCTCAACAGGTTCACTGATGATTTTTGTCTTTTTTTAGGTGTGGGGGGGGGGGGTTGTTTTGAAGTTTTGTTTTGCTTTGTTTTGTTTTGTTTTATTTTGTTTTGTTTTATTTTATCATCGCACTAAGGGAGATTTCCGTAGTGCTGACCTTCATTTTTCTTTTGTTTGATTTTTGGTTTTTTGTTTTTTTTTTTTTCCCATTTTCTATGCCACCTTAATGGCCACAGAAGCTGGCACAGTTTTTACAACACGATGATGATGAGTGTGGTGATGAGGATGATAAGCATGATGCTATGGAGTTCCAGGTAGGGTCGAGACTGCGTGACAGGGCTGTATTCTACACTTAATATCATAATGTATCTTGGCATTAACTTGAGAAATACACACACCTGTGGCATTGGTCAGAAGATTTGAACAACATTCTTAGTGGAGCATACCTGAAGTGGATGAGACTGGACTGTGTGGTCCTAGTCTTCCCAACAAGCCATAGCATGTTCAACTCTGGGGGGTATGGATGCGTGACACACTAAAGACACCCAGTTGATTGGAGTTTATTAGGTGGACCAGTGAAAGCCAGGTTTGGACCAAATCCGACAATGACTTTTGAGACGACTGACGGGGATTTGAACCCCAGCCCTCCAGCCAGTGGTCTGTTGCACTAACCACTACATCAGGGTGACTGGTCACAATTTGTGTGTTGAATGTGTTTCCACATCTTCCAAAGAAATCAGAACAAACAAAATCTATCTCATTTTCTCGTCCATTTTTCTCTTGAACTTCAACATGTCAAAACCAAATGCTCAACTTTACACTTTATGCACATAGGGGTTTGTTGTTCTACTTTGTTTGTTTCTTTGTTTGATTTGATTTTTGTGATCATGATCTTTTTCATTTATAAAACACGCTTTTGTGCAGACATAATGGGAAATAAATGTGATAAGACTATGCGTCATGTTCCAAGTAGCATGTTGTCTTGTGATTTTATACATCAGATTATCTCTCTGGGTACTTATTAATATTATGTTGTGTTCTTATTTTTTGTGTGTGTTGTTGGAGTTGTTACTTTTGTTGGAGTTGTTACTTTTGTGATTGTTTTTACGATTGTATCTTGTTTTGTATTACGTTGTCCTAGATCTTATCATAAGTTAACACCATTTATGTCTGGTGTGAATGTGTGTGTGTGTGTGTGTGTGTGTGTGTGTGTGTGTGGGGTGTGTGTGTGTGTGTGTGTGTGTGTGTGTGTGTTCCACATTTGCCTAACATATGCTTGGGCAGGGGATGATGTTCCAGTTTTGTAGAAATATTAAGTTGTTTGATTTTGTTTATTTGTTTATTTTGTGTGTCTGTGTGCCATATTATGTTACAGCTTTGATGATTGGTGCTTTGTTTTGTTCTTTTTTATGTCTATTAACATAAATTTTTGTTCACATGTGTGATTTTTGACAAACTGTATTTTAGTTGTTTCTTATATGCAATATGTGTAAGGAACTGTATGATGGAATAGGAGTCGAATTTTTTTTCTTTGTTTTTGCTGGTTAGAACAGATGTTTTCTGAGCACCATTGTATGCCATCACGGGTTGGTTTTGTTGTTTTTTTTGTTTTGTTTTTTTTTGTTTGTTTAATTTTTCTGCATGTTTGTATTTTGTTAACTTATGAAACCAGATTCTTGTAAAGAAATTTTGTTTATGACAACCCCTGTCTTGCCATGGGAACTGTAATGTGCACTTAAGGCATGCTACATCTTGGTTTAATCATCTCATCTGAAACATAAGCATCTAGACCACTGCTCAAGGTCTAGTGGAAACATGTGGGAGAGAAAATTCCCTGTCTGATTTGGAATCGAACCCAGGTTTCTGGCATCCTAGACAGTGTTTTATACACCGGGCCTCACACCACATTCAGTATAATAATGATGACAAAGGAAGAGAACTTTCATTGCAAGGGGGAAAACTCATACTTGATTTCTAGCTGGCTTGCACCAAGTTGGGAGTTCTAGAGTTTATTCATGAAGGATTTGTCTCACTGAGACTGTTCCATGTGCACTTCATCTAAACCTGACAGGAAGTGTACGGCAGACTCCTTGAGCCTGTGCAAAAATCTCTGTGCTGGCAAGGTCTTGACACCGGGAGGGGGGTATGGGATGCGTGACACACTAAGATGACACCACCAGTATGATTGGAGTGTTGTTAGATGGACAGTGAACAGGCCAGGTTTTTGAATGTTGCGGGCAGGGAATCGAACCTGAGACCTCAGATCTTTAACCCACAGCTCTATCAAAAGAGCCGATCAGACCGTTCAGGAAAAAAAAAGCGACAACAAACGACAGTTCTGTGGAGGGAGTCAGTCGACTGACACTAAGTTTAATAGCACCAAAGTCTCCGACAGTTATGGTTGTGCCGTTCATGTATTTTAACAATTTCCTTGTTTTATATTTGCTGATTTCAACTGCTGACTGCTTTCAGTTGCTTGTAGTCAAAGTTTGTGTACATGTATCAGCCATGTAGCATGGTTCGTGTGTTGTTCCATGTGAAAGTCCTTTTTTTAATTATCTTCAACTCACAAGTTTGTTCATTCCTCTGCTATGCATTGGAAACTAGTAGTGGACATATGCTTGTCATTAAGTGTAAGAAAATAATGCAAAATGTATCAGATGAGCACCTCTTATCCTCTTCTCGCCACCTGTTCTCCCCTCTCCCCCCTCTCCCCCTCCCACACACACACAAGAGTTTAAAGTCAGCCAAAATGTCTTCAAACATCCTGCCACGTGATGTTTTTGATGTATTTTTTAGAATGTATCTTTTTTCCTGATGTCCACCCTCACCTCCCACCCTGATACTTTGACATGTTTCGTTAATTGTGATGTTTTCTCGATATCCACCTCCCCTCCAAGCATGATGCTTTGACATGTTTTTTTATGAATTGTTTGTTCTGATAACCACCTCCCTTCTCCCCTTCTGACATGATGCTTTGAGGTATTTTGTTAATTGTGATGGTTTTGTAATAGCCACACACACACACACACACACACACACACACACACACACACACACACACACACACACACACACACACACACATACACACACACACACACACACACACACACACACACACACACACATACACACACACACACACATACACACACACACACACACACACACACACACACACACACACACACACACACACACACACACACACACACACACACACACACATGATTCTTTGACATATTTTGTTAATTGTGATATTTTTCTGATACATACACACACACACACGTGACATGATGCTTTGTTGTATTTTGTTAATTGTGAT
The DNA here is from genome assembly GCA_030674185.1 of Monoplex corrugatus. NCBI lineage: Eukaryota > Metazoa > Mollusca > Gastropoda > Littorinimorpha > Ranellidae > Monoplex > Monoplex corrugatus. Next base: position 8,082,436 of record CM060310.1, on the reverse strand, counting down.
TTTTTTTCTGATATCAACCTCCACCTTTAACATGACGTTTTAACATATTTTGTTAATTGTGGTGTTTTTGCGACATCCACTTCCCCCTCCCTGAATATAATGTTTTGACATAGTTTGTTATTTGTGATGTTTTTCTGGCATCTCCCCCACCCCACCCCCACCCCCAACATGATGATGCGACATGTTGTGTTGTGATGGATTTTTTCCCTGATATCCACTTCCCTCTTCCACATGATACTTTGATGAATTTTCTGGATTTTGATGTTTTTTCTGATATCTCCCACCTCTCCAAATACATGGTGGAATTGAATTTGTTATTGTTTTTTTGTTGCATTTTAAGACAGATGTTAGTTTATTTGTTCATTTCTTTGATGTCATTTTGCATGCTCAACATGTGTGTGCTCAGTGCAATTTCTTAACACACAGCTATGGGACATAATTCTGTCGACATAATTCACACTGAAAACTGACCAGTTTGTGTATTTCTGCCATTAGTCATTTTAATGAATATGAGTAGCAGACTGGTAAGTGGTTTCACCTTCACCGTTGTCAGTGTAAATGTGTAGTGGTGGTAGGAAGAGTGAAGGGTGCCCACTGTGATAATGGTATGACTGTAGTTTTACTTCATGCATTCTTCTTGTGCTTGTGCTTGTGATAAAGTCATACTGCTCATTTTCCTGCCATTTTTAAAACTTTTTTGTCTGTTGTGAGTGTTTTATCATGTGGCTGAGTTTGTGATTATCATTGAAATGTGGTCTACTTGTTTTTTTTCCCTAGTATTTTTTGTTGGTGTATCATGTGATTTTTAATGTATGGTGACATAGTGATTGTGATTATTGTTTCAATACAAGTCATTCTGCTTGTTATGTTTTCCTGCCATTTTTTTAACTTGAGTGTTATGTCATTTAAAGTATCTGGTTGATATAATGTTTGTGATTATTGTTTGAATATATTTTGCTTCTTTATATTGAGATTGATTTCAGTGAATTTGTTGATTCTCCATCGTACTGGGAGCCCATCATAATTCATCCTTTGACTCCCTCACCCTATCCACCAGCTTCCTGCATTATCAGCTATAATGATAAAGCAAAACGCTGAACTCTTCAACTCCCTCATCTTATCCACCAACTGCTTGCAGAAAACTGGTGGATAGGGTGAGGAAGTGACAGGGTGAAGGTTTTACACTAGTGGTGTTGGGGAGGGAGTCAAAAAAATGATAATGTTCTTTTGTCAGTATGTTTGTGACTGAGCTTATTACTTCTGTATGCAGACATAGGTTAGTGCCTGTGTTTGTGCTGTATTCAGTGATTTGTACTGTTATTTGTGTTTTCATTGAATTGCTAAACAATGGTTGTTTTGGTCAAGTGGATAACTGCGTTAAGTGTGTTGTTGTATAATGTTTGGTAGTAGAGGACTGCACAGTTGCTAAACCATGTGGGATTTTTTTTTTTTTTTTCAGGTGAAAAAACTACACCAGATGTGTTGTACAAGATGGTAAAGGATTATGAAGTACACAGCTGCTGTTGATGTTTTTGTTCTTGGTCCCATAGTGATATAAGTAGGATCAGTTTTGTCATGGGGTTGTGGGTTGTTCAGTGTGATTTGGGACTGTGACTAAAATGGAAGTGAATTCACCGACACTCATATTCGTCCAAAGAATAAAGTAGAAACAACTACAAAAAAAAGACTTGAAATGAAGAAAGTAAAGTAATGATGCAGTTCAGGTCTCTCTGGCAATCTGTTCACAATAAAAATGGTGTAGTTTGGCTCTGATCTGTCTGTCATCAAACTAACATTTTCCTTGTCTCTATTTGGCATGGGGGGGGGGGGATGGGGGGTTGCTGCAGATTATATATCTCTCATTTAAGACAGACTGAAAAATCCGTTTTACCAAATTAATGTGGTATTTGTTTTTCCAAAGTAGGCCTACATGTTTTGTTTTTACACAAAGGAACCTTTTTCAGCAGTTTTAGAATGGTAAAGATGATTTAGTAAGTTTGAATGGGGGCAAATTATCAGGACTTGGAGAAAAAAAAAAGAGTGTGTGTTGAAAGTGTTCAGAGGACTATCATTTGCTATTGTACAATGTCTTGTTATGTGCAATATCTGGTAGATGTTATTGTTAATGAGGAGGTCATTTTAACATTGTCTTCTTAAATTGATGGGAGGGTATGTCAGTTGGGATTTTTTTCGGCTGTGCTGAATCTCATAAAATGTGATATAAATTGAGGCTATCAGCAGTGGGGGAAAGATTCCACATAGTCTTTAGAACACTGTTTAGCAGCGTGTGTTCCGTCAAATCACAGTCAGTGTGTTTTTATAAGTTCACTTGCAATCAGAAGAAGGTTGGTTATATTTGTATGGAAATTTCAAGAACAAATTTGAGAAAGAGAAATGTATCACATGGGTTATCAGATATGTCTTCTTTGGATTAAAGTTCGATGCAGCTGTCACAGGCTTGAGACTGAATTAGATAAATGCCCAGGAATTGATGTAGAAAATAGAATATGGAATTTTCCAATGGCAGTGATGTCTTGCAATGACAATGCCATAGGCGACAAGTTTCATTTTAAGGTTAGTATCTTAAATTCAGTGATAACTAATTAAAGTTTGTACTTTAAAAACTTCTTTCCGTCAGATCAGTGGGGTTTTTTCATGTACCTTCTTATCTAGATGGGAAAAAAAGTAATACAATGAGATTAGCAAAATTAACCAAATTTGGTAAAGTTATGTAGTTATATTCTGAATACATGTTAGATCTCCAATCAAACACATGTTTTGACATTTCTTCTTTTTGTTGGACTGTTAACATAGTGATGTTAACCAGAGCAGTGATGGACACAGAAGTTGTCCCCCTTTTTGATACAGGTCTGTTGCTGTTAACTCGAATTGCTCTCTCTCTCTCTCTTCTCAAGATGAAATGTCTTACTTCATTTGCTTTTTCTTTGTTTTGTTTGAATTTTATTTTTTTTATGCAGTATTCTGCTTTTCATTGTTAGTTACATTAGGATGTAGGTTGGCCTGTGAGCTGATGTCTCAACTGTCTGAAAATAACGTGATTTTTCTTGGTGTCACAATTGGCATCTCCTTGGATTATGTGCGCAAGTGCATTGGTATGTCTACTTAATTTTGTTTTTCTTTTTTTTCCTGTTGAAGTATTAAGTATGTTTTGAAACGGTTATTGTCCTGATATGGCTGTACACAGTCACCTGGGCTTTAAATAAAAATGATAATAACAATTGTAACTCTGTAAAAGCAATATATGTTTGAGACGGTATCTCAACCTGTACATCGTTTCACACAAGAAAAGTGTACTAATGACGTACTCTGAAAGTGATATTGTTAGCACCCCCAACACTTTTGTTATATTTTGTGATATATTTGTATGTATAAGGGAACTTTAAGGGTTTTGATCTTCATGTCCAGTCTTTGATCACTGATTTAGACAGAAGTTCGTTTTTTCTGTTGATCCGCGTACAATTCAAAAATGGAAAAATGAAAATGGTATACATCTCTCAGGTTGCTTTCAGCAGTAAGGAAGAATAATATTTTAATTTCATAAAAAATGCATTTTTTATTTAAAGAAATTCTGTTTATGCTTCTGCTTAAAACTATGGTATCATACCAGGTTATGGGACTTTCCTCTTTTGTAGCTTAGTTTTACCAGCCTCAGTAGAAACTGTAAGCAGGAAATTCTAATTGACTGAAAACAAAATAGAAACAAATTTCAGTTCCTTCTTAAATTTTGAAAATTTAAACATGTAATCTAATTATGTGTTA
>CM060310.1:8033656-8058656 GCA_030674185.1 Monoplex corrugatus | reverse complement strand
AGAAGACGAGCAGGTCGTCACAGTGGGGGTCCAGGTAGAAACTCTTGTCACCAAACATCAGCACCACTTCTGGGTGGGGAGCTCAGGTGTGTCAATCCTGACCGCTTCAGTGTGTTCAGTACGTCTGTGGGGCTGTCAGTGTTGTACAGGTACAGAAAGAGTTAGGGCTGATTCATACCCAGATGACGATGATGATATGATAAAAAAGATAAAGAACATAATGATGATGATGGTGGTGGCGGCGGTGGTGGTGATGATAATGATGGTGGTGGTGGTGGTGGTGGTGGTGGTGGTGGTTGATGATGATGATGATGATGATGATGATGATGATGATGATGATGAAGAAGAACATGGCCGGTGGTGGTGGTGGTGGTGGTGGTGGTGGTGGTGGTGGTTGTGGTGGTGGTGATGATGATGATGATGATGATGATGATGAAAAAGATGAAGAACATGGCCGGTGGTGGTGGTGGTGGTGGTGGTGGTGGTGACGACGCCGACGACGACGACGACTACGATGATGATGATGATGATGATGATGACGACGATGATGATGAAGAAGATGATGAAGATGATGATGAACAAGCAAACTGAAGTGATGAACAAGCAAACTGAAGTGATGAACAAGGAAACTGAAGTGATGAACAAGGAAACTGAAGTGATGAACAAGGAAACTGAAGTGATGAACAAGGAAACTGAAGTGATGAACAAGGAAACTGAAGTGATGAACAAGGAAACTGAAGTGATGAACAAGGAAACTGAAGTGATGAACAAGGAAACTGAAGTCACCGTCTCAAAGGAGAGCGGGAGGGGTGGAAATAGTAACCTCCCTCACTACATGTTGAGGGGAGAAAACGTAATACAATGAACTCATTTAGGCCCGACGGACAAAGGAAGGTACTCGTATACTGTAAACGAAGGGGAAATAGGTGTATATAACACCCGCTCAATCCTGAAGTAAATGGAGGGGGAGGGGATGTTACAGATTCACTCAAATCTTGAGGTACAAGGAGGGGGAGGAGTTTAACACCCACTCAATCTTGAGGTACAGGGATGGGGATGGTTATAGCAAGACTCACTCAATCTTGAGGGTGTTGATCCAGGCGTGGGCAGGCATGGGCTTCTGCAAGACGGAACTTCTGCGGCGTACTCTGTCCGGCAACAGGAACTCAATCTAAACATAACACATACCACATGCCGTGTAATTCCACACGTCAGGATGTTACAGTACAACAGTCAATTAACACACCACATGCACGTGTATTTCAACCTCACCACAATGGTATATAAACATAAATACATACTCATGCACAAAAACACAAACACACGTGCACGCACACTCAAAAATGCACACACTCGCAAACACACACACACAGATACACACACAAACAGACATATGTTCACATACACACACACTCACACACACAAACACACACACATACACACTCTCATGCAGGCGTGTACTCACATACACACACAGACACACACAAACATACACATAGAGAAATACTGCCTCAGTGGACTGAAGCCTTAATAACGTCAATACGCTTGTCACATCTTGAATTTGGTCTGTTGTTCTAGGATGGCCTATTAAATTCGTTCACACACACACACACAGACACTGAGAAAGACCGACAGAAACAAAAAGAGAGAGAGAGAGAGAAATACTCAGAAGAGATGGAGAGAGAGAGAGACAGAGACAAAGAGACGGAGAGACAGAGAGACACAGAGAGACAGAGACAGAGAGAGAGAGAGAGAGAGAGAGAGAGAGAGAAATACTAAGACAGGAGAGAGAGAGAGAGACAGAGAGAGAGAGAGACAGAGAGAAATACTAAGACAGGAGAGAAAGAGAGAACTCAGAACTCAGAACTCAGAAAATGTTTATTGTACATCGGCCTTAGGCCACAATACATGCATGGGGAAGGGGAGGGGAGGAGATCAGGTTTTCTTATACATTCATACAAGTTAAACTTTCAAACTGCAGTGAACTCTGTCACATTGTCCCCTTCTATCGTTTACCGTCACATAAGCTGGGATACATTCATCTTTGCATTTACAGTGGTCTTTTCATTTGTATTCTAGTCCATATTCCTTAACTGGCCAGCTAAGAATATTTGTCATTAACCGCATCTATATCATTCATCCAACTGTCAATTTTACAATAACTGGCTATCAGACAAACAAACCATTCAATTAGTGCACAGATCTGACATTTCTTGTACCCTTCGGAGATCATACAGTTGATCAATATATTCAACCACAGGTACTTGACATAAACACTCAATCCATCAATCGATCAACCAAACAACCAATCAATCAAACAGTCAACCAATCAATTAACCAATCAATCAACTGATTTACCAGTTGATCAATCAAAGAATCCGCCATTCAGCCCGTGATTCAACTGACAAATCAGCTTTCAATTGACTGGGTCAGATGCATCATCCAACTGTACAATCGATATCACTTCAGTAACAATCACTTAACGTAATCACTCCCTCTCTCAATCAATCAATCGATCAATCATTTAACCAGTTAATCAATCATCCAGTGACTTAATCGACCAGATAACCTAGAATTTAACTGAGTTCAATATATCAATTTGCAATCGTTACTTCAAATAACGCGAATCAATCATCCATACATTCCATAATTCAATCACTGATCGATCAATAGCTAAAACCATCAATCTATAAATCGATCGGTCGGTGAGCCACCCATCGCCATCAATTAACAAATCATATAATCATTCCGTTGTCAGCTAATCATGCGTTCAGTTTATCAATTTATTCACCAGTGAATCTAAACCAATCAATGGAATTAATGTACAATGAAGTGAAACAAGAAATATATGACATAAGAGCAATTCGACCCCAAAACAGTCGGTTAATTGGCAAAAACAGACATTCATAATGCCAATCCATTAATCAGACTAATCGCAGATCAGTCACTCATTTACCAAAACAATTGACATTGAGACAATACCAAATGATCATTCAACGCATATTTAGCATTTCGTGCATCTTTTAGTTCAGAGATAACTCAATCTTCGGCGGTCAGCAATGGTTCAGGCCATAGACTGAATTGAAGGTTATGTATAAACGCACATACACACATACACATCTATATACACGCACACATACATAATCACTCATACATATATACATACATAGATATATATACATATGTACCCACACATATACATAATGTAGATACTATCACCTATATATGCACATAAGTACACCAACGTCAATGTGAATACACAGGCACCTATGCACATGTGTCTCTATATGAGCACCCCTTTCATATTCAAATAAACATTTTTTTTTCTTTACAATTGAAATTAATTATTGTCTGAAATTCTAGTGCTAGTATCTACATAACTATTTACTTTTCTTCTCCTTTTAACAATTTTTTTCTCCTATTCATGGCGTGGAAAACGTATCTGGATACGCTGTGGCTTCGGTGGCTATTTGTTGATTGGAGCAGTATGCACATAGGCATGCTGACTAAATCCTTTAAAAATTTCGCCCTGAGATCAGCGTAAGTGGAACATCTAAATAATAAGTGTTCTTCGTTTTCAGATTCTGTCCTGCAAAATGGACACACCTTTTCTTGATCAGATTCACTGTATCTATTTATATTATTGTTTAGTGGTAAAACGTTCAACCTTGTTTGTGAAAGGGCAACTCTGAAACAGTATATATCAATAGAGTCAATGTACTTCTCTTTTTCAAAGATAGTCTTAAATGATCTGTAGCTTTCATACCTATCTCTGTCTCTGAGTGACCCAGACCATTCTTGAATATATAAGTCTACAAGTCTCCGTTTAAATACACGCAAAAAGGCTTTTACATCACCAACACCTTGTTGCAGCCACACGATATTAAATCCCGTTTCACACAAAATTTCCCTTATTTTTGAAGCCCAGCATTCTTTCCCAGCCCTGTCAAGTTCCACTAACATTTGGTAAGCCTTATAAGGTAACCTATTTGGATTCATTTCCAGTAATTTAAACCAATATCTAAGACAGGTAGTTGAGGAGTTGACATAAAGAGGATATCTTCCCAAATCCCCATATACCATCTTGTTAGGTGTCCTGACTGGAACACCCAACAGTCTTTTGCACGATACCAAATGTACTTTCTCTATATGCTCGAGTCTGTTAAGTCCCCATATCTCAGAAGAATACAACAAAATAGGTTGAATTTTTGCATCAAACAACTTGAAGAAAGTTTCTATAGTCATGTCTTTATATTTTTGAAAAGTCCTGTTTAATAGCAAAGTTGCTTTTTTACCTTTTGTCACCAAATGTTCTGTGCCGGCCTTGGTGCTAATCATTGTCGTGAAACTGAACCCCAGATAACAATATTTACTAACTACTTCCAATTTTGTCCCTTTGTAAAACCATTGTTCATGTCGTCCTAAGAAGCCCCCTCTTCTGAAAACCATAACCTTAGTTTTTTCAAGATTAACTTCCAGTTTCATGCTGGCACAGTATGTCTGCAAGACTCTTAACTGGTTTTGCAAACCATTTGGTGTTGTTGACAGAAGGGCTACATCATCTGCAAAAAGAAGAATGAATATTTCCATTGAACCTGGCATCAGCTGGATGCCATGTCGCCCCTTTTCATCCATACAATTGGCTAATTGATTTATTAATACCGAAAATAAAGTAGGGCTTAAGACACATCCTTGTCTCACGCCTATGGAGTTATCGAATATTTCAGATAATTCCCGGTTTGCCCGAATACATGAGCATAATGATTCATACATTGCTTTTAGCGAAACCAAAAACTTCCCTTTTACTCCTTGATTTTGAATACACTTTAAGAGTTTGTCATGCTGAACCGAATCAAAGGCTTTCTTAAAGTCTACAAAAGCAACATATAGTTTTCTACCTTTCTTGCACATAGTTTTCTGAACCATAGCGTACAGACTGAAAATTTGATCCACTGTAGAATATTTTTTCCTAAAACCTGCCTGACTTTCTGATATTAAATTATTGTTTTCTAACCAAGCATACAATCTAGTATTCAGTATTGATGTGTAACATTTTGAAACAATGCTTAATAACGACACACCCCTGTAATTGTCCACTTTATCAGGATCTCCTTTCTTAAATATTGGTATGATAATAGCTTTTGACCAGTCTTGAGGATAAATTCCTCGGTCGAATAAAGTGTTAAACAGCTTCCAAAGAAAATTATGGATATTTGTGTTACCATTTTTTAACATCTCGGCTGTAACACCGTCCATTCCACTGGCTTTACCTATCCTCAATTTTCTGATGGATTCTCTGACTTCTTCTATAGTTATCTTAGAATTTAATGGGTGTTCTGATGATTCATTTAAATCTACTTCGACAATGCAGCGCTCATCATTTGTTGATCTGTTATCTTGAAATACGTTTTTAAAATGACTGAACCATTCATCAATACTTATATTGTTAGTGAGTTTGTTTTTGGTACCATACCCTACATTTCTTAACTCAGTCCAAAACTGCGATGAATTTGAAATATTTCTGGCTAAGCATTCTGCTTTTTGTTTATTATACTGCTGTTTTTTATTCTTTAATAATTTTTTATACTTCTTCCGTGCTTCACAAAACACAACTCTATCATCCTCATCTTTTGTTTTTCTGTAGTGTTTGAGAGTTTTTCTGCTTTCTGCTTTTGCTTTCTCACATTCACCATCAAACCAATCAGATCTTTTTCTCTTCTCTGTACATTTCTTACGGTACATACAAGCACCAGCTTCTTTGAGACATTCAACAAATATGGTTAAAGCCTTATCTACATTAGTGTCTAGAGTATTCGAAGCCAATTTAAGTCTTCTCTGAATGTGCTCACTTTGTAATTTGTTTGTATAATCGTCTTTCTTATTTTCTTGCCATATGAACTTTTGTGTGATGTTATTTTTTGATACTTTTCCCTCCGCTTTTATTCCTGTTTCAAGCTTTCGCTCCACTTTCATTATAACCGGTAAATGATCTGATTCTGTGAGACTGTCAACATCTAATGCAGCAATTTTAATTGATGAAAACAGATCACATGATACGATGAAATAGTCAACTACACTCGACCCTGAAACCCCAATGTATGTATAACTACCATCAAAGTCCAGTTTACACAGACCATTTAAAATGATACAGTCAAACATACTGCATAGCTCGAGCAGTTGGTTTCCAAAAACATTTGTGCGGCAATCATGAGACTGTCTCAAAAAATCACTGTATACCGAAAGGTCAGTTAAAACACTGCCACTGTCATATCCAAATGAACAGTAGTTACCATCAGCTGTTCTTGCATTTAAATCACCAGTCAGCAAAACATAAAAGTCGTCGTGCGAAACTTGTAAATCTAACAAACATTGTTCCAACACTTCCATACCAAACCCATCATGCTGATTTTTCCAGTATGTGGAATCATGAGGGGGAATATATGTACATACAAACATTATAGGTTTATTTGTTGAAAACAAATCTTTGTTGATTTCAACAATAATAGCATTTTCGTTTCCAACCTCAATTCGTTTAACAAACGATTTTAAAGTCTTTCTTACCATAACTATTATTCCACCGGAATACCTTCCTTGATGAGACAGTTTCTTTGCTTTTAGTGTAAATACAACAAACTCTTGAAACAAAGATGAATCAAAATCATTCGCTATAAAGGTCTCAGTGAGACAAATGAAATCATGCTGCGAAATGAAATTAATGAAATCCTCATCATCCAGTTTCGGTAATAATCCATTCACATTATAAGTGAGAAATTTAATCTGTGGATTATTAACATTATGAACATGTAAATTCACCACTGATGGACACGATCTCATTTGGGATTCGTCCACATTTTGGGCTCCTGGTAAAGAACTTATTCTTTTGTTTTTACTACTTGCTGTAGTGGCCCGGCCGATGTCCTATTTATCAGTGCCCGAGGCACCACTAGAGCTAGCTTTGGACTTACATTTCATACTTTTATCGCCTTTTGAGCTATCAGCAGCTGTTCTTTTCATAGAGTCCAGAATACTGGTCTGACTGCCTGACCTGCCTGTTGTACTGCGCATCTGTCTGCTTCTCTTTTTAGGAGGGGCAGTACGTTTTGGCCGCTGCTGCTTCGGTGAACATGAACCACTGTCCTGTTCTTTCTCTGCAGAATCCTGCTGGGATTCTACAGGTGCTGCTTGCGTGTGCCTAGTGGACTCGTCAATGTGTCCATCTGACTCTCTGTCTGTGTCAGCCCTAAGTGCTGTTCTGACTTGTGTCATTGTTTTGTCAGTGTCTTCACGACTAACATCATCAAGGTCACTATCATTTTGCGCATCACTTTGTGAGACACTAACATCGTCTCTTACATCTGTAATACCATTTGGTGCTTCAGTTTCAGTATTGTCGTTTTCTACTATCTTCTGTCCCTGAACCTCGTCTGTGACAACTGATAAGTCATCATCAGTCACATCGATTTTATTATCGTCTTTCTCGCCATGATTATCGTCCGTGTACGAAACACTAGCGTTATTGTCATCACTGTCTCTATCAGTATGATCATGTGCGCACTCCTCTCTGGTTATTTTTCTGCCAACATCTTTAACGTGGGTCATTTGGGTATTGACTCGTGCTCGTCGTGAAACATTTTCATGGGTGACGGCAGTGCCTTCTTGGCGGTAACTGTTGGTATCATTTTGTCGGTGTCTGCCTGTATTAATAGTGAGTCGTCTGTTGTCACTGTCTTTAAGGAACACCACTCTCCTGTGTCCTGTAATGACCGGTTCTCGCTGACATCCCTTCTGTGTCACTTCACTATAAGAAAAGTCTCCAGGAACAACAGGTGTGGCGGTATCCTGGTTGGAACCGTAACGAAACGGGCTCTTCCAACTTCTGTGACTTTCGATGTCTCTGTTATAGGTAGGGTTTGTATGGGAATGTCCTCTCCTCTCTGACACGTCCCTGGGATGTTGATATTGGTGTTCGTTGTCAGTAAGGGAGATCCTGGTGTTTTGTCTCTTCTTCCTTCGGTTCGTGACCATTTCCTGAACGAAATCGTCGTAATGGTTGGTGGGGTGGTCTCTGTTATAATGTCCATAGTTGAGCCTTGCCGGGTGTGTATTTACGGGCCGTGGATCTCTACTGTTTTTGTATTCTTCACGTCCAATGTCATGGGCCTGAGGCCAGTCTTCCATGCACTGTGTAGTATCTGGTGGGAAGTATTGGCCATTTTTGTACTTCTGGTGGTATGTGTCCTGGCTGTTCCTCACATGGAGCTTTCCCCTGTGAATGTACGCTGTTTTGCCAAGCCCACGATGAAATGCGAGCATTTCCCTTTGGTAGGTAGTGAGGTCGGAGGCCACTCTGATTCCGTTGTACCTCATGCTGTCTCTTAATTCTGGATCTCTCAATATGGCCATTTTGTCAGCCCAGCGACAAAACTGCACCAGGACAGGACGAGGACCGCTTCCGTGGGTGCGCGGTTTTCCAATGCGAAATGCATGTACAATGTCTTCTTTGTACCAGTCTGGTTTCCTTGTGTGACCGTTGAGGACTTCTATGATAATTTCCGTTGTGACGTAATCGTCCTCCCATTCTTGCTCCGCTACATTGATGAATATCAAGTTACATGCTTTTGCTTCTTTTTCAGTTGCTTCCAGTTTTCTTTCGAGTTTTTCAATTCTGTCCATCATTATTGTGCTATTTTCTTGGAGATCGTCAATTGATTCTCTATTTGTAAAAACACATTCCTTCAGCTTCCTGACTTCAGTAAAGAACTGTGAAAGTTTGTCGTCTAAGTTGCTGAACTTTTCTTCCATGGTTCTCTGTACTGCTGCTGAATGCAATTGTAGTGCATGTTGTATCTGTGCAAATCGCCAGTCAATCAAGTTAGGGTAAGGGGGTGGGTCACAATTTCCCTGAGCCATAATGCCGTTAAAGACAAGCTTCTTTTCACGCTCAGCGAACAAATGTTCACACAGAGAAATGATCCTTGGACGTTCTACAATTCACAGTGTCTTGTCTCTAAAGCAATGAAAGCACGTGCAATTTTCAACAGTGTACTGGTCCGACGACACATGTTAACTTGATTTGTTTTAACACATGGTGAAAACAGAAAATCCTTCATTGTCTCTACTAATTAATTCCGATGTTAATTGTGGACCATCTACTGACCTGATTCGTTGATCCATGTCATTTTCAATTGCACACAACCTTTATAAACTCCTCTGTCAAAAATCTCTGTCCGCATTACTCTCAAACTGTCACAAATCGATGAAGAAGGGAGAGGGATGATCGCACGTCCGACGCATGTGCGAACCGAGAGCGAGAGAAAGAGAGAAAAAGAGAGAGAGAGAGACAGAGAGAAATACTAAGACAGGAGAGAGAGAGAGAGACAGAGAGAGAGAGAGAGACAGAGAGAAATACTAAGACAGGAGAGAAAGAGAGAAAAAGAGAGAGACAGAGAGAAATACTAAGACATGAGAGAAAGAGAGAAAAAGAGAGAGACAGAGAGAAATACTAAGACATGAGAGAAAGAGACAAAAAGAGACAGAGAGAAATACTAAGACAGGAGAGAAAGAGAGAAAAGAGAGAGAGAGAGAGACACAGAGAGAGACAGAGAGAAATACTAAGACATGAGAGAAAGAGAGAAAAAGAGAGAGACAGAGAGAAATACTAAGACAGGAGAGAAAGAGAGAAAAAGAGACAGACAGACAGAGAGAAATACTAAGACAAGAAAGAAAGACAGAAAGAGAGAGAGACAGAGACAGAGACACAGAGAAATACTAAGACAGGAGAGAAAGAGGGAGAGACAGAAAGAAATACTAAGACAGGAGAGAGAGAGTGACCTAAGAGAGAGACACACACAGTGAGAGAGAGAAATACTAAGACTGGAGAGAAAGAGATCTAAGAGAGAGACAGAGGTTCAAGAGAGAGAGAGTCAGAGAGAGAGAGACACAGAGAGAGAGACAGAGAGAAATACTAAGACAGGAGAGAAAGAGATCAAAGAAAGAGAGAAAGATTTAAGGGGGAGAGACAGACAGACAGAGACAGAGAGAGAAATACTAAGACCGGGGAGAAAGAGATCTAAGAGAGAGAGAGATTTAAGAGAGACAGAGACACAGACACAGACAGAGAGAGAGAGAAAGAGAAATACTAAGACAGGAGAGAAAGAGATCTAAGAGAGTGAGAGAGAGATTTAAGAGAGAGAGAGAGAAATACTAAGGAGAGAAAGATCTAAGAGAGAGAGAGAGAGATTTAAGAGAGAGACAGAGAGAGAGACAGAGAGAAATACTAAGACAGGAGAGAAAGAGATCTAAGAAAGAGAGACAGATCTAAGAGAGTGAAAGAGAAAGAGAGAAGACAGACAGACAGACAGACAGGCAGGCACGCAGTCAGAGACAGACAGACAAAGAAATACTAAGAGAAGAGAGAGAGAGAGATCTAAGAGAAAGAGAAAGAGAGAGAGAGAGAGAGAGAGAGAGAGAGAGAGAGATCTAAGTGAGTGAAAGAGAGAGAGAAATAAACACTAACTTTGGGGGCAGATGCCTTGATACGTCGACGTGCCAGACAGGCCTTCAGTTTGGTCTGCTGTTCCAAGATGGCCTGCTCAATGCTTTGAATGTCCTCGTTGGCTTCTTCAGGCTCTGGCCATCGGCGTGTCTGGAACTTTCTGGACTGGTAGTCCCACAGCACCACCATCACCAGGCTCTTGTCCTCACTCAGCTGATGACACATGGAGCAGAACATCAACAGTTGGCGTGTAATCAAGTTTCCAAATCGGTTTTCTATAGAGTGTCACTGTGCTCAGAAAATTCCTGATATATTAATCCCACAGAAGTCACACAATGAAAACAGATCCAAAATAAGCATGGCAAATGCCATAAGGCGGGGGCATGGTCTTGACATTCTACCTGAATTATGGTATGGGTTCTATATACTTATGTCTATCTCGGTACCAACTGGGCTATATTGAAGTGAAACGAATTTCACCATCCGTAAGCCCCAGTAAGACCATAAAAACCTTCATGAACGTTCTCAACACAATCAAAAACGACTTCAATCAGCATCAGTTTACTAGAATAAATGTGAAATGTCCATGTGTTCGTAAGATCGTGTTGCATTTTGAAGTCATTTGTGTATGTGTGCGTCGACGACCATGCGTACATGTGTGCGTACGGTTTGGACGTTATTGGTATGCATTCATTTATGCATGTATATTAATGTGATTTCTGATGTGTGTGTATGTGTGTGATATGTAAGTACTTGTGTACATATTACACTCTGCGTCTTGCAAAAAGTGTAATGTGAAATGAGTCTAAAAGTTTAGAGAGCAGTTTTGTACAAGAATGATTTAATATCACTGCAATTAGATTTTGACGTCCAACTAACACAGGATCCATACTCTTTCACACAGCACTACTGTCAATCTCTATCACTGGACGTTTAACAGTCTGCTTTATCATATAACAGTACTTCAACCCCTAACACTGGACGTCTAACAGTCTACACTATCCCTTTATCATATAGCAGTACTGTCAACCCCTATCACTAGATGTTTTAACATCCTTTATCATACAGCAGTACTGTCAATCCCTATCACTAGACGTTTAACAGTATACACTATCCCTTTATCATATAGCAGTACTGTCAATCCCTATCACTGGACGTCTAACAGTCTACACTATCCCTTTATCATATAGCAGTACTGTCAACCCCTATCACTAGACGTTTAACAGTATACACTATCCCTTTATCATATAGCAGTACTGTCAATCCCTATCACTGGACGTTTAACAGTATACACTATCCCTTTATCATATAGCAGTACTGTCAACCCCTATCACTAGACGTTTAACAGTCTACACTATCCCTTTATCATATAGCAGTACTGTCAATCCCTATCACTGGACGTCTAACAGTCTACACTATCCCTTTATCATACAGCAGTACTGTCAACCCCTAACACTGGACGTCTAACAGTCTACACTATCCCTTTATCATACAGCAGTACTGTCAACCCCTAACACTGGACGTCTAACAGTCTACACTATCCCTTTATCATATAGCAGTACTGTCAATCCCTATCACTGGACGTTTAACAGTCTACACTATCCCTTTATCATATAGCAGTACTGTCAACCCCTATCACTGGACGTTTAACAGTCTACACTATCCCTTTATCATATAGCAGTACTGTCAACCCCTATCACTAGACGTTTAACAGTCTACACTATCCCTTTATCATATAGCAGTACTGTCAATCCCTATCACTAGACGTTTAACAGTATACACTATCTGCTTTATGCTACAGCAGTACTGTCAATCCCTATCACTAGACGTTTAACAGTATACACTATCCCTTTATCATATAGCAGTACTGTCAACCCCTACCACTGGACGTTTAACAGTCTACACTATCTGCTTTATCGTACAGCAGTACTGTCAACCGCTACCACTGGACGTTTAACAGTCTACACTATCCCTTTATCATACAGCAGTACTGTCAATCCCTATCACTAGACGTTTAACAGTATACACTATCTGCTTTATCATACAGCAGTACTGTCAACCGCTACCACTAGACGTTTAACAGTCTACACTATCTGCTTTATCATACAGCAGTACTGTCAACCCCTATCACTAGACGTTTAACAGTCTACACTATCTGCTTTATCATACAGCAGTACTGTCAATCCCTATCACTAGACGTTTAACAGTATACACTATCTGCTTTATCATATAGCAGTACTGTCAACCCCTATCACTAGACGTCTAACAGTCTACACTATCCCTTTATCATATAGCAGTACTGTCAACCCCTATCACTAGACGTTTAACAGTCTACACTATCCCTTTATCATATAGCAGTACTGTCAATCCCTATCACTAGACGTTTAACAGTCTACACTATCCCTTTATCATACAGCAGTACTGTCAACCCCTATCACTGGACGTCTAACAGTCTACACTATCCCTTTATCATATAGCAGTACTGTCAACCCCTATCACTAGACGTTTAACAGTCTACACTATCCCTTTATCATATAGCAGTACTGTCAACCCCTATCACTAGACGTTTAACAGTCTACACTATCCCTTTATCATACAGCAGTACTGTCAACCCCTATCACTAGACGTTTAACAGTCTACACTATCCCTTTATCATATAGCAGTACTGTCAATCCCTATCACTAGACGTTTAACAGTCTACACTATCTGCTTTATCGTACAGCAGTACTGTCAACCCCTATCACTAGACGTTTAACAGTATACAATCCCTTTATCATATAGCAGTACTGTCAACCCCTATCACTAGACGTTTAACAGTATACACTATCCCTTTATCATATAGCAGTACTGTCAACCGCTACCAATACACGTTTAACAGTCTACACTATCTGCTTTATCGTACAGCAGTACTGTCAATCCCTACCACTGGACGTTTAACAGTCTACACTATCCCTTTATCATACAGCAGTACTGTCAATCCCTATCACTAGACGTTTAACAGTATACACTATCCCTTTATCATACAGCAGTACTGTCAATCCCTATCACTAGACGTTTAACAGTCTACACTATCCCTTTATCATACAGCAGTACTGTCAATCCCTATCACTAGACGTTTAACAGTATACACTATCTGCTTTATCATACAGCAGTACTGTCAACCGCTACCACTAGACGTTTAACAGTCTACACTATCTGCTTTATCATACAGCAGTACTGTCAACCCCTATCACTAGACGTTTAACAGTATACACTATCTGCTTTATCATACAGCAGTACTGTCAACCCCTATCACTAGACGTCTAACAGTCTACACTATCTGCTTTATGCTACAGCAGTACTGTCAACCCCTATCACTAGACGTCTAACAGTCTACATATCTGCTTTATGCTACAGCAGTACTGTCAACCCCTATCACTAGACGTCTAACAGTCTACACTATCTGCTTTATGCTACAGCAGTACTGTCAACCCCTATCACTAGACGTCTAACAGTCTACACTATCCCTTTATCACATAGCAGTACTGTCAACCCCTATCACTAGACGTCTAACAGTATACACTATCTGCTTTATGCTACAGCAGTACTGTCAACCCCTATCACTAGACGTTTAACAGTCTACACTATCTGCTTTATGCTACAGCAGTACTGTCAACCCCTATCACTAGACGTCTAACAGTCTACACTATCCCTTTATCACATAGCAGTACTGTCAACCCCTATCACTAGACGTCTAACAGTATACACTATCTGCTTTATGCTACAGCAGTACTGTCAACCCCTATCACTAGACATCTAACAGTCTACACTATCTGCTTTATCATACAGCAGTACTGTCAACCCCTACCATTAAACGTTTAACAGTCTACACTATCTGCTTTATCATACAGCAGTACTGTCAACCCCTACCACTGGACGTTTAACAGTCTGTACACTATCTGCTTTATCATACAGCAGCACTGTCAATCCCTACCACTAGACGTTTAACAGTATACACTATCTTGCTTTATCCTACAGCAGTACTGTCAACCCCTACCACTAGACGTTTAACAGTCTACACTATCTGCTTTATCATACAGCAGTACTGTCAACCCCTATCACTAGACGTTTAACAGTATACACTATCTGCTTTATCATACAGCAGTACTGTCAACTCCTATCACTAGACGTTTAACAGTCTTCACTGACTACTTTTATCATACTGCAGTACTGTCAACCCCTACCACTAGACGTTTAACAGTATACACTATCTGCTTTATCATACAGCAGTACTGTCAACCCCTACCACTAGACGTTTAACAGTCTACACTATTTGCTTTATCATACAGCAGCACTGTCAATCCCTACCACTGGACGTTTAACAGTCCACACTATCTGCTTTATCGTACAGCAGTACTGTCAATCCCTACCACTGGACGTTTAACAGTCCACACTATTTGCTTTATCATACAGCAGCACTGTCAATCCCTACCACTGGACGTTTAACAGTCCACACTATCTGCTTTATCGTACAGCAGTACTGTCAATCCCTATCACTAGACGTTTAACAGTATACACTATCCCTTTATCATACAGCAGCACTGTCAATCCCTACCACTGGACGTTTAACAGTCTACACTATCTGCTTTATCATACAGCAGCACTGTCAATCCCTACCACTGGACGTTTAACAGTCCACACTATCTGCTTTATCTACAGCAGCACTGTCAATCCCTACCACTGGACGTTTAACAGTCTACACTATCTGCTTTACGTACAGCAGACTGTCAATCCCTACCACTGGACGTTTAACAGTCCTACACTATCTGCTTTATCGTACAGCAGCACTGTCAATCCCTATCACTAACGTTTAACAGTCACACTATCTGCTTTATCGTACAGCAGCACTGTCAATCCCTACCACTGACGTTTAACAGTCCCACTATCTGCTTTATCTGGACAGCAGCACTGTAATCCCACAAGGTCAACGTTTTTTAACAGTCACACTATGCTTTATCATAGTTGAGACGTCAACCCCACCATGGCGTTGTAACAGTCACACTATTGCTTACGTACAGCAGTAGTCAATCACATGGCGTTTAACAGTCCTACTATCTGCTTTATCTACAGCAGTACTGTCAACCCCTATCACTAGACGTTTAACAGTCCACACTATCTGTTTATCGTACAGCAGTACTGTCAATCCCTACAATAACGTTTAACAGTCCTACATTATCTGCTTTATCATACAGCAGTACATGTAGTCAATCCCTATCACTACAAGTTTAACGGTCTTCACTAACTACTTTATCATACAGCAGTACTGTCAATCCCTTCACTAGACGTTTAACAGTCTTCACTAACTACTTTATCATACAGCAGTACTGTCAATCCCTTACCACTGACGTTTAACAGTCTTCACTAACTACTTTATCATACAGCAGTACTGTCAACCCCTATCACTAACGTTTAACAGTCTTCACTAACTACTTCATCATACAGCAGTACTGTCAACCCTACCACATTGTCCTGTCACCTAACGGATATTGTGTTACCAGTTTGGAAACTTATCTCGGCATTTTTTATTTCTGATATTAGGGAGAGGGAGTGGATCTTGATGTATCGTGGCGAATGGTGGGGTCTTGGGTCTGCTGATACATGGCAACATGAGACGGTAAGACGTTGGTAGATAAACTTTGTATGTGGCAAACAGACATTGTGAGGCTGTGTGCTCTCTTGTTGTTCTTGGCACATGGCCAAAGTTTTTATCAATAACACACTGACGCAAGCATAGACAAATAGTATGTAGACACACACACACACAATACACACACACACACACACACACACACACACACACACACACACCACACACACAACACACACACACAACCACCAACACACCACATACAACCAACCACATACCACACCACAACATACACACCACACACACAATCACACACACACACACACACACACACACACAACACACCAACCCACACACAAACTTACCGGGGTAGCTTTTAAAGAATTCACAGTCCTCCAGAATATCTTCAAACACCATTTGATCTGAAAACAGAGCCATAATCATGCTACTGACAGAAACACAGTGAACACACTGTTTGGCTAGTTATGCAACTCTTCCTCTGTCTCAATATGACACTAACTACACTATCAAACTGAGAAAGTGAACAAATCCATCTGCGCCTCTCTACCTGTACATTTTCTTGACACATGGTAACATAGGCACATGTACCTTACATACTAATTGACATCAAATATTTCCCCAGAGTGCAATAAGGTACAATCTATTATTATCATTTGGACCAATCAACTTGGCCAAGTGGTCAGCTAAACGGACTGCTGACAGGGAGGTTGTGGGTTCGAGCCCCCATCAAACCTGAAGAACAATTGTGATGTTTTTCAGCCCGACGGCTCCAACCCAAAGCTGAGCGTGCTGGGTTCGTTGGGTAGACTGGGAGCACACAGTCATGTTTCATCTATTTCACAGATGCATCACGAGGATGATGCTCAAATTTCCTGACCAGCATGCAGGTGTCTGCATCTCTCTGCCTGGTTGACGCCAGGATATTCATGATAGCAAACACAGTATAGCAATCCCAACCTGCAGTCTTAATCCAAAGAACTAACTCATTTAATCTCACACCCGTCACCCCTCAGCATGTCGAATTCAAGGTAGCCGCCGCAGCAAGACGTCACAGCAAAATCTCCATTTACTCCGGTCTTGATTCTATGTGCTACTCTGCAGACATTCACACCTCTGATGTTGGTGATGTTGTTCAACAGGAGGTGGGTGGTCTGCCTGGATTTTTTTTGCCTAACTTTTCCTTGAAAATGTTTAGTAGATTTTGTGTTGCTGTTGCCAGTTACATGGCCGATGTATTTCATTTTCTTTTGTTGATTTCTGTCAGCAGTGTGAGTTGGACGGTGAGTTTGTTCAAAATGTTTTCATTTGTTCTTTTATTGGTCCCTTTGATCTAAGAGGCCACCTGTGGAAACCACATCTTTGCCGCTTTGATCTTATTTTCACCTGCTTTTCTAAATGTCCTGGCTTCACAGTCATATAGTATTACTGGCCAGATCAGACATTTCAGATTTTTTTATTTTAAGGAACTGTTGGTAAGCAGCTGTCTTTCCAAATTTGTTGTAGTTAGTTTCCTTTTCTGTTTTGCCATTCCTACTCTTGATTTGATGTCTATTAGTATAGATGCCATCATGACTTTAAGCCTAAATATTGAAAATCACTCACAGTGTCTATGCGGTCTTGTTAATTTGAATATCTTGATATGCTTGACTTTCTTCTTCTTCTATGATGCATTACTTTTGTATTTTTGGGCATTCGATTTAGACTGCCTTCTTGCCACATCACCGACAAATATCAGTCGCACTGTTCGTTATAATTTATGATTCACACAGCCAATTTTTACTCCCATGTCTTCAATATCTGCTTCTCTCACATTTGTTCTGTGTAGATGTTGAAAAAATGAGGTGAAGAGGGTGCAGCCATGATGACCCTTCTTTAATGCCAAAAATTTTGTTTTTTGCTGTTCCTTCTATTTGCTTGCTTTTTGGTCGTTGCATTAGACCCAATTTAGGAAAATTGATGTTCGGGAAGCCCATCATTTTCGTGGTATCAAAGAGACGGTGTCCATAAACACTTTGCTGTAGTCGATGAAAGTAATGAGGGCCTCTTGCTCGCTGTTTCTGATTTTCTTGATCATGATTTATAAAACGAACAGCATGTCAGTTGTTTACTGTCATCCCCATTTCATCATCATTGTGGAAAACTGTCCCAGTCTTTGTGGCCCTTCATGCCCTGGTCTCTTGGTGACCAGTTTGGTGGGTTAGGATTAGGAGTGTTTAGACAGCTTAAGTAAGAAGCATGTGGGTAATGACACAGGAGTGATGCATAAAATGGGCGGGGGAAAAAAGACGGAATCGTGAAAAGAAAAAAAAATGAAACAGAATCAAGACAGAGAAAGAGACAGATCTACAACATTATCCCGTTTTGTCTGTTTCCACCCTCTCACCTCGCTATAGCGCTATGACAGTAACACAGAGGTTGGTCACAGTGCTATGCCAGTAACACAGAGGTTGGTCACAGCGCTATGACAGTAACACAGAGGTTGGTCACAGTGCTATGCCAGTAACACAGAGGTTGGTCACAACGCTATGCCAGTAACACAGAGTTGGTCACAGTGCTATGACAGTAACACAGAGGTTGGTCACAGCGCTATGCCAGTAACACAGAGGTTGGTACAGTGCTATGCCATAACACAGAGGTTGGTCACAGCGCTATGACAGTAACACAATGGTTGGTCACAGTGCTATGCCAGTAACACAGAGGTTGGTCACAACGCTATGCCAGTAACACAGAGGTTGTCACAGTGCTATGACAATAACACAGAGGTTGGTCACAACGCTATGCCAGTAACACAGAGGTTGGTTACAGCGCTATGCCAGTAACACAGGGTTGGTCACAGCGCTATGCCAGTAACACAGAGGTTGGTTACAGCGCTATGCAGTAACACAGAGGTTGGTTACAGCGCTATCCCAAATAACACAGAGGTTGGTCACAACGCTATGCCAGTAAACAGAGGTTGGTCACAGCGCTATGCCAGTAACACAGAGGTTGGTCACAACGCTATGCCAGTAACACAGAGGTTGGTCACAACGCTATGCCAGTAACACAGAGGTTGGTCACAACGCTATGCCAGTAACACAGAGGTTGGTCACAACGCTATGCCAGTAACACAGAGGTTGGTCACAACGCTATGCCAGTAACACAGAGGTTGGTTACAGCGCTATGCCAGTAACACAGAGGTTGGTCACAACGCTATGCCAGTAACACAGAGGTTGGTCACAACGCTATGCCAGTAACACAGAGGTTGGTCACAACGCTATGCCAGTAACACAGAGGTTGGTTACAGCGCTATGCCAGTAACACAGAGGTTGGTCACAGCGCTATGCCAGTAACACAGAGGTTGGTCACAACGCTATGCCAGTAACACAGAGGTTGGTCACAGCGCTATGCCAGTAACACAGAGGTTGGTCACAACGCTATGCCAGTAACACAGAGGTTGGTCACAACGCTATGCCAGTAACACAGAGGTTGGTCACAACGCTATGCCAGTAACACAGAGGTTGGTTACAGCGCTATGCCAGTAACACAGAGGTTGGTCACAGCGCTATGCCAGTAACACAGAGGTTGGTCACAACGCTATGCCAGTAACACAGAGGTTGGTCACAGCGCTATGCCAGTAACACAGAGGTTGGTCACAGCGCTATGCCAGTAACACAGAGGTTGGTCACAACGCTATGCCAGTAACACAGAGGTTGGTCACAGCGCTATGCCAGTAACACAGAGGTTGGTCACAGCGCTATGCCAGTAACACAGAGGTTGGTCACAGCGCTATGCCAGTAACACAGAGGTTGGTCACAGCGCTATGCCAGTAACACAGAGGTTGGTCACAGCGCTATGCCAGTAACACAGAAGTTGGTCACAGCGCTATGCCAGTAACACAGAGGTTGGTCACAGCGCTATGCCAGTAACACAAAAGTTGGTCACAGCGCTATGCCAGTAACACAGAGGTTGGTCACAGCGCTATGCCAGTAACACAGAGGTTGGTCACAACGCTATGCCAGTAACACAGAGGTTGGTCACAACGCTATGCCAGTAACACAGAGGTTGGTCACAACGCTATGCCAGTAACACAGAGGTTGGTCACAGTGCTATGACAGTAACACAGAGATTGGTCACAGCGCTATGACAGTAACACAGAGGTTGGTCACAGTGCTATGCCAGTAACACAGAGGTTGGTCACAGTGCTATGACAGTAACACAGAGGTTGGTCACAGCGCTATGACAGTAACACAGAGGTTGGTCACAGTGCTATGACAGTAACACAAGGGTTGGTCACAGCGCTATGCCAGTAACACAGAGGCTGGTCACAGTGCTATGCCAGTAACACAAGGGTTGGTCACAGCGCTATGCCAGTAACACAGAGGTTGGTCACAGCGCTATGCCAGTAACACATATAGGTTGGTCACAGCGCTATGACAGTAACACAGAGGTTGGTCACAGCGCTATGCCAGTAACACAGAGGTTGGTCACAGCGCTATGACAGTAACACAGAGGTTGGTCACAGCGCTATGCCAGTAACACAGGGGTTGGTCACAGCGCTATGCCAGTAACACAAGGGGTCGTGGCTTTGACCTAAGTTGGTTACAGCGCTATGACAGTAACACAGGGGTCGTGGCTTTGACCTTAAGTTGGTCACAGCGCTATGACAGTAACACAGGGGTCGTGGCTTTGACCTTAAGTTGGTCACAGCGCTATGACAGTAACACAGGGGTCGTGGCTTTGATCTTAAGTTGGTTACAGCGCTATGACAGTAACACAGGGGTCGTGGCTTTGACCTTAAGTTGGTTACAGCGCTATGCCAGTAACACAGGGGTTGTGGCTTTGATCTTAAGTTGGTTACAGCGCTATGACAGTAACACAGGGGTCGTGGCTTTGATCTTAAGTTGGTTACAGCGCTAAGACAGTAACACAGAGGCTGGTCACAGCGCTATGATAGTAACACAGGGGTCGTGGGTCTGACCTTAAATGGGCCGGTTTCTTTCCTTTTTGTTTGTTTGTTTTTGTTTGTTTTGTTTGTTTTTGTGTTTGTTTGCTTGTCTGCTTTGTCTGTTTGTTTGTTTTTTGTCCTTTTTTCTTCTTCTTTTTTTTATCTGAGTGTGATGAATCCGTCTTGTACAAAGTCCGAACAAAGTGCACACCCGTGTTTGTACGCTCTGTTGACAGCCAGCAGGCCAACACAGCGTGACATTAAAGTTTGTCTTGGCTCCGGGTCAGCCAGACACTGCCACTTGGCACCGGTCACTAGCAGTGCCATCGCGCCTGCAACGAATTGCGTCACCGATAACTGGCCGCTACCACAACCTAATCTCCCCGCCTGTCAAATTGTGGCAAACGAAACGCGCAAGAGAGAGGGAGTTACAGGTGTACACGCGATCAGCTGAGCCACCACGGATTTCCTGCAAAGCTGCTTAGCTGGGCCATCTTGGGCCAAGCGTATTATAAACCTTCACAATGGCAAACCTCCCCCACCCCACCACCATCCCCCACACACACGTGTACACAATACACTTACCATCCATCAAATGTCTTTCTCGGTTTATTACAGTCTTCGGTTTCTTGGGTAATCCTTATACAGTTATAAAACTGTATCTCCCTATCTCCCTTTCTCTCTCCTTGCTTCACTGATTACAGTTATAAAACTGTATCTCCCTATCTCCCTTTCTCTCTCCTTGCTTCACTGATTACAATTATAAAACTGTATCTCCTTATCTCCCTTTCTCTCTCCTTGCTTCATTGATGACAGTTATAAAACTGTATCTCCCTATCTCCCTTTCTCTCTCCTTGCTTCATTGATTACAGTCATAAAACTGTATCTCCCTATCTCCCTTTCTCTCTCCTTGCTTCACTGATTACAGTCATAAAACTGTATCTCCCTATCTCCCTTTCTCTCTCCTTGCTGACAGTCATAAAACTGTATCTCCCTATCTCCCTTTCTCCTTGCTTCATTGATTACAGTTATAAAACTGTATCTCCCTATCTCCCTTTCTCTCTCCTTGCTTCACTGATTACAGTCATAAAACTGTATCTCCCTATCTCCCTTTCTCTCTCCTTGCTTCATTGATTACAGTCATAAAACTGTATCTCCCTATCTCCCTTTCTCTCTCCTTGCTTCACTGATTACAGTCATAAAACTGTATCTCCCTATCTCCCTTTCTCTCTCCTTGCTTCATTGATTACAGTTATAAAACTGTATCTCCCTATCTCCTTATCTCTCGCCTTGCTTCATTGATTAGTTATAAAACTGTATCATCTCCCTATCTCCCTTTCTCTCTCCTTGCTTCATTGATGACAGTTATAAAACTGTATCTCCCTATCTCCCTTTCTCTCTCCTTGCTTCACTGATTACAGTCATAAAACTGTATCTCCCTATCTCCCTTTCTCTCTCCTTGCTTCACTGATTACAGTCATAAAACTGTATCTCCCTATCTTCCTTTCTCTCTCCTTGCTTCATTGATTACAGTCATAAAACTGTATCTCCCTATCTCCCTTTCTCTCTCCTTGCTTCACTGATTACAGTCATAAAACTGTATCTCCCTATCTCCCTTTCTCTCTCCTTGCTTCATTGATTACAGTCATAAAACTGTATCTCCCTATCTCCCTTTCTCTCTCCTTGCTTCATTGATGACAGTCATAAAACTGTATCTCCCTATCTCCCTTTCTCTCTCCTTGCTTCATTGATGACAGTCATAAAACTGTATCTCCCTATCTCCCTTTCTCTCTCCTTGCTTCACTGATTACAGTCATAAAACTGTATCTCCCTATCTCCCTTTCTCTCTCTCCTTGCTGACAGTCATAAAACTGTATCTCCCTATCTCCCTTTCTCCTTGCTTCATTGATGACAGTTATAAAACTGTATCTCCCTATCTCCCTTTCTCTCTCCTTGCTTCATTGATTACAGTTATAAAACTGTATCTCCCTATCTCCCTTTCTCTCTCCTTGCTTCACTGATTACAGTCATAAAACTGTATCTCCCTATCTCCCTTTCTCTCTCCTTGCTTCATTGATGACAGTCATAAAACTGTATCTCCCTATCTCCCTTCTCTCCTTGCTTCACTGATTACAGTTATAAAACTGTATCTCCCTATCTCCCTTTCTCTCTCCTTGCTTCACTGATTACATTTCATAAAACTGTATCTCCCTATCTCCCTTTCTCTCTCCTTGCTTCATTGATTACAGTCATAAAACTGTATCTCCCTATCTCCCTTTTCTCTCCTTGCTTCATGATTACAGTTATAAAACTGTATCTCCCTATCTCCCTTTCTCTCTCCTTGCTTCATTGATTACAGTTATAAAACTGTATCTCCCTATCTCCCTTTCTCTCTCCTTGCTTCATTGATTAAGTTATAAAACTGTATCATCTCCCTATCTCCTTTCTCTCTCCTTGCTTCATTGATTACAGTCATAAAACTGTATCTCCCTATCTCCCTTTCTCTCTCCTTGCTTCATTGATTACAGTCATAAAACTGTATCTCCCTATCTCCCATTTCTCTCTCCTTGCTTCATTGATTACAGTCATAAAACTGTATCTCCCTATCTCCCTTTCTCTCTCCTTGCTTCATTGATTACAGTCATAAAACTGTATCTCCCTATCTCCCTTTCTCTCTCCTTGCTTCATTGATTGCAGTTATAAAACTGTATCTCCCTATCTCCTTTCTCTCTCCTTGCTTCATTGATTACAGTCATAAAACTGTATCTCCCTATCTCCCTTTCTCTCTCCTTGCTTCATTGATTACAGTTATAAAACTGTATCATCTCCATATCTCCCTTTCTCTCTCCTTGCTTCATTGATTACAGTATAAAACTGTATCTCCCTATCTCCCTTTCTCTCTCCTTGCTTCATTGATTACAGTTATAAAACTGTATCTCTCCTCTTTCTCTCTCCTTGCTTCATTGATTACAGTCATAAAACTGTATTCCCTATCTCCCTTTCTCTCTCCTTGCTTCATTGATTACAGTCATAAAACTGTATTTCCCTTTCTCTCTCCTTGCTTCATTGATTACAGTCATAAAACTGTATCTCTATCTCCTTTCTCTCTCCTTGCTTCATTGATTACAGTCATAAAACTGTATCTCCCTTCTTCTCTCTCCTTGCTTCATTGATTACAGTCATAAAACTGTATTCCCTTTCTCTCTCCTTGCTTCATTGATTACAGTCATAAAACTGTATCTCCCTTTCTCTCTCCTTGCTTCATTGATTACAGTCATAAAACTGTATCTCCTATCTCCTTTCTCTCTCCTTGCTTCACTGATTACAATCATAAAACTGTATCTCCCTATCTCCCTTTTCTCTCCTTGCTTCACTGATTACAGTCATAAAACTGTATCTCCCTATCTCCCTTTCTCTCTCCTTGCTTCATGATTACAGTTATAAAACTGTATCTCCCTATCTCCATTTCTCTCTCCTTGCTTCACTGATTACAGTCATAAAACTGCATCTCCCTATCTCCCTTTTCTCCTTTGCTTCATTGATTACAGTTATAAAACTGTATCTCCCTATCTCCCTTTCTCTCTCCTTCTTCATTGATTACAATTATAAAACTGTATCTCCCTATCTTCCTTTCTCTCTCCTGGCTTCATTGATTACAATTATAAAACTGTTTGATTACAGTTATAAAACTGTATCTCCCTATCTCCATTTCTCTCTCCTTGCTTCATTGATTAAAGTCATAAATCTATCTGCGTTTCTCTCTCTCCTTTCGTCATTGATTACGATTATAATTTGTGTTTGTACTGTAGTCTCTCTCTTCGGCTGGGGATAAACGAAAAAGGAAAACAGAATACTCACGTGCTCGATAAGCCTATCCTGGAAAATAACAACAAATCACTCCTCTCTCTCTCTCTCTCTCTCTCTCTCTCTCTCT
>CM060310.1:8016156-8031156 GCA_030674185.1 Monoplex corrugatus | reverse complement strand
CGGCAGGCGCGCTCTGCCTCCTCTCCAAGCCTGCAGAACGCCAGACTTCCAGACTGTCCACGATGACGGCGGCCTGTCTCAGCATGCGGAGTGAGTATCGGCACGGCTCCAGCTGAAAACACTCCTTGGCGGCTGTCTGGTCTGTCACGAAGCGGTCCATCAGGTTACCGTTGTGCTTGTCGCCGTAGCTGTTGTCGTTGCTGTCGTTGTCGCTGTCCTTGGTGTCATGGCGGCTGTTGAAGGGCGGGGTGGAGGGTGCGGGGGGTCCTGAGGTGCACTGGGTCGTGGCGGCGGCGCTGCTGTTCCGGTTGTCTGCTATCGGAGGCATGGTGAGTGATGGTCGCTGTCTTCGCCGTGCAACTTGTCGCTTCTCTTGCTGCCGTCTTCACACACGGTCTGTGGACATAGAAACGGCACAGGTCAAAATGTGTCACCGTTCCATTCCTCTTCACCTTCTCAATTATTTCAGTTTCACAGAGAAATGGTCAAAATGTGTCATCGTCTTTTTTCAACGGCCTGCAATTTCATGCATAGTGGTGGTTTAGTGGTCAGAGCACCCCATTTAGTGGTCAGAGCACCCCACAATGAATGCAAGAAGACTCGGCTTCAATTCCTGGTCAGAAAGATCTCTCTCTCTCTCTCTCTCTCTCTCTCTCTCTCTCTCTCTCTCTCTCTCTCTCTCTCTCACACACACACACACACACACACACACACACACACACACACACTCACACACACACACACACACACACACACACATACACACACTCACACACACACACTCACACACACACTCACACACACACACAGAGTCACAGAGAGAGAGACAGTGAGACAGACAGAGAGAGAGAGAGAGAGAACTTTATTCAAAACAGAGCACTATTACTCAAGGATAGTAACATTAGGTCCCACTGGACCTGTCTTACATTATTCCTTGCTATCTACACACAAAATATGAGCATAAGAAAACGAACCATTACACATAAAATGTGAAACAAGTAATAAAAACACTGTGATAAAATATGAGTTTTCCATATATGCCAATGGTTCATGCCCTTTACAAAAGTATGAGAGACAAAGGCAGACATACAAAAAAAAGCAAAAAAAACCATGTCAACCTTTAACATAACCACACAGAGACAGAGAGACACAGAGAGAGGTAGAGAGAGAGAATTGTGTGTGTGTGTGTGTGTGTGTGTGTGTTGTGTGTGTGTGTGTGTGTGTGTGTGTGTCTGTGCTGTGTCTGTGTGTCTGCTTGTGTGTGTGCGTGTGGCGTGTGTGTTTGTTTGTTTGTTTGTTTGTTTGTTTGTGTGTGTTGTGTGTGTGTGTGTGTGTGTGTGTGTGTGTGTGTGTGTGTGTGTGTGTGTGTGTGTGTGTGTGTGTGTGTGTGTGTGTGTGTGTGTGTGACGAAAGAAAATCATAATTATGGTCTTCTTTCGATTGTCTGCACCATCACAAAGAAGCAGCGATGGTGTGTAGTGGTTTTCTGGCTCAATGTGCCGTCATAGAGAAAGATGATAAAGGTGGCTCAATGTTCTGCTTTATGGTCTTCCATTATGCGTATAGTCACACAAAACGTGTGGCCCGTTACCTCAGGTGGTGGGATAATGCAGGGGTCGTGGGTTCGAGCATCGGGTGGACCAAAGTTTTGGGGGTGTTGTTTTTGTGTGTTTGCTTGCTTGTTTGCTTGCTTTCTTGCTTACTAGCTACGTTGGTTGGTTGGTTAGTTGGTTAGTTGGTTAGTTGGTTGGTTGGTTGGTTGGTTGGTTGGTTGGTCGGTTGGTTGGCTGGCTGGCTGGCTAGTGGTTGGTTAGTTGATTGAATGGTTGCCTGAGTGGTTGTTGGTCGATTAGTTGGGTTTGTTCTCTCTCTCTCTCTTTTTTTTGGGGGGAGGGTGGGGGTGGGGTGGGGGGAGGGAGCGGTCGGATAGACTTGACAGAGCCATAGAATTCAATATCTCATGTGTCGAGTCGAGAACCCTGCCCGCATCATGACAAAACCTGACCCATTTGCTGTCCACCTAATCATTGCTTCAATCATTCCATGATGTCAGCTTCCTGTTTCACTAATAGTAGGTCCGTTCCTCCACTTCCCCTTCCCTTGCCCATTTCATCACCCAGCCAGCGCACAGAGTTCTGCGCAGACTCAAGGAGTCTACCGGATGACTGCTGGCAGATTTGTGTGAAGAGTATGACGAATTTGTCTGAGTGCGATGAATCCGTCTTGAACGAACCTCGAACTGGTCTTTTATCATTGCTAATATGCACACAACTTGTCTCACAGAGTGCAACCCATATGTTCAACATTTCACAAACTTTGAACAAGTTTCTCTTATGTCTTGATACGCTTTCTGTTTCATATTATCTCCAACAGACAGAGTAATGAACAAGTAATAATAATAATAACCATCATCGTTTTCAGCATTATCATTGTTATATTGTTATCATTAATCAGCATTATCACTGTTATCATCATTATCATAATTATCATCAGGTTTTTGAGTATCGTTATCATTACTATCATTATTATACGAGTGTCTGCAGTACTGTTATCATTACCATCATTATCATCATCAGGTGTTTGGAGTATTGTTATCATTACCATCATTATTATCATCAGGTGTTTGGAGTATTGTTATCATTACCATCATTATCATCATCAGGTGTTTGGAGTATTGTTATCATTACCATCATTATTATCATCAGGTGTTTGGAGTGTTGTTATCATTACCATCATTATTATCATCAGGTGTTTGGAGTATTGTTATCATTACCATCATTATTATCATCAGGTGTCTGGAGTATTGTTATTACCATCATTATTATCATCAGGTGTTTGGAGTATTGTTATCATTACCATCATTATTATCATCAGGTGTTTGGAGTATTGTTATCATTACCATCATTATCATCATCAGGTGTTTGGAGTGTTGTTATCATTACCATCATTATTATCATCAGGTGTTTGGAGTATTGTTATCATTACTATCATTATTATCATCAGGTGTTTGGAGTATTGTTATCATTACTATCATTATTATCATCAAGTGTTTGGAGTATTGTTATCATTACTATCATTATTATCATCAGGTTTTGGAGTACTGTTATCATTACCATCATTATTATCATCAGGTGTTTGGAGTATTGTTATCATTACTATCATTATTATCATCAGGTGTTTGGAGTATTGTTATCATTACTATCATTATTATCATCAGGTGTTTGGAGTATTGTTATCATTACCATCATTATTATCATCAGGTGTCTGGAGTATTGTTATTACCATCATTATTATCATCAGGTGTTTGGAGTATTGTTATCATTACCATCATTATTATCATCAAATGTTTGGAGTATTGTTATCATTACTATCATTATTATCATCAAATGTTTGGAGTATTGTTATCATTACCATCATTATCATCATTAGGTGTTTGGAGTATTGTTATCATTACCATCATTATGATCATCAAATGTTTGGAGTATTGTTATCATTACTATCATTATTATCATCAAATGTTTGGAGTATTGTTATCATTACTATCATTATTATCATCAAATGTTTGGAGTATTGTTATCATTACTATCATTATTATCATCAAATGTTTGGAGTACTGTTATCATTACCATCATTATTATCATCAAATGTTTGGAGTATTGTTATCATTATCATAATTATTATCATCAGGTGTTTGGAGTGTTGTTATCATTACCATCATTACTACCATCAGGTGTTTGAAGTATTGTTATCATTACCATCATTATCATCATTAGGTGTTTGAAGTACTGTTATCATTATCATCATTATTATCATCAAATGTTTGGAGTATTGTTATCATTACTATCATTATCATCATTAGGTGTTTGAAGTATTGTTATCATTACCATCATTATTATCATCAGGTGTTTGAGTATTGTTATCATTACCATCATTACTACCATCAGGTGTTTGAAGTATTGTTATCATTACCATCATTATCATCATTAGGTGTTTGAAGTATTGTTATCATTACCATCATTATTATCATCAAATGTTTGGAGTATTGTTATCATTACCATCATTATTATCATCAGGTGTTTGGAGTATTGTTATCATTACCATCATTACTACCATCAGGTGTTTGAAGTATTGTTATCATTACCATCATTATCATCATTAGGTGTTTGAAGTAGTTATCATTATCATCATTATTATCATCAAATGTTTGGAGTATTGTTATCATTACCATCATTATTATCATCAGGTGTTTGAAGTACTGTTATCATTACCATCATTATTATCATCAAATGTTGGAGTATTGTTATCATTACCATCATTATCATCATTAGGTGTTTGAAGTACTGTTATCATTACCATCATTATTATCATCAAATGTTTGGAGTATTGTTATCATTACCATCATTATCATCATTAGGTGTTTGAAGTATTGTTATCATTACCATCATTATTATCATCTGGTGTTTGGAGTATTATCATTACAATTATCGTTATCATCCAGTGTTTGGAATATTATCATTACTATCATTATTATCATCAGGTGTATGGAGTATTGTTATCATTATGATTAGTAGTATCATCAGGTGGGTTGTTTTTTTTTCTTTTTAGTTTGTTCGACTGTGATTCATTGCACTCGGACAATTCCATATGCGATCCACCCAAATATGTCAATGTAGTTATCTGGTAGACTCCTTGAGCCTGCGCAAAACCCTATGCACTGGCAAGGTCTTGAAATGAGAAGGGGTGGTGAAGGGACCTGTGAAGCACAAAGCTGACACCACCACAACTGTCGGAGCATTAAGAGGGGCAGTGAACAGGCCAGGTTTCACGCTGCTGGCTAGGACTGAACCCGCAAAATCTTGAGTCCGTGCTCTGACAAATAGTTAACCAGCCTTACCACTGGACGAGGCGGCAGGGAAGTTTTTAGTCCCGTTTTTATTATCCATTGTTTGGTGTCTGTGATCTGTCTGTGACCGTGCGTTCGCGCTTGACAAAGGCTAGTTGGCCGAAAATTTGCGCTTGTTTTGTTTTGTCTTGTTGGATACGCGCTTACATTGGTTTTCTTGTTCTTCTGGTTTGTTTCAGCCTGCCTTATAAAAAAGGAAAAACT
The DNA here is from genome assembly GCA_030674185.1 of Monoplex corrugatus. NCBI lineage: Eukaryota > Metazoa > Mollusca > Gastropoda > Littorinimorpha > Ranellidae > Monoplex > Monoplex corrugatus. The sequence goes on along the minus strand of CM060310.1, from coordinate 8,026,049 downwards.
ATTTTCAATTATTAACATTAGAAGAACATGAAGATTATCATCATCATCGTTATTATTGTAGTTTTTATTATCATTATCATTTATGTTATCATTGTTTGTTATTATCATTACTACTACTACTATCATAATTATGATGTGTAGTAGTAGTCGTCGTCGTAGTCGTAATCGTAGTGGTAATTGTAGCAGTATCACTATTATTAGGCCTGCATATAACAAACGTTGAACCGGTTAGGTTAATATAAAAATAAACGAGTCTCCACCTGCAATTTAAAAAGGACAAAAAATTCAGTGGAGGAAAACTTCAAGCTCAAACAGGTAGGTATGCGATAGGTAAGTGAAATACTTGTACCTGCATATTTAAATGTCAAAACTAAAAGAATGTGTGAATCATTGAAGGATACATCTGTGGAAGAATCTAGAACCGTCATTTTGCAGAATGAATATGGAGGTGACCAAACAGGTCAGTGGAAAGTGTAGGAACACTACAAAGTTTACAGTAGACAAGCAAGTCCACAAACAATACCAGGCCTTGATGACACAGGGAGCCAGTTTTATACTAAGCCTAAGTTGATGACACAGGGAGCCAGTGTTTGAAGTTTGGCGACTGTTCAAAAGAAATTCACCTCACTCGGACAATTCCATATACGCTCTACCCACGTCTGCCAGCAGCTGTCTGACAGACTCTTAGAACCTGCGCAAACTTTATGACCGGCAGATGTTCAGGTGGTCTTGAAACACCAACACCTCCAGAACGATTACAGCATAACACGACCAGAATGACTGCAGCATCACTGTTGTTGTTATTTTTTGTTTAAAGCCCAGCCGACTGCGTAGAGCTATACCAGGGCTTATAACAGTTTCAAAACAAACACAATACTTCAACAGGAAAAAAATAAGGAAAAGAGACTGCGTCATTAAGAAGAGAGAAGATCAAGGAACAAGCAAATGTTTATGCTGGTGGCTGGGGTTGAACTGAAGACATCAGATGTTGAGTCCACGGTTCTATCAAAACAACAGCCAGCCTGGCAGTCAACGGAGTTTAGAGAAAAGTCTGGATTCTCCATGTGGAGTTTTGATAAATGATCTTTTAACACACATGTGCCCTTGATGATGATAACCTTTTTTTTTTTCTTTTTTTTTTACAGAATACTGAGGGAAACCAGCTTGAAAAGGAATACATTTCTTGAGCGGAATCAAAAAAGAGATTAATAAGAATTCTGGTGACACCACTGAGTGGGAGTGGGAGGAGGATGGTAAATACAGCCGAAACATTGTATGTATGTATGTGTGTGGTGGCGTTGGTCTTTGATTTAATGTCTATTCACTAAAGTGATTTTAGACAGTATGTGTGTGTGTATGTGTGTGTGTGTGTGTGTGTGTGTGTGTGTGTGTGTGTGCGTGCGTGCGTGCGTGCGTGTGTGTGTGTGTGTGTGTGTGTGTGTGTGTGTTTGTGAGTGTGTGTGTGTGTGTGTGTGTGAGTGTGTGTATGAATGTATGTATGTATGTATGTATGTATATTATATGTATATGTATTATGTATATATGTATGTATGGATGTACATGTATGTATGTACGTAAGCACGCACGGACGGACGGACGTACGTACGTATGTATCTATCTATGTATCTATTTATCTCTTTATCTATCTATCTATTATCTATCTAATCTATATTTATCTATCCGTCTACCTATCTCTCTATCTACTGATCGATCAATCTATCTATCAGAGCCTGGAATTGCTAAGAAAAAAAAAAGAGGAAACTTCTAGGGGGGTCCGGGGACATGCTCCCCCGGAAAATTTTTAAAATCAAGACTAAAATCTGTGCATTCTGAGGCATTCTGGAGACAAATTTAAAGGCATCTAACACACTGAAAATCACAGTGAATATCAGTCAAAAGAGTATTTAATAAACATTGGGCACAAGATCAGGATCCATCATACACAGCAGATCGTTTCAGTGTGTTCATACACAGACAATCGATTTTTTTTTTACGCGAAAAATATTTTTTTGAGCTATTTTCGATTTTGATTTCCGCGGAAATCCTCGTTTCCGCGACGAATTCCAGGCTCTGATCTATTGATCGATCAATCTATCTAATTTCTCTATCTACCTATTTAATACACTATCGTTCAATTTCATGTTTTAGTTAGTCGCTTAATTAATTAATTAATCAAGTAATTACTAATTTATTCATTTATTTATTTATTTATTTATTCGTTCGTTCGTTTGTTTGTTTGTTTTGTGATTCTATTACTACGCGAAGTGCAACGACCATGCTTTAACATGTCTAGACCGTCTGCGCTATATAAATGGATTATCATCATCATCAGTAGTAGTAGTAGTACCAGTAGTACTAGTACTACACCACCATCATTATTGTCATTATCATCCTCGTTATCATTATTCAAAGGATTACCAACGAACTGATTTCAATCTGTTCAGTTGTTTTGGTAGATTGCTTCTTTGCTTGTTACCTATTTTTTCCCTCAAATCTCTCCTTCTGTCTTTGCTTGCTAAGTGAATTATTTTCCACAAACCATGCAAATGATGTATTCATAACATAACGGATTTTGTTCGATTTTTCTTCTTTGCTTTTCCTTTTTCGTTGTTTGTTGCTGTTATTGCTGTTGCTCCTGCTGCTGCTGCTGCTGCTGTTTTCGTTTTTTGTTTTTGTTGTTGTTGTTTGTTTGTTCTTGTTGTTGTTCTTGTTATTTTTGTTGATTGCAATAACAAATAATGGAAAAATTAACTCCATCTTCAAAGTTGATTTTAAATGTACAAATGAAGCAAAGCCGGTTTACTTACCGGGTACATAAAGTACAGAAGCCGACAACTCCAATCACGTGTCCCCACCAAGACCACACAGACCTCAACTAATCTTCACACTGAGGGAAATCTTCACATCACTAAACGAAGCCTGTACCAACTTTGTGAACCGTCAGCCTTATAGTTACAGAAGGAGGGAGACCTGTCCACCGTCCAAATTGGCGTGGGTGTCGGTCAACGACTGGCTGGCCACGTGCTTTAGTCCAGTCCGGCGACTTGTTGTCCAGTGTCGCGGCCAGGATGCCCTGCCCAGTATTTATGTCCAGCACACGGTGTTATTCTAATCTGCCCACACGCAATGTCACCCTGTCTGTCTGCGAGGGTCTGGCGCCAAACTATGGCGCACCGTTCGCACCTAAATTGAAGATTAATCAAGATTTTAAAAAATTAGGTTTCATTAATCAATGTGAGGGAACCGGGAAAAGCTTCTTTCAGCCTGATAGTGAGGTGACCATTCCCAATGAAGCGTGTTCCAGGTTGCCATAAGGCTGATGGCCTTCAGAAATAGAGAGGTTGGCTGCACTATAAGCCAGACTTGCCTCGGCGAATATGAAGTCCGGGATCAACTGGCCATGGTTTCTATCAGGATGGCACCTGGCAAGGTTACACGCAGATAAAATCCTGTATGTCCTACGACGGAGCCATCAAAAAGTTACGGTCCGTCTAAAAGCCCAAGCCTCCTGTACTCACAGGGTAGGTCTCTTAGTCAGGAATTAACAGCAGAGTAACCAGCACAGAAAACTTAGAAGACTGAATTCAGAGGTACCAGGCCTGCAGTCGCCTTTTAACAAACTATGGTACCATGCAATATAACACAACTGTCTACACAGTCATCTGCGTCAGACGAATTTAGCGCTCTTCCACTGGGGCTCGTCCAGGGTGGAGCTGCACTAGATCATAAGCCTCAACAGGACCCACCCTCTACGCCTTCACCAACCTGCACCAGACAGCTGAACATGCATTGCAGCGATGTCGCCTGTATCAAGTGGAGCGACAGCGACAAGACATGACCGACTACAACTCCTCTATTAAGCTCTATGACAGCAGGAACTGAAAAGCTAGCCACGTTCATCGGCAGATGTGGCATGATAAAATGGCTGACGGAAAAAGAAGAAGAATGAGTGGGACAAGAAATCTGGGTGCTCAATCAATCCATGTGTGCCGTAAGAGAAGGATAAAAACGAGCAGGAGAAGGGAAAAAAACGGAGAAAGAGGATAGGGACACGTGAAGCAATTTTAGGAAAAGCAGCCAGGGGAGTTTGCCAGGAGTTTCTTCAAGAGGGATTTTTCACATTCACACAATTCCATATGTGCTCCACCTACATCCACCAGTAATTATCTAGCTGACTCCTTGATCCTATACAAAACCTATGCACTGGCAAGGGAACGGGACCTTATGAAACACTGACACCACCAAAATGCCTGGAGCATTAAGATGGACAGAGAACAAACCAATTTGTATGTAGCGGAGTGGGAGCCGTCCGCAGTTCTATCAATACAGCCAGCCAGATAGCGCGAAACTGTGTACTGCCTGAGGATCGAACCTACAAGCCCTGCATTCTCAGCATGGCGCTAAGCCAACAGAGCTAACTGGGCCTCTAAAACCCTGTGGCCTGCCTGAGACTCACACCAAAGAGTGTATTGCTCACACCCATGACCCCTGCGTTATCAGCGTGGCGCTTTAACCAACTGAACAAACGGGATGAAGCATCACAATAGCCCTGTGGTCCGCTCGAGGATCGAACTGAGGACCCTTGACTTACCAGCATGGTGCTCTGATCAACTGAGCCAAGAGGGCCATACAAGCTCTCGTTTCAATTTTAGTGTTTTCAGCAGGATGGGATGAATTTCGCATGTGTTTACACCATGAGAAAGGATCCAGAACAATCATGGCTAATGCCATCAGCATTCTGCAAGCTGGAGAGGTCTTAAGTTCTGCTGTACCTGCCTCTGTCAGTTATGTCTCCGTGAACGCTTCGCGCTGTTGCGAGATGGAGCGTTGTACAAGTAGTCATCATTACAATGACTACTATTGCTGATTACCCATTACTCTCCCAGAAAACGGAGTATGACTGCCACAAAGGGGGTAAGAGGCAGGGGGTAGAGGGGGTTAAAAACGGCCATACACGTAATAATCCATTCTCATATTCAATTGTACGTAGCAGTAGCAGCCTAATAATGAAAATCGTGCATCACTTCTCAATACATTCATAGAAGTGCATATCTTCTTCAGTAATTCCATCCAACACAAGATGCCTGCTATCCCATGACAATTACGATGAAAGCTATCTGACCACACTGCCTTTTCAACAGTGTCAGTTAACTGAAACAGTTATTTCTACTGTACGGTCTACGAACGCCTAACAATCATTTAACAGTGACTTCCACTTTACGGTCTACCAAGGACAAACCTTCATTCCACATTTTAACCCTAAATTCTGTCCTTACAGCAATGCACAGCCCACAGCATTCTAGATATAAGTGTGTCATGAGGGGGAAAAAAAGAGGAGGAAAAGATGGAGGAGATGAAAGTGATAATTATCAAGCATCTATCGGGGAGGGGGAGTTTGGATTTTGTTCAAAATTGATTCATCACACTCGGGCAAACACCTTGAGTGCGCAAAAGCCCTGTGCATTAGCAAGATCTTGATATTGGGAGTGAGCAGGGGGTGGAGAACAGGATGCATAAAAAACCATAACGATCGGAGCAATAAGATGTGCACTGAACAAGCCAGTTTTTGTGTTGCAGGCTGTGACTGAAATTGGAACCTCAGATCGTGACAGTAAGCCTGCAATAAAACCATTCTTCCACCTGAGGACTGACGCCTTGACTCCTCTCGACAACACGGCACTCTGACTAGCTAACATGGCGAATCCACGCCCATCATCATCATCATCAGGTGCCCTGCCGCATGGCGTTGGCGATCATGGACTTCCATCTGTCTCTATCTCTCGTTGCCCCTAGCATCTCCCCCACCCTCCCCGTCCCCAGCCATTTTGCAAGTCCGTCCAGCATTTTCTCCCTGGGTCTACCTGGTGCTCTCTTTCCCTCCACCTTTCCCGTTGTGACCAGGTGCTCCAAATCCCCCTTCCTCATCAAATGGCCTATAAATGTTGCCTGTCTTTTCCTAATCTTCCTTATGAGTGATCTACTTGTGTTTGCCTCCATCAAGACTGTCTCGTTTGTTTTCTTTGCTGTCCATGGAACTCTCAACATTCTTCTTAGAAACCACATCTCGGCTGCCTCAATCTTGTTCTGGTTTTGTTTGTTGACTGTCCACGCCTCGCATCCGTACAACAGTATTGGTTCTATATAACATTCAAGAACTCTCTTCATGATGTTAACTGATAGGCATTTGTTGGTAAGAATGCTTGTCATCTTCTTGAATGCTGTTTTGGCTTGGCCGATTCTGCCGGCTATTTCTGATGTGCATCTGCCGTCTGATGAAATGATCGTTTCCAGGTATTTGAATTTATCAACCTGTGTCAAGGTTGTGCCATTTGCTGTTATTTTGCATGAGGGGATTTCAGTTTTTTTTCTGATCACCACGACTTCAGTCTTCCTGCTGTTTAGTTCCAACCCCTTACCTTTGCTTTCTATTTCTAGTATATTCACAAGGTTTTGTAGGTCTCTTTCATTTTCTGCAATTAGCACGGTGTCATCTGCATATCGAATGTTGTTTATCATTTTCCCTCCAACCTTTAATCCAGGGTCTTCTTCTAGGTTTCTCATGATGTTTTCGCTGTAAAGTGAAAACAGATCTGGTGACAAAACACAACCCTGTCTGACTCCTTTTTTGATATTTTGGAAAGAGCTTACATTGTTTTCTATTCTCATTGCAACTGTTTGTTCCCAGTACATATTTCTGATTATTCGTAGATCTTTTCCATCAACATTGAGTCTCTCCAGTTGGTTGATCAATTCATTATGTCTTACCCGATCGAAAGCCTTGGTGTAGTCAACAAAGCATAAATATAAATCCTTATTCATCTCATTTGCCCTCTCTATGATAGTTCTTAGGATGTATATGGCATTAATAGTTCCTTTCCCTTCCACAAATCCACACTGTTCTTCTGCTATTTCTCTTTTGATTCTATTCCTTGTCCTCATCATGACTATTCTTAACAGGATTTTTGTTACATGGCTCATCAGACTGATTGTGCGATGGAGTTCGCATTCTATAGCCCCTGTCTTCTTTGGAAGTGCAATGAAAATTGATTTTGACATATCTTTGGGGATTTTTCCAGTGTCGTAAATTTCATTTAGGAGGACTGTTATTTTTTCTATTCCAAATTCCTCCAGGGCTTCAATCATCTCTGTAGTAATGTTGTCTGGTCCTGGGGCTTTTCCCGGTTTCATCTTTTTCAGTGCCGCTCTAACTTCATCTTTCATTATGGGTGGTCCTTCAAAGTTCTTTTTTATAATGTGTTCTTCGTTTCTGTCATCCTCAAAAATGTCTTTAATGTACTCTCCCCATCTGTCTAATATTTTGTCCTTTTGCATGATAAGCGTGCCATCTTTCGATTTCAAGCAACCAGTTGATGTGCATGTATTTTTTCTGTGGACAATTTCTTCAATTCGTCTGTACATATCCTGCGGATCCGTTTTGTGTCGGTCTTCCATTTCTTTGCACTTTGATTTCAGCCAAGCTTCCTTAGTTCATTGCACCTATTCCTGATCTTCTTGTTTATCTTCCTGTAGATCTCCTCATTTCTCTTTGCCTTCCTCCTTTCCTCCATCAAGCCCAAAATTTCATTAGTCATCCAGTTCTTTTTTGCTTTTCTATCTGCTTTAGGGGATTTCTTCACAAGCTTCATTTATCGAATTCCTCAACTTTGTCCATTGTTCCTCACTGTCACCAGCGTCTTCCAGAGCACTGAATTTGTTTTGAACATGCACATTAAATTTTTTACGTATCCCTTCATCTGTCTTTAAGAGTCCAATGTTTAATTTGATGTTGTTTTTGGTCTGTTTCCTTTTCCTCAATTTCAGTCTAAATCTTCCCACTACAGGATTGTGGTCACTGTTGCAGTCTGCGCCTGGTAGTGTTTCTGCAGACAGTAAAGAATTTCTAAATCTTTTGTTGATCAGGATGTAGTCAATCTGATTTTTGGTATTATCTCCTGGACTCATCCAAGTCCATTTTCTTCTATTAGGCTGCTCAAACCAGGTGTTTCCTACTATAAACTCATTCATCTGTGTCCATTCTACAAGTTTCTCACCCCTTTCATTTTGCGTACCAAGGCCATGAGGTCCATCTATATCCTCCACCCTATCCTGTCCCACTTTAGCATTAAAATCTCCCATTATTACAGTAACTTCTTGTGATTTACATTGGACTTTGGCCATCTCTAATACTTCTTAGAAGTTGTCGATGTCTTCCTGAGAACTTGCAGATGTTGGTGCATACACCTGAATGATGTTGATATCAATTGGTTTGCCTCCGAATTTGACCAGCAAAACTCTGTCGGACACAGCCCAGTATCCCTTAACTGCTTTTGATTTGTCTTTGTCCATCATGATGCCTACTCCTCTTTCATGCGAGTTACCACCAGAGTATATCATTGTGTATTCTCCTGATGTTATCATGCCTGCCCCCTTCCATCTCACTTCCCCTAGTCCTAAAATACCAATGTTAAGTTTTTCCATCTCTGTCTTGATATTTTCTAATTTACCCTTTTGTAACAATGTTCTTATATTCCATGTTGCAACATTGATGTTTTTAAGTCTGAGTTTAGGGTTCGAAGTAACTTGCTGACGGTCTGGTGTCAACTGCGCCGCATGACGGTCCCTACCGGACGAAGCTGCTCCAACGGAGCACCTATTTACGACGTTGCCTTTGATCTTTTTGTTTCTGTCCATGATATCCTGGGAAAAATTACGATGGTGGTTTCCCGTTGCCTTCCATCGGTTTGTGTACGGTCTCTCCGCTAGCTATATTCTCTCTCCCGAGATGTCCACAAGGCAGTGGAGCTATTCACCCATAGCTTGGGGGTCTGGTTCGTGGGCACCAGGGCGTATCCACACGCCGGTGGGCCTGCATGCCTCACGTTTGGGGGCCAGACCTCCTCCTCCACGCCCATCACTGCTGTGTTATCAATATGACACTCTAAGTACCTGGCTAACAGGGCCAGTCAAACCAGCAGCTTGCCTGAAGGCAAATCAAACCCTAACCCATTGTATCACCTCTTTGGCACTTCAATCAACTGAGCCAACTGGTCACCGAAAACACAGCACACCTAAAATATCTCCTTCCTTCTCCCGCCCATCCACCAGACCTTCGCTGGTGTCCTATGGATGCGACTATAACCCATGGTCCTGTTAACAACAACATTAAAATCCAACAGCAAAAGGTACACAAAAAGACACACAAAAATAGAAAAGGTACTTAAAATGGTTGGCGTTGCATTGTGGCCTCATGCTGCCCCCGGGGACAGCAGCCTGAATTTCACATGGTTAATCCACTGAGACTAACAGAAATGACAATGCTATATAAAAATGTACCGTTATCAAGATTCAATGAAATACTACATAAAAATGTGCTGTAATCAAAATTCAATTAAATATTGTGTAAAATATATTGTTATCAAGACTAAATTAAGCACTTCTTAACCATGATCAAGATTCAATTAAAAATTATATAGAATTGTACAGTTATCAAGATTCAAATAAGCACTATGCAAAAATATATTATTATCAAGATTCAGCTAAATACTATTAAAAATGCACTATCATCAAGAATCAATTGATACTAAATAAAATGTACTATTATCAATATTGAATTATATTATATGTAAAAATGTACATTATCAAAATTTACTTCAATACTATATAAAAACGTACCATTGTCAAATTTCAATTGAATCCTATATAACAGTTTAACATTACTATTAAATACTATATAAAATGTAAAGTTATCAAGACTGAATTAAATACTACATAAAAGATGTATCATTATCAAAATAAAGTTGAATACTATATGAATAAAATACTATCATCATTAAATAATGTACAAAAATGTACTACTACGAGATTCAATTGATCCTATACAAAAATTTACTATT
>CM060310.1:8011156-8013656 GCA_030674185.1 Monoplex corrugatus | reverse complement strand
CGTCAGGGGCATCTTAGATTATGTGTGCAAATGCATTGATGTGTGTACTTGTTTGTTTGTTGTTGTTTAATGTTTGTTTGTTTGTTTTTGTTTTGTTGTTGTTGTTGTTTTTGCTGTTGAAGTATGTGTACGTTTTGAAACGATTATAGCCCTGACAAGGCTCTGTGCAAACGGCTGGGCTTTGAGCAACCATAACAATAATGAATAATAAAAGGCTGTTGTGATTCATGGAGATCACACTGGACATTTTCAGCACTTCCCCTGCTCTTTGGAAACACTCATCATCTTTTGAGGCGGTAGCAGTTCCACATGCCTGTTTTGTCACAGTCTGTGTTGCAGTTTCTCAAGCATCGCTCACTTTACCGTCGTCTTCGTCGCCGTGAACAACGCAAGGTCTACACGACTCGCTGACTGAAACCAGATCCTTCTTATGCATGACCGTCACTGACTACGGGTGTACGCCCTCGTGATACTGTGAAGCGTCCTTCAGTTCAACTGGTCGTGCATCACGTGTTGGCTGAGGTAGACATCAAGGGGAATAGTGGTGGGCTTGAAATGTATACATATATGAGGTTCTGTCAGTATCGTAAAAAAGAGCTCGATGGGGTTGGAAAAACAAAAAGAAACTAGGAGGGCAGGACGAAGTTTTACTGGTAATGGCCGAAGGTCACGGTCTTTTAGTTGTTTTTTGCTCCTGATGATTTCTGTGTGCCTCTGCCCATTTCCAGTCCCCGTTCATGTGGAAGGGACATACACAGCGATAGACAGCACTGAGTGTGAAACTCCGGAGTTTGCGGGACAAGGGGCTGGCAATCGGGTGCTGCAGTCACACAATCATCACTGTTTACCGGTCTTTACTTTCACTTTTGAAAGAAGAGACACACATGTGTCTCAGTACTGGTGCAGTTTAGCATTCTCACAGATTTCGTGCAGGGACACAATGCAATCGGTCTTAGTCCTCAAACTAACCCAACCCAAAACCGTCACACTCTAACAGCAGCCCAACCTCAAGCTGTCGCACTCTTAACACTAGCCTTACTCCAAACCATCGTCCTCTTAACACCCAGCCCAACCCAAAATCGTTCGACCTCTAACACTATCCCAATCCCAAACCGTTCGCCCTCTAACATCTAGCCCAACCCCAAACCGTTCACTAACACTAGCCCAACCCCAAACCGTTCACTATCATTAGCCCAACCCCAAACCGTTCACTAACGCTAGCCCAACCCCAAACCGTTCACTAACACTAGCCCAACCCCAAACCGTTCACCCTCTAACATCTATCCCAACCCCAAACAGTTCGCCCTATAACACTAGCCCAACCCCAAACTGTTCACCTCTAACACTAGCCCAACCCAAAACCGTTCACTAACACTAGCCGAACCCCAAACCGTTCACCCTCTAACATCTATCCCAACCACAAACTGATCACCCTCCAACATTGGCCCAACCACAAACTGTTCATCTTGCAACACTGGCCCAACCCCAAGCTGTTCATCTTGTAACACTAGCCCAACCCCCAAACTGTTCATCTTGCAACACTAGCCCAACCCCAAACTGTTCACCCTCTAACACTAGCCCAACCCCAAACTGTTCACCCTCTAACACAGCCCAACCCCAAACTGTTCACCCTCTAACACTAGCCCAACCCCAAACTGTTCACCCTCTAACACTAGCCCAACCCCAAACTGTTCACCCTCTAACACCTAGCCCAACCCCAAACTGTTCACCCTCTAACATAGCCCAACCCCAAACTGTTCACCCTCTAACACAGCCCAACCCCAAACTGTTCACCCTCTAACACCAGCCCAACCCCAAACTGTTCACCCTCTAACACCAGCCCAACCCCAAACTGTTCACCCTCTAACACCTAGCCCAACCCCAAACTGTTCACCCTCTAACACTAGCCCAACCCCAAACCGTTCGCCATCTAACACCAGCCCAACCCCAAACGTTCGCCATCTAACACTAGCCCCAACCCCAAACCGTTGCCATCTAACCGAGCCCTAACCAACGTCGCCATCTAACCGAGCCTACCCAAACCGTTCGCCATCTAACACAGCCCTACACCAAACCGTTCGCCATCTAACACGAGCCCAACCCAAACCGTTCGCCATCTAACACGAGCCCTACACCAAACCGTTCGCCATCTAACACGAGCCCTACACCAAACCGTTCGCCATCTAACACGAGCCCTACACCAAACCGTTCGCCATCTAACACGAGCCCTACACCCAAAACCCTTCGCCATCTAACACGAGCCCAACACCAAACCGTTCGCCATCTAACACGAGCCCTACACCAAACCGTTCGCCATCTAACACGAGCCCTACACCAAACCGTTCGCCATCTAACACGAACCCTACACCAAACCGTTCGCCATCTAACACGAGCCCACTACACCAAACCGTTCGCCATCTGACACGAACCCAACCAACACCAAACCGTTCGCCATCTAACACGAGCCCAACTAACACCAAACCGTTCGCCATCTAACATA
>CM060310.1:7986156-8006156 GCA_030674185.1 Monoplex corrugatus | reverse complement strand
AAAAATGGTCATGCCATATTAGTATTGTTTTATCCTGAAGAGGGTCCAGGGCTAAAAATATGATGAACTAGCTAAGAGTAGTTTTTGGAATGCAAGTATCTTACCATTAAATAATGCATAAATATTGATGCATAAACATTAATCCCTCATGCTCATAACCCGGGACTTGTGGTTCAACGCAGTGTGTTTTAAGACTTAAGATGCTGAAATCATTTTCGATCTTCTCCATCATATGGCTTCAGTGGCGTCAGTGAATATGGAATTTATTCCGAGCGTGGAGACGTTATCTTGTCGAACTGAAACTGAATCTGTGCAGACCGGGCGGTAATTGGCTGCACAGTTTGCCTACTCTGTCTTCAGTGGGGCGTGCATGCTGGGTGTTTTCATATTTTCATAAGCCACTGGACACATGACCTTTAACCCTTTGACCCCCACACCCTGTTCACCAGCATCCTGTTTTGTCAACCATGCTAGCAAAGCAAAAATTTAACCTGGTCACTCCCTCACCCTATCCACCAACTTCCAGCTGCAGGAAGCTGAGGGAAACTGATGGATAGGGTAAGGGGGTCAAGAGTTAAGTTTTTGCATTTAGTGAATAGGGTGCAGGAATCAAAGAGTTAACGTGCATACTTCATGTTCTGCGTGTGTATACACACAACGGGAGTTAAGGCCTTATCTGTATACATGTTGACCAGGGAGAGCAAACACAGTTGCTATGTCTGTGGCCTGGAGATCTGAACAAACTCCAGCCTTTAACCCTTTGACTCCCGCATCATGTCCACTAGCATCCTGCATTGTCAACCATGCTTGCAAAGCGAAAACTTAACTCTTTGACTCTATCACTTTATCCGCCACATTCCTGCAGGAACGGGTGGACAGTGTGTGGAAGTCAAAGGGTTAAGTTTTTGTAGTTGGTTGATAGTGTGCGGGAATCAAAGGGTTAACCATCAGAGGGGAGTTACTTAGGCAGGATCGAACCCAAGACTTAACAATAGGAAGTCTGACATATTACCCACTTGATAACAGCGCCAGTACCTTTTTCATTTTTTCCCTTCTTTGAAAGGGGGCGGGGACTGCCTGTACGTGGCGTGCGTGCATGCTAACTGTATACATGTTTATTTATGTTTTTGGTGTGTGCATGCACGCGTCCGTGCATGCATGCATGGGCATGTGCACTTAAGTGCGTGTGTGAATGTACGTGCGTGTGAGTGTGCGTGGGTTGGGGGGGGGGGTGACCAGAAAAAGAATCGTAAAATCTTTCTCCAGTATGACGTACGTATGTCAGTTTGCTTTAACGTGCGCGTGTCAATGCCACAGAATGGCGTTGCTGGAGGCGAACACTGGGGCCTAAAATTATCCTGGGCCAGAGAGTCAATCCAATCTAACAACCAGACAGTCAACCCACTCTAATAACTTGCATAATGTTGGTCGCCCGCCACTCTCTAAAACTATCGAGGGTGAAGGGGAAGCAGGCTGAAAACAAACTTTTAGGTAAAGCCAATCCCGTGAAGAGAAGGTTGGGCGGGGTAAGTGTCCTTATCAGCCGGTAACACCAGGACCCACAGGTAAACGAATCTTCCGTAACTTTGTGGTCAGGTTTAGATTCTAAAACGTGGAGAGGAGATCTAACAAAACTTGGGCGAAAAGAATGGCACTTTTCACCTTCGACAGACATCCCGAAAAGTGAAAATGAGAACACTTAGCGCCACAACACCTGGTCACAGACAAAGCGAAAGAAAAATCTTAAACCGACGTCGCTGGAAACTGACTGAGCTTAGAAGAGACTTTGAAGAACCAATATGATTACAATGACAGGCGGCATGTGTGCTAATATGTCTGTACCACTGGAAAATCATAGTTTCGTTTCATTTCAATTCAACGAGGGGGTTCCCCCTCTCCCCCTTCCCTCCACCTCCACCAACTTTTTTTTAACGGTGACATTTGAAATGGGGAGTTTGATTCAATACTGATTGATTGATTTGATTCAGTTTTACGTCAGCACCCAACTTCAGGTGATATGGCCGACGGGGATAACCATCCCAGGAAAGTGGAGTTATCTAATCCTACAGGACCACCAGAACAGCAATGAAGTTAACATGGGACGGTGAGAAGGCCGGTTTTAATATAGCGCCCCTGGGATTCGAACCCACAACCATTAGCATGTGAATCCGACGCTCAACCAATTGAGCTACAGAGGGCCGCTTTGATTCAATTTTTGATTTAGTTCAGTTTTTACGTCGACACCCACCTCAGGTGATATGGCTGACGGGGATAACCATCCCAGGGAAGTGGGGGAAGGGGGACCTATCTAAACCTATGCTGACACCACCAGAACAACAATATATGTCAAGATGGGACAGCAATATGGCCAGTTTTAATATAGTGCATTCCGGGATTCGAACCCACAACCATTGGCATGTGAATCCGACGCTCAAACCAACTGAGCTACTGGGGCCCGCCTTTGATTCAAGTCAGCTCGTGGCATTTAAATATGTGTTTGTCTTGACTCAAAAAACTGATATCAGACAGGATTACTGGTTAGTTATCAGTAGCTCTAAAGTAACATTGCACACATTTCTACAATATGGAACGGAAAGTGTCTGGGCTTTTCCTGCATCAGAAATCAATGAATTTTTAAAAATGAATAAGACAATAGGAAGGATTAGTGAAGAGGCATTTGTTATTGTCCTGGTGATGGTGGTGGTGGTGGTGGTAAACTTGTGTATGTTTGGTTGGTTGCTTGGTCGGTTGGTTGGTTGGTTCGTTGTCTGTTTGTCTCTGTTTATTTGTTTTATCGGAGTAAAGGATGGGCAGGGGGAGTTGGAGGATCGTTTTGGCTGGCGGATGAAGCCTAAGTGTCGCGTTGTTTGGGGGTTGATTTATGATGCTGATACTGTCAGTTAATACTGGAGGAGGGAGGGGGGGCTATTTTTTTAAACATTGCACACGGAACTACACATTTCACTGCAATATAACTTTGGTTGTTCCAATGATCGACTGATACAAAGACATAGCACCTCAAGGCTTTGCAAGCACGAAGGTTTATGCGCAGGCTTAGCAGGACTTGTGCCATCATCATTTTGGATCTTCTCCGTAACATGGCATCAATGGCGTCAAGGCATATGGAATTTATTCCGAGCATGTACACGCTATATCAAAAAAAAACTTGAAGTTTATCAATATCTTTATAACTACTTAAATCTGACTCCTAAATCTGTTTCAAAATCATTGGGAATATGAACAGACACAATGGCTCAAAATGGCTGTACTCGAAGAACTTTCTACAAAACATGCCAACGCTTGACTTCGCTTATGTAAACTGATAAACCTCCTTGCGGTAGAGTCCTTTTTTTCAGTCTTCAAAACTTAAACTGTTTTCAATATTTTCCACAAATTCATCACAGAGAGTGGTAGATTGCAGCTATACATCTGTTTATCGTCAAGCAACACTTCCTCGTTTATCTTTACGGGTAAATTGTTTCGAATTTTTTTGTATCAAGAACTGATTACCACTGTATGCATCCCAAAGAAAAGCAACAACAGGACTGGTGTCGGTCCCGTTCGTAAGGACAACACACAGTTGTCTGTCTTAGTCATCGATGTTTCAGAAAACAATTGAGACAAATACTCACATACAGCAATACGCTATAATACAATACAGTACAATATAACACAATCAAATGAATTTTAAAAAAAAGAGAACAAGAGAGAAGAACAAAGACCTTAAGGATCTTTCAGGGTGCTCTATCAATCCAGTTAGGAAGGTCCATTTTCTTGGGGCCCTCCATAAGAAATGTCCGCTTTGCTTTAAACCTATTCTAGTATTTGTACTATTGCCGACTTG
Organism: Monoplex corrugatus; assembly: GCA_030674185.1. Lineage (NCBI taxonomy): Eukaryota > Metazoa > Mollusca > Gastropoda > Littorinimorpha > Ranellidae > Monoplex > Monoplex corrugatus. Next base: position 8,002,312 of record CM060310.1, on the reverse strand, counting down.
TAGGAAGTCTAATCTGAAAGTGCTTGAGACAGAAATATACTTGAAAAGAAATCGCTTGTGGCTGTTAGTGTTAGGATAGGAAGGCTTTGCTTTCAAGCCGCGGGTCCCTACTGCAGACCGTGTGGAGTCTAAAGGCATCTGAAATTGGCGGGCTTACTAAGTGTGACTGGCCCATTTGTGGATCACTTTAACCTTTTCATGCCTTCACCCAATCCTGGAGGAAGCTGATGGACAGGGTGCGGGAGTAAAAGAGTTAATGTCTCACATCTGTGTTATATGTACGTTCCCTTTCTGATCGCCTAGTCCACCCGACGACCTCGACTGGTTTCCGGTCAAGTGAGCAGTCATATGCTGTTACACCAAGTCTTTCCACTGTAAATTACAGGCTACTGATCTGGCTTATCACTTCTACAGTCACAGTCACTTTCAGTGGTCCGCACACAGTTTGCTATCATCATACATTACAATGATGTCATCAAGATTTGATTGACCCTTTTCCTCACTCACCCTGTCCATCAGTTTCCTACGGACTCCTGACAGACATGGTGTGGGGGTGGGGGGGAGGGAGAGTTCAGAAAAGCAAGAGTAGACAAATCGTAACAAACACAGAGGCCTGTTTATTGCAGAACGAGAGCTTACACTGTCTAATCTGACGGCACAGGAACCAGAAGTCATGTTGTTCTATCCAATATGTTTGTGTTTTTCCGGTACCGTACTTGCTTCAACGCTGGCAGTCACTTTGATTCTGACTGCACAGGTTCGAATCTGGCTTCAGTGGAGACAAAATGGGCGTGCTGCCTCCAGCCTGGCTGTGAATGGGTTCTCGGCCTTCTTCACGGTTGGAAAAGGTAAAGCAAATCCCATCCGATAAAAAGAAATGAGGTCTATACTTCCTTTCCTGTGGGCTAAAGCGTTGTTGTTGTTTGTTGTTGTTGTTGATGTTGTTGAAGTTGTTAATGTTGTTGTTACCCGCTGCAGACGTGTGGTGTCTAGCAGTATTGAAGAAAGGCAGCTTGTACTCACAGCATTGCTGTTATTTTCTGGATCACTTTAGTGTCTGACATTTCTCCTGCGTTGTTATCTGGTCACTTTTTTCTATTACCCCCCTTCCCCCTCTTCTCCCCCCCCTCCCCCCTTTACTCCGTTTCAGTTGTCACAGAATCTGGAGCAGTTTTTGACAAAGCTATGATTCGATATGACGATGATGATGATGACAATGATGATGATAACGATGATGATGATGACGATGATGATTATAGTGATGATGATGATGGGGCTGATAATCATGATGCTGCAGGGTTCCATTCTCGATAAAGACTGCGTGAACGGGCAGTGCTCTACATTTACTTTCATAATATATCCTGATGTCAACCAAGCCCGACAGATACAGACACCTGTGGTGTTGATCAATCAAAAACTTTAAGTAACCCCTAAAATGATAAATCTGTAAAGTGGACGCGACCTGACTGTACGGTCTCAGTTTTCCCAGTGATCCCATTGCACGTTCAACTCTGTATGTTCGAGGTGGTCAGGTCCGAAAAATCCCTCCAAGGACTGACGGGATTCGAACCCGCAACATTCCAGTCGTTTGTCTATTGCACTAACCACTGCACCACGATGTTTGGTCGCTTTTATTATCTGTCCAGTCGGCGACCTGGCGGACTCCGTATCGACTTGTTTCCTGCTGACTGACCAGTTACCTGCTGTTACTCCAGATACGTACACTATAAACGTGCACAAGCCTATTACATATACTGTCAATACTGTTATGGTCTACACGTGTTCAGCTTTCTATCAATGCTGCTACTCGAGATATTTATACTATAAATGTGCACAAGCCTATCACATGTAGCCTACTATCAGTTTTTCAATGCTCTACACGCGCTCAGCTTTCTATCAAACTTACAACAATGTGATTATAGGATGTGGAAAGAATTTTTTGTAGTTTATGACAGGACAGTGATTCAGCGCTGAGATGATTCTATATGCGGTAACATCACAACCGCTACGTGGTGGAAGGATCCAAAATAATCTTGTCAAATGTCACAAGTCTGAGTATAAAAAAACTCTATGCCGTGCTGGCGGAGTCTTGAGTCACCACCGTACTGAGGTCTGTCTCTCTCTCTCTCTCTCTCTCTCTCTCTCTCTCTCTCTCTCTCTCTCTCTCTCTCTCTCTCTCTCTCTCTCTCTCTCTCTCTTTATAACAGAGAAAGATATTAGATACTATTGATCTTTACATCTGTCTGTTCTTCATTTTAATGAAAATGTATCTTTGCTTAGGCTCGGTAAACAGACATTTAACGACTATGGACATGAATCTTATATTCTAGACTCGAAAACAAAATCAAAACATAAAACGGTCTCGTGCGAGTGAGGGTTAACTGTTCACAATCTGAGTTACGGGTTCACTGTGCACAACCCCCGAATTCCCAGAAATCAAGAGAAGGCGTCTGTGTGTATAGTAACACAAAGAGATGCCACTATTAACAACAATCTATGATGTGACAGGATGGAATTTAACAACAATATGACAAGACAGGATGGGATTTATTTCTTCATTAACCCTTTGATTCCTGCACCCTGTCCACCAGCATCCTGCATTGTCAACTATGCTAGAAAAGCAAAAACTTAACCCCTTGACTCCCTCACCCTATCCACCAGCTTCTTGCAGGAAGTTGGTCGATAGGCTGAGGGAGTCAAAGGGTTAGCCTACGTTTTGCAGCTGGTGGATAGGTTGAGGGAGTAAAAGGGTTAAAGTGTTTGTTAAACGTGCTGTTCAGAAAGAAAATAACGTGGTCTACTCCGTGCATTATTTCAGGGCCACATGTACAGTCTCACTTTACAGTTACAAAATTTGTTTGTTTCTTCTAAGTCTATACTATGTCGAATCATGTTGCTTGGAGTAGACTGATGATAAAATTCCAGTTTGTGGATCAAACACAGGACTTCTCGTCTTCAGTATAGGCACATGGAACAGAGAACCACAAAGCCACACGCTAGTCTGCTAGATCAGTGTTTGTCAACACGTTCTGACCTTGTTGTCTATCTACCCAAACTCTGCTACAAACTTTCTAATGTCTGCTTCATTAAACAGGCCGAATAACAGTATTAACACCCTTCATAAATTCGTTCTCTCGTTCATAGCCCTCACGGTAGATTAGGCCCCTTTGCCTACTTCTCAGTCGTGTGAATAGCAAAGCGAATGCTTGGTTCTCTTGCTGCATGTTCGTTGATCCATAAGACGAGTACATTTTCCCCCCAAGTCAAAACTAAGATCTGAAGGGATCTATCCCACGTCGCCGCTCAAATGTATTGTTGTACATATAGAGAATAATACTAAGAATATCAAAATACTTGCCTCTAGCCCTATGGTATACTATACTCTCTCCATAACATTAACAGTGTAGCAGTTTTGACGCCTACAATAGCATATAAACCATGTATGCATAAGTTTCTGTAAATATTTACTGAAGTTCTTAGTTTCTGTTGGTGTTACGGTATGTTATCAGTCTGTGCACACTGAATCTGTTGACACATTCTGGCCGGGATGAGAGAAGGGGGAAGGTAGCATGGACAAATACTCGGTTCGGAGTAGGGCCACGGAGAGTATCTCTGATTAGAACAGACTTGTGGAATGGCTTATCACTATATATTATGGGGATTTGTCAGATAACCTCATACACAGAGTGGTTTTACCGTCATTCTGTAAACAGACCTCTTGTAAAGATTCCTCTCCGTATAGATGTCTACTTACGGTGTTACACTTCACCTGAAACTTCGATAAATGCACTAAATTGCTGGTGACTGAAACCACTGACTATACGTATACACACAAACAAAATAACTCCTTGTATGTGTCCTGAGTGCATGCATTAATTCAAAGAAAGAAATAAGGAAGGAAGGAAATAAACTGTAAGAAACAAAATGAAAAGAAACAAAACAAATTGCATCCGTTATCACTGTTCCTTTGCTCTTCTTACCCCTGTGGTTTCAATGTATCGGGTGATTCATCATGGTTATGTATGCAGTCTACACGCTCACGCGGATGACTTATGGCTATGCGCAGTTGTGCGTGTTCTTCTCACTGCCACCCCATAATATTCTGAGTGTGCGATGTTCGGGGTAAATGTAGGCCTACTGACGAGTGTCCACCATTATCATCATTATTAGCGTTTTCATTATTCTTGTTTTTATCATCATCATCACTATTCTTATCATCATCATCAACTTTATCATTATCATTAATTCATTTTTTCTTCCCCGGTTGGAGCCTTCTAAATTATACTCTCTCTCTCTCTCTCTCTGGGCTCGCGCGCGGGGTGTGTGTGTGTGTGTGGTGTGTGTGTGTGTGTGTGTGTGTGTGTGTGTGTGTGTGTGTGTGTGTGTCTGGCTCTGTGTGTGTGTGTGTGTGTGTGTGTGTGTGTGTGTGTGTGTGTCTGTGTGTGTGTGTGTGTGTGTGTGTGTTGTGTGTGTGTGTGTGTGTGTGTGTGTGTGTGTGTGTGTGTGTGTGTGTGTGTGTGTGTGTGTGTGTGTGTGTGTTCGTTCGTGTTGTTGATTGTTTGCTTGAGTGTATTGACGTGTGTGTGTGTGTGTGTGTGTGTGTGTGTGTGTGTGTGTGTGTGTTGTGTTGTGTGTGTGGTGTGTGTGTGTGTGTGTGTGTGTTTGTGTGTGTGTGTGTAAGAGTGATTTGCTTCTCTCTAAAGTTGAACAAAAATTGTTTCTCTTTACGTGATCACTGTTTGAGACGCCGAATTGAAATCGCAGGGTTTCGAATTTTGCGTGAGAAGAGAATCAGACTGGGGATTACCAAATGTCAAGTGCAAATAACTAATCTATTACACATATTATGGTAATGGTACCGTTTGGTTTACGCATGCAAACTTCATATCATCGTTAAGCCAGTGGATAAGTGGCAAACAACAAGAGATTCAATGGCTACAATCATTTCTAAAATCATAACAAATGAACAAGTTCTCTACATACACAAACTAACTATATATTTAATATGAAATACATTATATCGACGGAAGTATAATTATGTATGAAGGTGACTGTTAAAATGTTTTCGTCGGTTGTGGATGCTGAACTTTGTGTACACGATGCATCAACAGATTACGTTTTATTTTCTTCCATAACGGAATTTTATTCGCCAGAGTACTGCGCCACCCCTCTCCCTCTCTCTCTCTCTCTACATATATATATACCTGTATGCGTGTGATTTAATGTTCACCTGTGATGGGAAGATTTTTCTGCAGAATTTTGCAAAGGAAAGCTCCTTTATTGCCGTGCTATGTTTAATGTGCGCTCGGTTTATCTTCCTATCCGAAAGACCAGTTCCCAGATCAGCACTCAAGGTCTAATTGACAGAGCAAGGAAAAAATCCCTGTCCGGCCAGGGATTGAACCCAGGACCTCTCACCTTCCAGGCTGGTACTCTTACCAACTGGGCCTCAGACTTGTACAATGACATTCCTTATAGTGCTTACTGTGTTGTGATTGAAATTTATCACAATAACATCCCTTATACTATTGACTGTATTACAATTAAAACCTATTGTAATTGTCTTATACTGTTTACTGCATTATCATGATCATAATCTAGGTCTATTAATCTATCATTCATCTAAGAGTTTGATTAATACCATAAGAGAAAGACTGATTAATAGAGATTGCTGTAAACAATCTTGGGCAATGTCAAGAAATGAATGTGGCTTGATGTATCAGATCTTCCATCTAGATAAATAAATTAGTAACTTTAGAAAAACGGAGGCAGGATTGAAGGAAGAAAGAAGAAGTTCAACAATGGTAAGTAATCCTTCAGTTGTTGCCGTACAACAGTTACAGTAGTAGACAATGCAAACACGTAGCCTCAGCGACTGACTCACTAACTTGACCTGAATCTGCGTTGGTTCAGTGAAACCTTCAACTCTTGATCTATAGCCTACAGGCCTATTTAGCTGATTACTATTGTTAGGCTTGTGGTGACAATGACTGAAAGATATGAGCAGCATTAACAATAAACTATAGGTGTTTGGGATCATTTGAATACTGTTTTAATTTTAGTTAGTAGATCTACTTTGAAATAGATCTTAATGGCATATTTTAGATCAGTCGTTAAATTTAGATCTAATGATTCGATCATTCCATCCACAACAAACGAACTGATATTTATATTTGATATTTCAAAAACAATACATGTCAGAGAAATATATCAAAATATGAACAAAAAAAGGCAGACCTGAAAAATACACGCTAGACTCTTCGTTCCTTCAACAGAAAAAGCGAAGACAATGAAATGAAAAATGATTTCGGAACTTAAAAGTAAAATTGCCGTTTCATTTTTCAAACATTACCATGATTGACTTACCACTCGGCAATACATCTACAGTCGGGGACGAACAACATTGCAGTGAAAACGAAGCTTCTCGGAAATGAACACCTGACGAATGAGTGAGAACCAACTTTCCAGATCAGCGCATGGTGAGTTCTGTCCCAGGAGAAAGAAGCCATTTTGATGCACAGTCGATCATTATCCGAGTTGCTACATGACGTAATTTAAAGTGGATTGTTTCCCCTTTTCTCTATCTCCCCCCTCCCAAACCCCCCGCCCCCCAAAACTCGGGAAACCTTTGTAAGTCGATTGTTTGTTTGTCTGCTTGCTTGTTTGTATGTATGTTTGTTTTGGGGAGGTAGGTGGGGTGTTTTTTGGGGGGGGTTGTTTTTTGTTTGTTTGTTTTTTTCGTTTTAAAAGGGATAGCGTTTTAATTTTTGGTGGTGGTGGTGGTGGTGTTTGATTTAGACGGGTTTCTTTACAGTTTCTTTTTGGTTTCTTTTTTTTTTTTTTCTTTTGTCGGATGGTTGATTGTTTTTTCGTGTGTGCTTAATTTCTTTCTTTTGTTTTAATATTATACTGTTGTTTGTATGTACGTCGGTTGTTTTAAAAAGCTGATGTGTCGTCAGTGGAACGAATTGGGCCTGTGTATGAGAGAACGTCTGTATGTGTCACTGTGTTTATAGGTGTTATGCGCAATCGACCGATTTGCGCTATCGGTCGATTGCGCTGCGCCATCGATAGATCCATGGTTTGCGCAGCAATCGGTAGATAGCGCTGCGCAATCAATTGATATGGTTGTTTGTTGGTTTGGTCACATGGTGGGGGCAGCAGTTGGATACACATAATTATTATGTTGTGTGGTCACACACACACACACACACACACAGAGAGAAGTAAAAACTAAAATGATTGTACATTCACATTTAGAAATCAAGTACACGAAATGCAAGCAGCAAGTTAAGAATGTAATACATTGTTAAACCTGTAAAACACACACACTCTCTCTCTCTCTCTCTCTGGACTGTCCTCCACTGGATGCCTCTTTGCTCTTTACAAACATGAGTTGCATTTACTCCAGGTTTTCACCAACTTCCTCGACAAGTTTAGACAGGACACATGGTACCATTCATTGCACTCTTCGCACTCGACCATCAGAGTTCCGTCGTCTGGACACCGACAGTCACAGTAAACTTCTGTCTCGACCTCATGAAGAAGTTTGAGCTGGCGATAGTTGACACGGGCAGGAAATTATGAAATGGCTCCTTTGTCAATACATTTTCCGAAATGAATACGTAACAGCATTTCATCAAACTGCAGTTCCGTTGGATCCTCCCCGAACAAAAGCGAAGTTGCAAATGCAATCGCGTATAGTCCACAGTCATTGGCGTTCGGCTGCCTGTCGACGTTCATTACGTTGATGATGAGTTTATCCTCTCTGCAGTGGATGTATTTTGCAATAGTCTTGGTGGTCGTTGGACTTGGTTTCTTTCTAAGTGAGTCGTAAACGCAAACTGTGTTGGTTTCTGTTTGGCCGATATTAGAAACTGTTATCCAAGGCTGTTGTCAGCGTGTATGAACTGTACGAAATCACCAGTTGGAACTTTGAATGAGCAGTTCTGCTGAAGGACAGTATCTTGCAGGCCGGACTGGGTTGGAAATTCCGTTTTCAGTAGTTCGTTTGCTGCTCTCATGTGTCGATCGGTCATCCATGCTGTTCCGTTTATGTCCTGACGCTCTTTCTTTGAGAGAAGTGGTGGCAACTTTGATCCTGTTCCATTGGGTATCTCTCTGTTTGCGCATGTGGATTTCGGATGGCAGTGTGTAGAACATTCAATCCCATTGGCCCGACATGTGCATTTACCAGTTTTGCAGCTACCCTTGCAGGAACAATGTGTTTTCAGGAATCGATTTTCTGGATGATACTTCTGAGCTGCCTCACGTAGAGTTATGCATTTCTCATTGTTCGTCTGAAGATCACCGCTGTACGCCTGAAGATCGCCTCCCGTGAATTTCGTGCTGATCACCCCGTATGCTGTACTCAGCGAATATGTCTTGACTTTGCTCCCATGGATAGAGCTTACGATGGCTGGTAGACGCGGCAAGTCTGTTGATGTTCGGTCCAACTTTGGTACAGCAACGCTGACCCGATCTCCCACAGAAAACTCTTGAACTTTAATTCTTTTCCTCTTGTTGTAGAACTCGGATATCTTGGCAGCTGACACGTATGTGTTGTCCAAAGCTCTTTTGCGAATGGCAGAGTGGCGAGTTGGAGATGGTTGCTTTTCAGGTGTTGCTGGTGGTTCAGGGTGCATTGGCGATGGTAGTGAATGGGAAGTGTCTTCTTGTGACAATGGTGATGGCTGGTTTGTAGAATCTTCTAGTGGTGGCTGTGATGATGGTTGATTATCTTCTTCTAGCGATGGTGATGGCTGGTTGGTAGAATCTTCTAGTGGTGGCTGTGATGATGGTTGAGTTTCTTCTAACGATGGTGATGGCTGGTTGGTGGCATCTTCTAGTGGTGGCTGTGATGATGATGATGGTTGATTGTCTGCTGAAGGTGCAGGCTTGAAAAGGCGTGGTTCTGGAATTGGCATCAATTTTCGGCGTGGGGCTGGAATCGGGTTCTTCACTGACGACGGTTGGCTGAGTTCTTGTGCTTGTTGGCCCACTGGACTGTCTGGAGGTGGTGGCTGGCTAATTTCGTCTTCTTTGTTGTTAGTTTGGTCTTCAACATCACCGACATCTTCCTCTGCAAAGCATCCTTTGGCACCAGGAAATATCCCAGTCGGCGCACTCCTCCCAAAGACAACGTGGTAAGGAGCATCTTTGATAGTCTCTTGTTTGGCACAGTTCATGGAGAATTGTATGCGTGGCAGCCATGATGCCCAAGGATACTGCATTGCATCATCGTCTATCTTCTCCTCTTGCTTCATTGCAGCGATCTTCTTTTCTACAGTTTGATTCCCTCTTTCAACAAGCCCTTGTGACTGGGAATGGCGTGGGCGGCCGTTGACGAATGCTGTCTCTCCTCCCCATCTGCTGAACAGTGCCTGGATAAACTGGTTCACGAATTCTCTGCCATTATCTGAGTGGAACATTTTTGGTGGTCCGAAGTACGCCAAAACCCGCTCTTCAAGTAATCTTGCTACTTCTTCTGCCGACTTCTGCTTGAGTGGAAACAGTACATGATACTTTGAAAAGTGATCCATAAAGTGCCCGATGTAGTTGTAATCTCTGTCTGGTGAATGCCTCATGTCAATGAGATCGACTTGAACCCTCTCAAGAAAGTCTTTGTGAATTATTGGTCGAAGTGGTGGTCTTGTCACTACTGGACAGTTGCTTTAACAGCAAACTAGAACTGGAATAGGGACATCCATCGAACGTGCAGCGCAATCGATCGATGGTTGCGCGATCTACCGATTGCTGCACGAACAACGGATCCATAGATTGTGCAGCGCGATCGACCGATAGCGCAAATCAATCGATAGCGCCAGACATAGGTACGCACTTACCTCCCATACAAACTTCTATGTACTGTATACAAATAATAGTCTCAATCATAGAAAACTTCCATATAAACTTCTATGTACTGTATACAAATAATAGTCTCAATCATAAAAAAACTCCCATATAAACTTCTATGTACTGTATACAAATAATAGTCTCAATCATAGAAAACTTCCATATAAACTTCTATGTACTGTATACAAATAATAGTCTCAATCATAAAAAAACTCCCATATAAACTTCTATGTACTGTATACAAATGACAGTCTTAACCCTAACAAACTCCTATAAAAAAAAAATCCATATAGGCTACTGTATAAATGATAACCTCAACAGAAACACACTCCCATAAAAATAAAAACTATGCACTTCACAGATGATAGTCCTCGCCCTAACAAATTCCCATAAAAGGTTTGTGCACTATAGAAATGATAGTCTCAACACTAACAAATTTCTATAAAAAAAAAAAAACCTTCTATGTAGGCCTATCATGCAAATGATCGTCTCAACCCTAACAAAATTATAGATAGAGAGACAGACAGACAGATAGATAGATAGATATAAAGACTATGTACTGTAAATGATAGTCTCAGCTCTAACGAACTCCTATGAAACCCCTATATACTGTTCAAATGATAGTCTGAACCCAGCAATCTCCTACAAAAAGCCCCTGTGTACTTAACACATGTCACTCTCTACCCTATCAAACTATAACACCTTACATCTATTTTACAAAGGATAGTCTCAATCTTAACTAACTGCTAAAAAGTGTTTTATAATAATAATAATAATAATAATGTACTGTATATTCGATAGTCTCAACCCTGACAACTTCATTTTAAAAAAATGTATTGTACAAATTATAGTCAAGCCAGTCAGATCTAACTCTTTAAATAAAGAAAAAATATTTATTCTAAGTGCATTAAATTTAAGAACTCGTCACACTGCCAACCACAGGTTTATTGCGGAGACGATCATGATATTTGCATTCACGGCTCCAGGCTTGCCTGCTCTGTTACAGTCTGTGTGCGTGTGTGGCTCTCTGTCTGTGTCAGTCTTTGGTGTGTGGCTGTCTCTCTGTCAGTGTGTCATAGTGTGTGGTCGGAGGGGGTTATGTGCGTGCGCGTGCAGGTACGTGTCCACTCATTTCGATGGTATATGTGTGTGCATAATTCAGTTAAGACCCTTCCATGCTGTCATCCTCTCTAACACACGACAGAAACAACAAGCAAGACGTCGACCCTGTGAAAAACATCAACAAGTAGGTATCAACCAATCAGCTGCCGGCTCGGTTTTAAATGTAGTCACATGCGTTAGTTGGTCTTTTTGTTTTGTTTGTTTGTTTGTTATGCTTATAATTTTGTGTATAGAGTAGCAAAGGGTAGCTGTAAGACAAATCCGTTCTCGAATAATGAAGTTCTGATATAATTTCTCCAATTATGAATCAAGAGAGAATAATTCTAAGTCAGTTATTCTGAGTTACGTTTCCTCTTTCACCGTCTTTCCGGTTCCGTCATGCGTAAGGCGCCATATTTGTCTGCAACGTGCGAGAGCGTTTAGATGGTGCGACCACTGCAAAGACATCTTTGGACTGTTGACAGCTACAATGGTGTAGTGCTTGAACATACGAATCGAGATTAGGACAGAAAGCTGCATACCGGCCTGCTTTTTCATTTTGGTTTGTTTATTTTCTTCTTTTTCTTTCTGTTTTACTAGAATTCGATAAACACATGTGACATGACAAAATGAAAATCACTGTCACGAACTGTGACGAGTGTTAAAACTAGGCCTACAATTAATCTGTATCATGTATCTGTTGGATAACGTTGGAATCCAGGGTAAAAGTGCATTTTAGGTGCGTAAATTATTAGCTTTTGATTTATGTTTGAATGCATCTTTTTGCAGTCATGATAAATGATTCTAGATCAAGTATGATCTACTCTAGTGATCTACTCAAATCTCGTGCGTGTATTTTAATATGTGATGTCTACGCACGGCCTGAAATACACACTACTCTTATTTGTTCTGTACAAGTTTCCTCCCACACTAATTTACCATTCACTGCCATGGCCTCAGACTAATTTGACCGATTGTAGTGGGAAGCGACCGAGTTAATAGGGTCTATCTACTAATCTAGTGTCATAGAGTGATAGACTAGTATGCGTTAGAAGTTAATTAGGTTGCCTTCTGTGTGTAGTTTTTATTGGTTCTTTTTATTTAACGTTCGGTGTTTTGACTTATCTTTTGAGCAGAATTGGAAATAAGCCTACCTAGTACCTGTGCATGCTTGCCATTTTGTCGTTAACGGCTTAATCTAAAAAAAAAATTTTTTTAAATACACGCACGAGATTTGAGTAGATCACTAGAGTAGATCATACTAGATCTAGAATCATTTATCATGACTGCAAAAAGATGCATTCAAACATAAATCAAAAGCTAATAATTTACGCACCTAAAATGCACTTTTACCGGAATCCAGTTTACTAGCGTAATTAACGACGTGAGTGGGGTAGGCCTACTTAGCTGTCTTAGTCAGTGGTGGTGAGTGGCCAGCTACATCGTGATCGTTGATAATGTACGGAATCTGTGATTGTACTTCTTTGAAATGAAGCACGGCCGTTCAGACGCCGTGACTTGTGACCTCTTTGTCATGACGGCTTCAGCTGGCCGAGTCGGGCAGCCTCTGTTGAATTAACTTCACAGATGCCATTGACTAAGTGCAGGAGTGTGTTACATTTGCCTCGAAATTTATATTTTGTCAGAGTTTGTACATGATTGGAAAAAGATCATTTTTTTGTTCTGTGTGATCCATTTTGACAATTCATATTTGTTATGTCTGTATTGTGTACGCTTAGGGCCTACTTTTTATGCAAAGTCCTATTGACTAGCAATGCCGTGCGAACCGAAACGCGATGTCAAATTTGTGGTACCAAAAACTGGGGCCGGCCGCAAAATTTGGGGGGTCTTCACTAATTGACAACATTATGATGTGTGTACAGCGAGTGTACCAGAAAAATCAGTTTTAAGTTTACATGTCATAGATCAACAGATAGATACTATAGATTTTAAGTTTAGATAGATTAGATAGATAGATTTGATTTCTATCAAGATTTTGCGCTATATAAATATTGTAATTATTATTAATTATTATACATACATACATACATAATTTTTTTTTCTTTGATTGACTTGATTGGTATTCTTTATGTTGGGTCATATGTACATGTCATGTATATATCCCTAAAAGTCAAACATCTACCTTCTATTTCTGCACATGTATTTTAATGTGTTATATATGATTAAGTGCCAAAAGGTGGGACCCCGATTTAGGACAAGGGGTTGAAAAATAAAGCCTGCTTTAAAGAGTTCTCTTTGGTACTGTCTGATACCTTTCAGTACCAAGCATGATTCTGTAAAAGCAAAAGTTAATCAAAAGCTTGGTTTTGGAAATATCTCAGTTTAAATGTTGGAATGTCTAAAGTGTCGCATGTCAAACATTACAACACAAATGCTCATAACATATTTCTTTTTTATAAATGCTGCAGACCCAAGATACTGTTTTTGTGTCTATGTTAGTATGTAGCATGCCTAAATGTAATGCTATCATCTCTTTCTGATTTTCACACCCTGAACATAATTTATGGACATGTATTGTCGTAATGTTTGACGTGCGACACCAGATTTTTAGCAATTTGCCACCAGGCCCAATCACACTTTTTCTTCTAATAAAACACATCTGCACATTCAACACACACAAAACAAGACAAGCTGTATTTAAGTATTAAAAACAGAAGAAATATATTTGAAGAAAAGGATGATTTTCAAAAAAGTGTCGCACATCAATATTACACCAAATCACAACATGGGTCTTGGTTCAACATCACCAGACTGACACAAACAAAAAATGATGCAAACATTAACTTATGGACCAATCTGAACTAAACATTAATCACTAAGACCATTGAGTCATTGTAACCCATGCCAACAGCATGGGTTAGAGGTGGCTCATCGTCATCAGTAAAGGTCTGAAGCCAACCGTGCTAACAAACTTTGAACAGCTGGCACCTTTGCGTGGACACCTTGTCCATTAACTTAAGTGTGACTTCCCTCACAAGAGATGTGTGTGGCTCCCAAGAGTACATGTAGTCTGCCACACTCCAGCACCAAAGGCCATTTCTGGCTTTTGACATGAAGTGCACGAGTAAGGCTCGATACCTCCCAGGTTCGATACGTCCCAGGTTCGACGCGTCCCAGGTTCGACGCGTCCCAGGTTTGATATGCCCCACACCTCCCACACCCACCCATCCCACACCCACACCTCCACCACACCACCCCCACACCAAACACCCCCCCACACTCACACCACCCACACCACCTCACCAAACACACCCCCACCCACCACCCACATACATCCACACTTGTGGGTGGGGTGTGGGTGTGTGGAGTGTGGGGTGAGTTGGGGGTGTTGGGTGGTGGGGTGGTGTGAATGTGGGGGTGTGCGTGGTGGAGGTGTGAGTGGTGGGTGAGGGTGGTGTTAGTGTGGTGCGGGTGTGGAGGTTTGGGTGTGGTGGTGGATGTGGGGTGCTGGGTGGGGTGGTGAGGGTGTTATTGGTGTGGGTGGTGGGTTTTGGGTATGGGGTGGTGCGAGGTGTGGGTGGTGGGGTATGGGTGAGGGTAGTGGGTGGGGGGGGGGGAGGGGTGAGGTGTTGGTGTGGGACGTTTCGAACCTAGTACGCGTCGAACCTGTGACGTATCGAACCTGGGACGTATCGAACCTGGGATGTATCGAACCTGGGACGCGTCGAACCTGGGACGTATCGAGATGTCCCCGAAGTGCACACAGGCTACTCCCAGCAGTCCGTCCGGCTCCAGCACCTGACAGGGATATTCAACACCTGACCACCTAATCATATAGGTGTTTCCTGTAACAGGAAACTGATATGGCTTCCTGAGGATGACCAAGGGAACAAAATGGTTCGGGGTCCAGTGTTCCGCAACCATGTCGTCCTGGACGAAGACCACATCACTGTCAGCTTCTTGTTGTTTGTGCAGCCATGGGCACGGATGGTCCTGTTGCAGTGCTTCTGGTATACTGGCTATCCAAGTGATGGAAATACTGACTGCACAGGCCTGTTCAGGGCAATGGAGGCAGCAAAAAACTGCCACAAACCTGTGTAGACAGCATTCCCAACCACTGCCATGCATTCATTCCTGAAAGCATCCTCTGGTGTAGCACGGGGTGCAGATGTCAGCACTGCAACATAGATCACATGCTCTGCATTGAGGTTGTCTGATGGTGCACACCAGTTCTGGCCATCAAGAAATAATCCTTCCTGCAGACACAAAAAATTACAAATTGCAACAAAAATGTATTATCAAATGTCAAAATCACCACAAATGCCTTTGTTGTAAGAAAGCAAGAAAACCATTTCTCTATTTTGATGTAAGCTAAGATGCTTTGTTCTGTCGTCAGAATACGATTTCCATCGGCTTACTGTATGAAGCTGACCAAAATCAAATGAACGACAAAACCTGCTTTGTCGATATTTGTAAAAAAATACTGCATGGTGTGGTGTCGGTCGTCAAAAAGTGTCACACGTCAAAACAAGGAAGAGTATTACAACATACCTTCATATGCAGACAGTTCCTCATCAGCAGCAAAACTCCTGCGAAATGCACGTGACCACAAACCAACGTGTAGACTAACCCACGTGTGTACTGGAAGTGAATAACATCGATTTTTGCGATATCGTTGAAATGAGAAAGAAAAGTTTGGGCTGGGTGTCGGACGTCAAACATTACAACACATTTTCGCGACGGTAACAATCGCAATTAAAAAACAGATAAGAATACGCTCAATACTTTTCACTCAAATAATGATTAAACAGTCGTTTCCAGAGTACAAAATGACACCATTTTGGAATCTCTAACCCAAAACATTTGTAAGAACAGCACGCTCAAAGTTTCGACGGCGGTCTTACAACACGTTATAACATGTGACACCGAAAATTTGAACGGCCAGAATAGACGCATCAAGAAATTCCGATCCATTCGGCAAGTTTGTGTATGTTAATCGAGGTACATTTTGCTCACATGCTTAGTTTCAAGTGCTTTAATCACACCTAGGCTGAGCACGGCATCTTCATTTAGTGCTGACTACGAAATGTCCGTTTTCGACGCCATGATTTTTAAGACAATTTTGTACAATATTGCATGTGTAGAGCAAAATACAGAAAAAATTAGGCTTGAAGTTATCTCCACTATCAGTACATTCATTCTTCCACACAAACCAAAAGAAGAACACGGGTTTCAGATG
>CM060310.1:7951156-7983656 GCA_030674185.1 Monoplex corrugatus | reverse complement strand
CACTGGTTTCAGCTTCTGGATAAGGTGGTCACAGAAGAGGGAATCAAAGACATGCCTGCCCAGATATTCAACACTGATGAAACGGACTTTGTAACTGACCCCAAGACCGACACCGTTCTTGCTCAAAAGGGATCAAAGAGAGTCAATCAGAGCATTGGGGGTTCCAGGACCCTCATCTTCAGCTCCCTCTCCAGGACCCTCATCTTCAGCTCCCTCTCCAGGACCCTCATCTTCAGACATGCCTTCATCATCATCTTCATCCCCTTCATTGAGAGACTTCTTCCTTAAACAACTGACTCCCCACTTCCAATCTCCAGCAAGAGGGAGATCAGCAAGAATCCAACGATTCCGAAACGGGGAGAGCCTCACAGCAGATGAGAGCATCACCAGACTCATGGAGACATCTGCTGCTAAGGAGGCTGCTACAGCATCCAGAGGACGTGGCAGAGGGAGAGGAAAGGGGAAAGGCAGGGGTAAGAGAACACCAGGACAGGAGACACCATCACCACCACGATCAAGGAGTCCACTATCAGCATCGGGGGGACACCGACACTAAGGAAGGTCGCAGGTGTGGTAGAGGTGATGGTATAAATTGGGTTCAATGTGACATATGTGATTCCTGGTATCACACACAGTGCACCAGCATCAACATTTCTTTCGAGGACCTCCAAAATGAGGAATGGATTTGCGATTTTTGCACGCAGTAGCCCCGGTGCTTAATGCCCCGGGAGGTGGTGCCTATTGCCCCAGGTGACCGAAATTTCTGGTAAGCTAACCTGACTTTTTAAAAAAAATTTAATAAATATATTTTCTTCTCTGATGAACACAAGTCAATTGGTATTTCTTTAAACAAGACCCCACTAATATATTTTGCCCTTGGTAGGCCAAAAAAACTTTTAAAACTAACTTTGATTTAGATGAAATACAGAATTAGTGAAAAAGGTGGTGCCTAATGCCCCGGGTTCTTTTGATAGGGCCATGCTTTGAATTAATCGCAACCCGCAGCTTAAACAATAAATGTTCCAATAATTCTGGTGATACCTGCTTCATCAGCTTCGTTCACCTGCAAGACTTTGTCAGCACATAGGGTTTTGCATCTATAGAATCAGGAGTCTGCCAACTAACTGCTGGCAGATATGGGTGGAGTGCTTGAGGAATTGTCCTGGTGTGTTGAAAGTTTTTTTTAACAAACTCCAGATTCATGGATATGCTCTCATGGTGACCTCACTTTCTGTGCATTTGGAGGTGTGCTGGAGAGCCAAAATGAGTGGTATGGCAGCAGTGACTCATATGTATACACACACACACACACACACACACACACACACACACACTCATGCATTCGCATACTCACACACACACACACACACACACACACATACACACACACACACACACACACACACACACACACACACACACACACACACACACACACACACACACACACGACTGACCCTTGCCTTCTAACAAGCACAACTGTTGCATGTGTGCCTAGTAAACAAGAGTATCCAAGTCCCCTTATTAACCCTTTGACTCCTGCACCCTATCCATCAACTGCAATAACTCAACCCTTTGACTTCCCCAACCCTATCCACCAGCTATCTGCAGGAAGCTGGTGGATAGGGAGATAGAGTCAAATGGTTAAGGTTTTGCTTTTCTAGCATGGTTGACACTGCAGGATGCTGGTTGACAGGGTGCGGGAGTCAAAGGGTTAAGAGTGAATAAATAAATAAGTAAATAAATAAAAGATAACCCATCACCATTAGCATTATCAAGTTTGAAGGTAGCTGCCACAGCAGACACCACAACTCTCCTCTGTTTACTCTGGTCTTGACTTCATTGTGCTAAGTAGATTTTCACACCAATGATGTTGGTGATGATGTTAATATAGGAAGTGTGTGGTCAGCCTGAGTTTTTTTCCACCTCTACTTTTCCTTGCAAAACTGTTATATTGGGGTTGTCTTGGTGCTGCGGGTTGCATGATCAATGGATTTCATGTTTCATTGATTTCTGCCAGCAGTGACGTTGGACTATGACTCGTATGAGCTTGTTCAAAATGCTTTCATTTGTTCTTTAATCATTCCATTTGACTCTACAAAGCTGCCTGTAGAACCACATTGTATCTCTGCAGCTTCAATCTTATTTTCATCTGCTTTTCTGTATGTCCTGATTTCACAGCCATATAGTATTACCGGCCAGATCAGATAGTTTGTAGTTTTATTTTAAAGGCTTTTGGTATGTTTTCGACTTTTCCAGATGTTACTGTCTTGGATCATATTTTTGTTATGTCATTTCTACTCTTATTTTGATATCTTTGGTACAGGAAATATAAATAATAGAATAGTAAGATGTTCTCTCTCTCTCTCTCTCCATTTCTCTCTCTCCCCCATCTCTCTCTCTCTCTGTCTCTGTCTCTCTCTCTGTCTTCCCCCTTCTCTCTCTCTCTCTCTCTCTTCACCCCTTCTCTCTCCCCCCCTCCATCTCTCTCTCTCACTCTCCTCCCATCTGTCTCTCTCTCTCCCCCCATCTCTCTCTCTCTCTCTCGCTCTCCTCCCATCTCTCTCTCTCTTACATATATTTGCTGAAATTTTATGAAAGTATTTTGTTTTGCTTTTTGTTGTTTTTTTTGTTTGTTTGGTTGTTTTTTTTTGTTTTTGCTTGTTTGTGTGTGTGTGTGTGTGTGTGTGTGTGTGTGTGTGTGTGTGTGTGTGTGTGTGTGTGTGTGTGTGTGATAAAATAATAAGATGAAGTATTAGAGCTGCAAATGATAGAAAACCTGCTTTCCATGCAGAATATCCAGTCAGCTAAAATATGACATGATGTATGTAGCTCGCACTTCTGTATGAAAAATGCCTGGAAAAAAAATAAAATGAATAGTGTTAAGCTACACAGTAACTGGAATGAAGACAGATCTAAAAAGCAGTGATTTTTTAATTCAGTGAATAAAATTAAGCAAGGTGAGAATTTATTTAAAATGCATTTTATTAAGCTGCATGAATAAAACAGAGCTAAGCAGCAGTGATTAATTCATTGAATAAAGTCAAGTCATGGGGCAATTTATTCTAAATGAATTAGATTAAACTACATGGAAACAAAGAAAGATGTAAACAAAAGTGATAAATTCAATGAATAAAAGTTATGTCAGATGGGAATATATTATCAATTTATTATAACTGAATGAAATTAAGCTTCATTTGAATAAAGACAGATATGAATAGCAGTGATTCATGCAGTGAGTAAAGTTAATTAATCTCTGTTGGAATAAAAACAAACCTGAAGTTAAGCTGTATTAGCATACAGGAATAAAAATAAACCCTAACAGCCGTAACTACTTCTTGTATTAGTTATTAACCCCACTATTACCAAATATCAGTGCGCCCGTTATGCCATGGAATATTGCACATGCGATGTTCACATCACTATATGTCAAACTGTTTGGAGTGTATTTAACCCGGATATTTTGCCCATTGACTTGATAGATACTGTTGATTGCTACTCAGAATGTTCATCATCACATATGGGTTTTTTTTTATCACTCTAACAGTGAATCATAAACATCATGTCATCAGCCCAGAAACTTTCTTAACTTTATTTTTGGTGTATAGACTGCACTTCCATGCTTCTCTCTCTCTCTCTCTCTCTCTCTCTCTCTCTCTCTCTCTCTCTCTCTCTCTCTCTCTCTCTCTCTCTCTCTCTAAAATGCAGAAATTTATAGATAGTAAAGTTTGTAGAGATCTTGAAATTGCTGAAAGTTGGTTGACATTTGAAGTTAGCAAAATTGAAGGTAACCAACGATACATTACCGAGATAAAGAAAGGATTTGGGTGAAGAATTAGAATTCTTCAAGTTAAGCAGATTTTTAAGTTGTCTGGCCCTAAAATTAAGCGACTCATATTATCTTAATTTAATGCTTAAAGCGCTCACACCCAAAATCTGAGGCTAAGCAGGATCACACTTGGTGTCCACATGGATGGTGACTAGATGTTGAATATATAACTCCAGTCTGCCCAGTTCTACATAAGTGCCTGTCCCTCTTTAGGAATGGGGAAAGATCAGTCCACAAGAAAGACAAGAATGGCATAGCCCTCACATTGCCGATCTCATGAGAAGCTGAAGTTGATCACAACTTTCTAACAGCTGCTCAGTTTATGGTTAAAGCCTTACACAGAAGACCCTCGCAGTTTGTGAGGTGTTTGGTCTTTTGGGTAGTTTCTCAGCCACCAGTATCGTGTGTGTGTTGTGTGTGTGTGTGTGTGTGTGTGTGTGTGTGTGTGTGTGTGTGTTCCTTTAAGATTTCTGTTTTGTATTTCATACCAGTTTATTGTGTCAAGTAAAAGGTCTGTTTTTTGTCTGCTTGTTTTTGTCTATGCTTACCTTTGCAAGGGGAACAACTTTGCTTTCCCTCTATTGGGGCTGTAAAAATACAGTCTCATTTACGTTTCTTGACAGTTATGGTCCTTGGCTGTCATTGCTTGAAAATAATTTTGAAAACTAGAAATCGACTGAGAAGCTAATGTGCTTTCCAGGGGAAACGACTCTGTATCTCCTATTTGAAGTCTTAGAAATAGTAGTTATTCCACCACCTCTGCGTGTGTGTCTGTCTGTCTGTTTCTGTCTCTGTCCCTCTCTCTCCCTCCCTCTCTCTCTTCTTCTTCTTCTTTTCTTCTTCTTCTTCTTCACCTTCACATATTTTCTTTTTTTTTCTTCCTACCTTTGTGTGTGTGTGTCACTTTGTGTGTATGTGTGTCACTTTGTGTATGTGTATATGATTTTGGTCATTTGTTGTCTTGCACATTATCCTGATGGTGTAAAGTGAGAATTATGACATGCACAAGAAGGATTTTTTACCAACTGTTGATTGGAAAGTCATTTTGCTTTCTTTAACTTTAAATCGTTTTGCTTTCTTTAACTTTGAACTATTGTTGAAAATGGTGCATAGATTTAAATGTAGCTGGAAAAATGGGCGCATGCAGTCAAAACTGAAAGATAATAATAATAATTACAATATTTATATAGCGCAAAATCTTGATAAAATCAAATCTAAGCGCTGAAGCAGACACACACGCAGGCACGCACGCTCGCACACATACAGACACACACACACACACACACACACACACACACACACACCACACACGCATGGCTATAAATGGGGAGAAAGAATAAAAGCAATAAAAGCAAGAATAAAAGCAATGGAAAATTATAGAGAGCATAGCATACAATTATATATTATAACCATGTGATTCCCTCCGAGCGGAGACAGGCTGCAGAGGGGAGGGTTGAGTGAGGTTAGGATTTTATGCAGGAGAGAAAAGGTGAGTTTTGAGAGCGGACTTGAAGGAGACAAAAGTAGGTTGCTGACGGACTGAGAGAGGAAGTTTGTTCCAGGAGAGTGGACCAGAAACAGAGAAGGCTCATAGACCATAGGTATTGAGCTTAGTGCGTGGAAAGCGAAGAGTCAGAGGATCAGAGGCAGAGCGGAGGGTATGTGAGGGAACATAGATCTCAAGTAGGCTTGACAGGTAATCGGGGGCTGCGTTAATGAGGCTTTTGTAGCACATGGTGTCTAGTTTGTACTGTATGCGCTTTGATACAGGGAGCCAGTGAAGTTGTGCCAGGAGAGGAGATATGTGGTCAGCTTTTTTCTTTTTGAGTACAAGGCGTGCAGCATTGTTTTGAATGCGCTGTAGGATGTGAATGGTGGAGGCAGGAAGACCAGACAGGAGTGAATTGCAATAGTCAATGCGAGACATTATGAAGGAGAGAACGAGTTTTGCAGTTGTTTCGACAGAGAGATACTTCCTGATCAGCTTTATACGATGGAGATGATAGTAGCAGGATCTGGCAGTTTGAGAAACAAAGTTGTTCATGGAGAGGGTAGAGTCAATGCAGACACCAAGGTTTTTAGCTGAATCAGAAATTGGTCAATTGATGCATGAACTGAAAGATTTCACAAACAAACATACATGTATAAATAAGTAAATAGATAAATAACTACTGTGTCTTAGTACCGTATTCTTATTATGGAACTAGTTGATGGAATACAAAATTTCAGTTTCAGTTTCAGTTTCTCAAGATGACGTCTCCGCACTCGGAATGAATTCCATATGCACTAACGTCACAGGTGCCTTGTGATGGAGAAGATCCAGAATGATCACGGCACAAGCCTTAAACCTGTAGCCTACATAAAGCCATGATCTGGCCAGGTCCTGAGGTCTTACCTAGATAGTTCCATAACCCTGGGGTCGTGTGTGGGGGTGGGGGAGGTGGCAGAGACCTCAACAATTCCCAGGGCCACCACCACGAGGGCGGCGCCCATCCCCTCTTCCTTGCTTCAAGTTCATGTTCATATTTTCCATTTTTTTATTGGTTTTTTTTTTTTTAAATCAAGACTTCAAAAAGGCAAGAAGGCTAATTGGTCTTCAAGGGGTGGGACTGGGAAATCAACCTCTCTCTCCATTGTTTTATACCAAGGCAGATGGGCAGTGCCCTGCTCGTCACGATTTTCAATTGCTGTGGGATCTTTAGTGTTCACAGCCAGAAGGCGCTCGGGTTCAACTCGTTTTTCATCCCCTTCCGAAGGACTAGATTTTCAGTTTGATTTTCCAGTCAAACTGAGGAGAAAAGTCGAGGCCTCTACAGGGACCTAACCCTGGAACCTCGAGTTTAGATATATTGGAAGGTGAATGTCTGAACCATTTTGCCACTTTTCTCCCCAGCCTGCTGACTGTATGAAATACAGAAAATGAAGCAAACAAGACACTTGCCTATCAGACTTGAACATACCCCAGCCCAGTGTCTTTGTGTGTGTGTGAGACAGAGGGAGGATGACAGCTTGGGACAGGGGAGATTTGGTCATTGTTGGGTGATTATTTTGGTGAATGATGAGAGTGTGCGCGTTGGTTTGATTCTTGAATCGAGGTTTAGCACCCGATAAATGTCATTATTGTTATTGTCATGATTATGCTGCATTGATATGTGTGTGTCCGATTGTTTATAATACATGTATATAAAATGTATTTATATGCCTCAGTCCCACCCCTGCACCTTTTTTATGTCAGAGATTAAAAGTACATGGGTTGACCAACTTGCTTTTTTAATTGTTATTGATGTTGTGATTTTGTTGTTGTTGAGTGGAGGTGGAGGTTGTGGATTTAGCTGAAACTAAAATAGCAAACACACCCGGTAAAGTCATTTATATTTTCCCATGTCTGAAGAGAAGTGAAATTTGCTTTCAGATCTCCCTGCAGACATGAAATAACATCAGTGTTTTATCACCATTGCCAATTACATAACTGAATATAACATCATGACAACTTCATTTATGATTACATAATTGAATATAACATCAAGACGGCGTAATTAATGATTGCATAATTGAATATAACATCAGGATGACTTCATTAATGATTACGTCACTGAATATAACATGAAGTGTAGGCCTACTTCATTAATGATTACATAATTGAATATAACAGCAAGACAACTTCATTAATGATTACATAATTGAATATAACATCAAGACAACTGCATTAATGATTGCATAATTGAGTATAACATTCTAAAAGTAAACTTCATTAATGATTACATAGTTGAATATAACATCAAGACAACTGCATTAATGATTGCATAATTGAGTATAACGTTCTAAAAGTAAACTTCATTAATGATTACATAGTTGAATATAACATCAAGATAACTGCATTAATGATTGCATAATTGAGTATAATGTTCTAAAAGTAAACTTCATTAATGATTACATAGTTGAATAAACAGCAAGACAACACAATGATTACATAATTGATTATAACATCAAGACAACTGCATTAATGATCACATATTTGAATATAACATCAAGACAACTTCACGAATGATTACATAATTGAACATAACAATAAGACAACTTCATGTATGCCAACTGCCGTACCACATTGAAAACACCGATTCTCTACCGAAAGTACATCTGGCCCAGTTAGTGTGTAGATGGATGACCACCAGGGAACACAATTGCAGTTGGAATCCTTTTGTTTTACTGCAGGCTGGCTGGCTGTGTTGACAGAGCCATGAGCTCCAGATTTGATGTCTTGAGTTCAATCCCTTTCTGCAACATGAACATCGGCTGATTTTTTTTTTTTTTTCTTTTTTTTTTTTTTTTTTTTCACTTTACAACGAAAACATGAGAAATCTAGAAGAAGACCCTGGATTAAAGGTTGGAGGGAAAATGATAAACAACATTCGATACACAGATGACACCGTGCTAATTGTAGAAAATGAAAGGGACCTACAAAACCTTGCGAATATACTAGAAATAGAAAGCAAAGGTAAGGGGTTGGAACTAAACAGCAGGAAGACTGAAGTCATAGTGATCAGTAAAAACATGAAATCCCCTCATGCAAAATAACAGCAAACAGCACAACCTTGAGACAGGTTAAGTTTAAATACCTGGGAACAATCATTTCATCAGACGGCAGATGCACATCAGAAATAGCTGGCAGAATCGGCCAAGCCAGAATAGCATTCAAGGAGATGACAAGCATTCTTACCAACAAATGCCTATCAATTAACATCAGGAAATGAGTTCTTGAATGTTATAATAGAACCAATACTGTTGTACGGATGTAAGGCGTGGACAGTCAGCAGGCAAAGCCAAAACAAGATTGAAGCAGCTGAGATATGGTTTCTAAGAAGAATGTTGAGAGTTCCATGGACAGCAAAGAAAACAAACGAGACAGTCTTGATGGAGGCAGACACAAGTAGATCATTCATAAGAAAAATTAGGAAAAGACAGGCAACATTTATAGGCCATTTGATGAGGAAGGGGGATTTGGAGCACCTGGTCACAACGGGAAAGCTGGAGGGAAAGAGAGCACCAGGTAGACCCAGGGAGAAAATGCTAGACAAACTTGCAGAGTGGCTGAAGCTGAGGAGGGTGGAGGAGATGCTTAGGGCACAAGAGATAGAGACAGATGGAAGTCCATAATCACCAACGCCATGCGGCAGGGCACCTGATGATGATGATGATGATCGGTTTTTACGACATGCGCCTCAGGCGATGTGGCCGATGGAGATAACCATTCCAGGGAAGTGGGGGAAGGAAGGATTTATCTAATCCTATACTGACACCACCAGAACAACAATGATGTTAAGATGGGACAGTGAGAAGGCTGGTTTTAATGTAGCGCACCCCGGGATTCAAACCCACAACCATTAGCATGAGCATCCGATGCTCAACCAACTGAGCTACTAAGGCCTCTTTTTTGCCCTTCTTAATGCTCAATCATCCTGGTGTAAGCTTTCAGTATTTTAGAGGAACTGGTCATCTCTCCCTCTCCAATTCAATATCTTGTCGGTGAATAGTTTTGCATAGCTTTGAGGAATCTTTACTGGCATATTTTGATGGAGCACATATGGAATTGTCCAAGTGTGATGAAGGCCTTCTGACCAAACTATGAACAAACTGAGGATGGAATAAAACAGTAGCTGAAGTCTTTATTTGGTTACCTAGTAGTAAAAAAACCAAAGTAAAGACCCGAAACTTTAAAGAAAAACAGAAAGCGACTTATGGTTTTGGGACAGAAGGACATAAGCTCGTGTACTGGTCACATGCATTTTATGACATATCCGGGCACGGGCAAATGAAAAACACAACACAGCTGGCTTGTTTCATTTGATTTATATTAACTCTTACTTCCTTCAGCTAATGCCACGAGTTTCCACCATCTTTCTGCTTTTGGACAGGCGAAGGAAGTCAGATTATAGAGCTGTGCAATCAAGACCTGATGTCTCGAGTTCCATCGAAGCTCGCAGCTGAAGGAAATTGTCTCTTCTCTACTCTTCTTAATGTTCCAGTAATTTTTTTTTTTTTTATTAATTAACACTAATTACAAAATGGAAACAAATTTTGTTTCATATGCTGATGTTATGCAAGCAGTGTAGTGTTATTTTTAAAAAAAATTAGGTTTCCATACATTGAAAACGGGGCATCTGTAAAATGTTTAAAGATACTCAACCATATAAAGTTTGCTCTGTAAGTAAGGGAGCTCGGTTACATGTATTAAAAATCATAATTGAAGACAAAACTAGGTTCTAGACTTAAATGTTGGTATAAATAGAAGACAAAATTTACCACTCCCTCCCTGCCTCTCCCCTCCCCCTTCCACACACACACAAACAGACATGGAGTTAATATCTAATATTTTGAGTTCAATCCAACCTGCAGCATTTGAAACTCGCCTGTTCACTGTCCATCTTACTGTTTCCATCATTCTGGTGATGCCAGCTTAGTGTGCCTGTCCCTTCTTCCCCCTTCCCTTTACATTGCAAGATCATGCAAGTGTTCAGGGTTTTGCGCAGGCTCAAGGAGTCTGCCAGATAATTGCTGGCAGATTTGGATGGAACATATATGGAATTGCTCAAGTGCAATGAATCCCTCTTGAACAAATTCCAAACTCCAGCCATCTTTCTATGATTGCTTTGAAAACACAAACAGTGTAGGCAGAATATAAACCAAAAAATGTTAAAATGTTTAACATAAATATGAAATATGAATAAAAATGACCGTAAAAAAACAACTTAAATAGCGATTACCATTGTGATTTACATAAGGATGTAATCTTCAAGGCTGTGAAGAAACAATGACGCTGCAAAATTATCACAAACAACAAAGAGTGTTATCTGAAACTTGAATGAAAAGAATTTTGCTGTTAGGTAAAGGAGTTTTTGTTGAAAATTTTAAACCACAGATCGTATCTAAACATATCCATCTGTAGATGTTATTCAAAGTTCCCCCACCCCCTCCCTGGATACTCTTTAACTCTTTTCCTCCCGCACCCTATCTACCAACAAGAAGCTGGTGAATAGGATGAGAGAGTCAAACTCAAAGGGTTAAGTTTTTGCTTTGCTAGCATGGTTGACAACGCAGGATGCTGGTGGACAGGATGCGGGAGTCAAAGGGTTACAATATCATCAAAGAGACGGAAAGACTGAGGCCGCTGTAATACGGAGAGAGACAGTAGTATGTACCGGTATGCACAGTTTGTACACAGACTCGTGTGTGCACGAATACATGCACGTGTGTGCACGAATAGGGGCCTACATGCAAAGACACAGAAGGCTTTCCGTATCAGCATGCAAAGACACAGAAGGCTTTCCGTATCAGCATGCAAAGACACAGAAGGCTTTGCGTATCAGCTAAATCACAGGTGTTAAGTTTAGGTACGAAAGGATGTCAGAGTACACCGTATATTGCCGACCGATCACGGATCAGCAGTTTACATCATGATGATTTATACTACCGTGGAAACGGGTGTGAACAGAAAGTAATTAAGCAAGCCACAGACAAAATCTTAAACAAAATCCACGACAAAGCCAAACTGTGTGACTGCAGACCCGTTGGCCTGCCTGACATCGAGGAGACTCGACTTACCGACTAGCCCCGAGGCTCACAAATAGGTCATGTAAAGGTTAGCGGTAACTTGGCAGGCCTATTGGCTATTAGTCTCAGGTGAAACGTAACAACACTAACGATAGGCTACTTTCCACACCTCCCTCATAATTGTACATAAGCCGAGTCGTTTGAGACTGCCTGTGGCCTTCGCGACGGTAAGCAAGGGTAGTTGACCTTTTGACCCTAGAGCTAGGGGTTTTGCCGGCTGATGTCAGGCCATGGTATCGAGGTTCTTCAGCCGGGGATGATTTTTAGCGTGCTGGTTGGATCTTTCGACAGCGCCGTGGACTCAGGATCTGATACTTCGAGTTCAGTCCCATCCCGGAACAGTAGGCATTGGCCTGTTTGCTGCCCATCTTCGAGTTTCAGTAATTGTGGTGGTGTCAGTTTAGTGTTTCATATGTCTTCTGTCCCCTCCCTCCCTTCACACTCCTCAGATCAAGACCTAGCCAGGGCACTGGGTTTTGTGAAGGCTCAGGGAGCCTGCCAGGTAAGTGCTGGCAGATTTCGGTGGAGCGCATATGGAATGAATCCTTGAACAAACTCCAGTCTCCATTCAATCTGTTGGTGTCAGCTTAGAGTTTCTATAACCTGTCCCGTTCTACCCATATCCACCGTCTCTTTTGATTCAAGATCTTGCCAGCGCGCAGGGTTTTGCGCAGGCTCAAGGAATCTGCCAGATAAACAGATAGAAGATTTGATGGAGAGCGTATGGATACGGAATGTGTCCGATTTAAATAAACTCCGAACACCTTGCCAAGCCTGACCGGGAGTGACCTAAACGTCTGCTCGAGCGATCGACGACAGATTGGCTGTAGTAGTAATCTGGACCTCTGGATTGACAGGCTTTGGGGAAATTTTTTTTAATCAATAAAAGAATTTTTCATTGTTACCGGTGCTGTCATTTTGTTGTTCTTCTTCTTCTTCTTCTTCTTCTTTCTGTGACTAATGTTGTATGGTCTTTCTGGAACCAGTATGATTCTTCCCGCAACCTCTACCTGGCAACTCCGCTTTCGAACCTCGGCCTTTGTAAACAGTTTCCTTGCCTTTCCTCTACAGAAGTGTGTGTGTGTGTGTGTGTGTGTGTGTGTGTGTGTTTGCGGCCTTTGTAAACAGTTTCCTTGCCTTTCCTCTACAGAAGTGTGTGGGTTGGTTGCTCTTTTCATGGAAAACATGTCGCCATAATACTGTGCCACATCTTTTATTTCTTCTTTACGACCAAAATAAAAAAAAAAATAAAAAAAAAGGAAATTTGCCTGCCGATTTTTACCATGACATCTCTTACCAATGTGTAATGTACACGAGACCTCAGGTTTGTCAGCTCATCCAAAAAATTAATAGGGCCTACCATATGTGCCACCGGCGATCGAACCCTTGACCTCATGCTTTCCGTGCAGTTTGGTTCGACCAGCTGGGCCACACTACTCCACGTGTGTGGAGCGATCAGTTGCCCGCTGTATTTCTATGATGGAACTATGTCTAATGATGATGATAACCTAGTCATGTATGCTGATTATACTGATTATGTATGTATGATGATGATAACCTAAGTCATGTATGCTGATTATACTGATTACATAAAGATCGACACTGATACTCAGTTTGTTACAACACCAAACAGCATCCATCCCTTCGTCTCCAGAGATCACGGACTTGTGCGCTGGGGGCAGGTTTGAGATAAAAGCCCCATGACCCAGAGGTCGTTTTGAGGAGTGAGGTGGTAGAGACCTCAACTTTTCTCGGGGTCCGGCATTATGGGAATGGGTGCCCATCTCCTCCCCCTCTGCTGCTTTACCTTTTTACCAACTTTGAAGGTTGTCAGGTACCCGTTCACAGCTGGGTAGACTGGAGGCTACATGCTTATGTAAAGATCCACGGGCATGGTTGGTACACTTGAAAACTCCTGCAGGCAAATTAGACGGAGAGTGCTATTCTATGCGCTAATCAGGCCTCGTTCTGCGGTACGGTACAACTGATTTTGCATTCCTCTGCATCCACTGCGCAAGCCGGGGCTGGGATATAAAATTGCATGAAAGACCAGCTCTTGCCCATTAAGTGTGTCTCCCCACTCCACACTGCTGATGAAATCCTGGAGAAGGCAATTCATTTTTTTTTTTTTCAATTTCTCAAGATGACGTCTCCGTGCTCGGAATGAATTCCATATGCACTAACGTCACAGGTACCATGTGATGGGGAAGATCCAGAATGATCACTGCACAAAACCTTAAGCCTGCACATAAACCCACGAGCTGGCCAGGTCCTGAGACCCTACCTAGGTAGTTCCATAACCCTAGGATCGCAGGGGAGTGAGGTAGCAGAGATCTCAACTTTTCTCGGGGCCAGCATCACGATGGAGGCGCCCATCCTCTCTCCCTTGCTTCAAATTCATATTCAGTTGAGTTTTTTTAACCAAGATTTCAGAAAGGCAAGAAGGCTAATTGGTCCTCAAGGGGATCCCCTGGAAAATCAACCTATCTCTCCACTGTTTTTTTGTTGTTGTTTTTTATACCAAGGCAGCCGGGCAATGCCCTGTTCTTCACGACTTTCAACTGCCGTGGGATCTTTAGCGTGCACAGCCAGAAAACACACAGGTCCGACTCGTTTTTCGTCCCCTTCCGAAGGACTAGAAAGACGTTCAGTTCGATTTTCCGGTCAAACTGAGGAGAAAAGTCGAGGCCTCTACGTGGAGCGAACCCTGAAACCTCAAGTTTAGTTATTGGCTGGCGGACGTCTGAACCATTCTTCCACTTTTCTCCCTTGAAGAAGGCAAGAACCAGTAGGCTTCACCTTGACACCAGCGATGCACTGAAGTTGTCGGAACGAGGCAGACTTTAGCAGCGACAAGGCAGAGAACAACAGCGTACCGGTATTACCTTGAGGACTTCAACACTTTTATCAGATCGACTCATTTTTTTCTTCAAACGAGAAATAAATCGGCTTCAATACACAAACATGACGGACGCGATAGTCAAGTGGATAAGACATCCGATGTTTTGGGATGGTGTAGGTTCGATCCTACCTGGGTAGGCCTGCTTCCCACCTGGTGGTTACGGTTACAGGAGATTTTTCCGATCTTTCGGGTCAACATGTGTGCAGACCTGATAGTACCTGGCTAAAGTGCCTTTCTGTGTGTATAGGCCTACATATACTCCTAATCATAATTTAAGGGCCACTTCTTCCTTCCTCTCTAATTTTAAGTTGAAATAATTGACAATGTTTAGAATTGATTCTATGTTTTATTTCATCATTTCCACACCTGTTTTGGAAAAAGAAATTAGCACAATGACCCATTAGTGAACAGCACATGCATTTAAAGGAACATCCCCCCCTTTTCAAAAAACAAAGTGTCAGATTTGGCCAATCTGTTTTCAATATCGCGTGTGTCCGCCCCGAGCCTGGATGCATGCTTCACAGCGCCGATGCATCGACCCCACAAGGGTACGGAGTGTGTCCTGAGGGATGGCCGCCCACTCGATCTGCAGGATGTCGACCAGCCTGGCCAGGGTGCCCGGTGGGGGGTGGTTGTCCCTGATGCGCCTCCCGAGCACATCCCAGAGGTGTTCAATTGGGTTCAGGTCAGGTGAGCACGCTGGCCAGGCCATACGGACGACTTCATGCTGCTCCAGGAAGTCGGTCACAAGGCGTGCTCGATGCGCAGGTGCATTGTCGTCCTGGAAGATGGCGCCTTGACCAAGGTCCACAAGCGCAGGCAGTGCCACGGCCGCCAGAACCTCGTCCCGGTACCGGACCCCGTTCAGGATGCCGTCAATGGGGAGCAGGGGGGTCCGGGTACCACGGCTCATGCCACCCCACACCGTCACCGACCCGCCGCCGTACCGGTTATGCTCTTGGACAGTGGCGTCAGCGAACCTCTCCCCTTGACGTCGCCACACCCGAGCCGGGCCATCGTTAAAGGTCAGGGTGAACCTGGACTCATCCGAAAACAAGACCCGGGCCCACTGTTGCCTTGTCCAGGTCACGTGCTCCCTGGCCCAGGTCATGCGGCGCACTCTGTTGACCGGTGACAGCACGGGTCGGACGGCCGGTCTCCGTGACCTCAAGTGTGCCTCATGTAGCCGTCTTCTCACCGTGCTGCAGCTGATGTTAGCACCTGTTGCGTCCCTCAGCTGACCCCTCAAGGTCACCGCAGTGGATGCCCTTTCCCTCAGGACGGAGAGGGCAAGGTAGCGGTCTTGCTGTCTTGTCGTTACTCTGGGTCGACCGTGTGACGCCTTTCCTGGACTGCTCCAGTCTCATTGAAGCGCTCCAGCAGTCTCTGGATTGTGGGATGCGACACTTCAAGTCGTCTAGCAACTTCCCGCTGCGCTAGGCCTTCATCAAGCAGAGCGAGGGCTCTCCCCCGCTGCTCATCCGTCATCCGTCGTCTTGCAAGCATGGTTAAAACGAACCAAGAACGGGTCCTTTTTATCCTCGTCTGCGGGCAACTTTGGCTGGAGTAGTGTTCAAAAAGGGCTTGCCTTGCACGTGCAAAGCGAATTTTGTCGCTACCTTGCCTGCGTCGTCAGAGAGACCCTGCTGAAGATTCGACAATTTCGTTGTGAAATTGTCTTCCTTGGGCCGCCCATTGCAAATCGGCAAATCCCCAAACACGTGCCAAAAGGAAACTGCAATGTTGTCTGAGCTCTTATCCATTCAGTTACGGCAACGAATTGGAGAAAAGAGTAAGAGAAAATAGGTTATTTCTCCTTTCAAAAATTGACTCAAAAACGTTCCTGGCCCTTCAATAATGACGTGTAGTATATGAAGAACATGAAATATGCACGTTAATGATCATGATCCTGTAAAACATGTCAGTGTCTGATGGTCATGATGCTGTGTGATGGTCATGATCTTGTAAGTCACATCAGTGTCTGACAGTTTATGGAAACGTGAAAACACTCAGCATGTATTCATGCACACACATTCGGTGCAGTAGCATACCTCCCGCACCATGTGGGTAAGACAACGTGTAGGCCAGGAGAGTGTGGGGCAGGGCGAGACAGAAAAATCCTTTTGGGGATTTTCTCTACCACTTCAAATGACACAGACATGAAATTTGCATCACTTGAAACTTTAACGAATTTGACACTATAAAAACTGTTTAAAAAGAAAGTATTTGTATCTTACACATTTTCAGACAATCGACAAATAAAAATGTGAAAGAATTTGGGGCAGGATGAGACAAGTGGGGACAGGGGAGACATACTCTAGGGCAGGACGAGACAAGTGGGGTAGGGTGAGACAAGTGGGGCAGTGTGAGTTATGCTGTGGGGCATGCAGGGTGAGACAAGTGGGGCAGGGTGAGGCAAGTGGGGCAGGGTGAGACATGCTGTTGTGCATGCAGTGTCAGACAAGTGGGACAGTGTGAGAATGCTGTTGTGCATGCAGGGTGAGACAAGTGGGGCAGTGTCAGACAAGTGGGGCAGGGTGAGACGTGCTGTTGTGCATGCAGTGTGAGACAAGTGGGGCAGGGTGAGTTATGCTGTGGGGCAGGGTGAGACAGGTGGGGCAGGGTGAGACATGCTGTGGGGCAGGGTGAGACGTGCTGTTGTGCATGCAGTGTGAGACAAGTGGGGCAGGGTGAGACATAATGTGGGGCATGCAGGGTGAGACAAGTGGGGCAGGGTGAGACATGCTGTGGGGCATGCAGGGTGAGACAAGTGGGGCAGGGTGAGACATGCTGTGGGGCATGCAGGGTGAGACATGCTGTGGGGCATGCAGGGTGAGACATGCTGTGGGGCATGCAGGGTGAGACAAGTGGGGCAGGGTGAGACATGTTGTGGGGCATGCAGGGTGAGACAAGTGGGGCAGGGTGAGACATGCTGTGGGGCATGCAGGGTGAGACAAGTGGGGCAGGATGAGACATGCTGTGGGGCATGCAGGGTGAGACAAGTGGGGCAGGGTGAGACATGCTGTGGGGCATGCAGGGTGAGACAAGTGGGGCAGGGTGAGACATGCTGTGGGGCATGCAGGGTGAGACAAGTGGGGCAGGATGAGACATGCTGTGGGGCATGCAGGGTGAGACAAGTGGGGCAGGATGAGACATGCTGTGGGGCATGCAGGGTGAGACAAGTGGGGCAGGATGAGACATGCTGTGGGGCATGCAGGGTGAGACAAGTGGGGCAGGGTGAGACATGCTGTGGGGCATGCAGGGTGAGACAAGTGGGGCAGGATGAGACATGCTGTGGGGCATGCAGTGTGAGACATGCTGTGGGGCATGCAGGGTAAGACAAGTGGGGCAGGGTGAGACATGCTGTGGGGCATGCAGGGTGAGACAAGTGGGGCAGGGTGAGACATGCTGTGGGGCATGCAGGGTGAGACAAGTGGGGCAGGGTGAGTTATGCTGTGGGGCATGCAGGGTGAGAAAGTGGGGTAGGATGAGACATGCTGTGGGGCATGCAGGGTGAGACAAGTGGGGCAGGATGAGACATGCTGTGGGGCATGCAGGGTGAGACAAGTGGGGCAGGATGAGACATGCTGTGGGGCATGCAGGGTGAGACAAGTGGGGCAGGATGAGACATGCTGTGGGGCATGCAGGGTGAGACAAGTGGGGCAGGATGAGACATGCTGTGGGGCATGCAGGGTGAGACAAGTGGGGCAGGATGAGACATGCTGTGGGGCATGCAGGGTGAGACAAGTGGGGCAGGATGAGACATGCTGTGGGGCATGCAGGGTGAGACAAGTGGGGCAGGATGAGACATGCTGTGGGGCATGCAGGGTGAGACAAGTGGGGCAGGGTGAGACATGCTGTAGGGCATGCAGTGTGAGACAAGTGGGGCAGGATGAGACGTGCTGTGGGGCACGCAGGGTGAGACAAGTGGGGCAGGGTGAGACGTGCTGTGGGGTACGCAGGGTGAGACAAGTGGGGCAGGGTGAGACGTGCTGTGGGGCACGCAGGGTGAGACAAGTGGGGCAGGGTGAGACATGCTGTGGGGCATGCAGGGTGAGACAAGTGGGGCAGGGTGAGACGTGCTGTGGAGCATGCAGGGTGAGACAAGTGGGGCAGGGTGAGACGTGCTGTGGGGCATGCAGGGTGAGACAAGTGGGGCAGGATGAGACGTGCTGTGGGGCATGCAGGGTGAGACAAGTGGGGCAGGATGAGACGTGCTGTGGGGCACGCAGTGTGAGACAAGTGGGGCAGGATGAGACATGCTGTGGGGCATGCAGGGTGAGACAAGTGGGGCAGGATGAGACGTACTGTGGGGCACGCAGTGTGAGACAAGTGGGGCAGGATGAGACGTGCTGTGGGGCATGCACGGTGAGACAAGTGGGGCAGGGTGAGACGTGCTGTGGGGCACGCAGGGTGAGACAAGTGGGGCAGGGTGAGACGTGCTGTGGGGCAGGGTGAGACATGGTGTGGGGCATGCAGGGTGAGACAAGTGGGGCAGGGTGAGACATGCTCTGGGGCAGGGTGAGACATGCTGTGGGGCAGGGTGAGACATGTGGGGCATGCAGGGTGAGACAAGTGGGGACAGGGTGAGACATGCGGTGAGACATGCTGTGGGGTTAGGGTGAGACATGCTGTGGGGCAGGGTGAGACATGCTGTGGGACAGGATGAGACATGCTTTGGGACAGGATGAGACAAGTGGGGACAGGGTGAGACATGCTGTGGGACAGGGTGAGACATGCTGTGGGACAGGATGAGACATGCTGTGGGACAGGGTGAGACATGCTGTGGGGCATGCAGGGTGAGACATGCTGTGGGGCATGCAGGGTGAGACAAGTGGGGCAGGGTGAGACAAGTGGGGCAGGGTGAGACATGCTGTGGGACAGGGTGAGACATGCTGTGGGGCAGGGTGAGACAGATTGCTGTTTTAAACTAATGAGTAAAACAAGCAACATGGTTTAGTGACCCACTGTCCAAAATATGATTCACAAATTGCAAAGAATAAAAATCTTTTTAAAAAACAATTTTTTACACAGCGTAGTTTTCAAAAGATAACTATGTATTGAAAATAGGAAATCAAAGGAAAGCTGATATTCATTCACTTGAGTATGTCCTCATTATAGAGGGCATGATGTGAATAGATCATTCATGAAGAACTGACAGTCCGGTACATCGGACAGGTCACATGCAAAAGTCACAAAGCAGCGGTTCTGACGTGAGTACATTCCTCAAAGCGCTACTCCTGGCAACTTGATGTAGGCCTACACTGTATCTGCGCTTCACCAGGACACGACTGGGAGATCAGTTCGGTACAGATGATGCATGTGTAGCCTATGTCTTGTCAATATGTCCAGTGTTCTGGAAAAAAGCACACAAGCATCACGTGACATTTTTTTATGTTTCTAAGCAATTCTTTACACAAAAGTAACTGGTATTCACCTATCGCCGCAATCAAATTTAGATTTAGGGAGACAAAATGGCTTGATCATTGGCAACTGTTTGCCGCGTATGGCACTCGTTGGTCAACTGATGTTTTATCTTACCCTCTAACAAGTTGCTGTGGTATTTCTGTTCTCTGTGTGGCTGCTGGCTCTGCTGCCTGATTCCCAGTTACTGATTCTGTTGTCTGGTCGTCAATTGCTAGTTGCTAGTTGGATTTGCTGTCGATTCTTGCAATCAAAAAGGAGAGAAAAAGGAATGGTGAAAAAGGAACTTCTAGGTGAAAAGATCCACTCTGTCTAGGATGTCTGAAATGAGTAGAAATCTGTGTTTACTGTCCAGTTGTTATTTGCAAATTTTCTTGTAGAAAAAGTCGCCAGACAGGAGAATCAACTCCAAGTCATTCTGTTGCCATGATGAAACAGCTTCACTACAGTGGACCAACAACTGATGTTGCCATTGCAATGCACATGGACTTTATGTGGCTGGAGCAAACGTGTCAGCTCCTTGGTGATGCAATGCCCTCAAAACGTTTGTAGTTTCACTGGTCGTCGTTGAGTTGAACATACGCTTGAGATAGGTCTTTGTGCTGGCTTTCTTGGAGGTAGTGTTTTCTTGCTGACCGTGGTGTGAGCATTTCTCTTGGACCTTGCTTCAATATCTTCTTCTCTGGTGAGAGAACAGGACTATTTCCAATTGCTCAACCTTTTCACTCCCCTCGTGGGGATGTCGGGGGCTCTTTCAGTATAAACACTATCCCCACCTTCTGGAAATTCTGTGCTAGAAATTTCCCTTTTCTGTCACTCTCTTTGTTTCTGTCTTGTTCCTTTGCTTTCTGTCATTTTTTCCTAATATTTTCTGCCTTGCTGGTCCATTCACCTGTATGTGTTCAATAAAGTCTTACGTACTTTTTCTTAGGATTGATAATTGGGTACATTATTAAATGCATTTTTGGCTTTAGGGAGGTGAGATATGCGGAAGCAATTTTAGGTAATTTATACCCGTTTTTATGTATGTTTATGTTGTCCTTAGGTATGCTTAAATTTGTATTCAGGTGTGTGTTTTTTTTTAAATCCCTGTGCGATGAATCGGACGGAGTGGTCAACGCCAGGGGATGTGGTTATATTATGTGTGCGAATACATTGACATGTGAACTTAATTTCCTTTTCTTTTTTTTTTTCTTTTTTTTTTTTTTCTCCCTGTTGAAGTTTTGTATGTTTGGAAGCGGTTATAGCCCCGATATGGCTCTACGCAGTCGGCTGGGCTTTAAACAACAATTACAACAACCTTTTCGCTTTCTGTAGTTTTCTGTTGCTTTTGGGAGCGGCCTTGTGAACAGCTGAAGGTAGTTTTTATCTGGACGTCACATGAGCTTGGATCAACGTAGCAGTCAGAATCAGCAGCTGATACAGGAGGTACAGCTGAGGTTGTTAGTGTTTTCAGCTGTGGATGGTTGTGGACACTCAGGGTCGTCACTGACACTGGACAATGTCAGCTTCTGCAAAAACTCCAGTGTAGAGAGAGCAGATACCAGTTGATCTGAAACCTCTCAGGACATTGTCAAGTGTGAAGGCACGGGGGGTATGCAATTCTCAGGAGAAACCAGCAACATGATGGGTTGTAATCTGTTTGCCAGGAGTGCTATACGTCCAGTCACTTAGTGTAGGGCCTACTGTGTTTTCAGTTGACCAAACACGGTCTTGTCCTAAGGCTGCGTTTTGTGGCTACAAGAGGTGGAAGACTTAAGTAGCACAATCCCGCAAAAGTCAATAGCCTCTAACGAGACACGGGACTCGTCATTGTCCAGGATCACCAAGACTTTGTGCGGTCATCCAAGCACTTTTACACGGTGCACAAAGTGGCGAAGACAATCTGTGAACAACTCTTTAGTCGTCCACCCACTTTGTTTTGCCAGTCCTTTAGTGCCTGGTGGCGTGTTCACCAGTATACGTTGCTTTAAACCCTTTGGCTCCCGTACCCTATCCAACCAGCTTGAAAAACTTAAGCCTTTGACCTCCCTCAAAGGACCAAGTTTTTTGCTTTGCTATCATGGTTGACAATGCAGGGTGCAGTGAGTGGAGCAGGGGTGAGGGCGGGACAAGGTGTTAAGGTTTTTTGCTTTGCTAGCATGGTTGACAATGCAGGATGCTGGTGGACAGGTGCAAGGTTCAAAGGGTTAAATTGACCCTGGGAAAGACCAGACATTGGTGCAAGGAATTTCGAATGCTCATGACGATCCCAACATTGTGACTCACTTTCTCCCGTTCATAAAAACAATCTGAGCAACTTGTTTGACCCTGACTCGGCCAGAACTTTCTGCAGTTTTGACAGCCCGTCTGATCCACGTTGTGTATACTGTCTGGTGTGAACGAGTGCTTCTCATAGATTTCCTGCAACTTCTGAAAAAATCTGTAAACGCTTGCTTTGTTGAACGGCATAGTTTTGCCAAGACTGGTAGGTTCAGGTGTCATGATGCTTACCTCGGGGTGTCGGTTTTTTTTTTAACCCCAAAAGTCAGCTTATTCCTGCACTTTTGTCTCTATAGCAGCTGTCAGGCATGTAGTTTCCATTTTGTATGGCCAGGTCATAGACCAAAGACCTCAAGGTTCTTGTGTCCAAAGGAAAAACCAACTCTTGAGGCCTTCGCCAGATGGTGGACCAGCTCCGTCTCCTTAGCGTATGTAAATATTTGTTTGGTTGTGTGTAGGTCGTTGATGTCAACAAAACTTTTATCCTCTGGGTGTTTTTGTTTTTTGTTTGTTTGTTTTTGGGGGCGGTGGTGTTTTGTTTGTTTGTTTGTTTGTTTTCTTTCGAGGGTTGACAACCAGAACCAAGTATCTCGATTTTCTGATAGTTAACTGGAGACGATTTTAAACTGGGTTTTCAGGGAGGCTATATCTTTATTTTGAGATACTGGTTTTGGTTTTATTGAAAACCAAATCAAAAATCAATATCATGGCAAAATCAAAGTCCAGCAAGTGAAAGATCACATAAAGAAAACAACAGTTCAGTATAAAAAAGTGAAAATTGACAAAAAAGTGAGATACTGGGTTCTGGCTGTCAACCCTCGCTTTGTTTTATGACTCGCCAGATGCTGGCTCTTGTTACACCAAAATCTCTTTTGCTTGTCAAGTTTTTCCCCCATTTTTAACAACATCCACTGCTTTTGTAAGTTGTTCCACTGGCCGTTTTGTCCAGTCGGTCTTCCGTTCATTTGATCTGACCATATCAAAGTCAACATGAATGTGATTACAAAATTTACATAAAAAAGATGCAATCATTCCCCTCCCCCCCCCCCCCCCTTTTAAAAAAAAAATTTTTTTTTTAAGAAAGGATGATTAGAAATGACTGTTTACCGCACTACTTTAAGTGTAAACAAAATTGAGCAAATACGAAAATTGATAAAACAATAAACATTAGGACAGTAGTTAAAAATAAAATATGGAATCAACGGTATTGTAAAATGTGTATTTTCGAGTATACAGAACAAAATGATAATTTTGTGCGGTGAAACACCACCAGGGCAGAGCGTGACACTTCTGTGGTAGTGTGAAAACACCTCCAGGGCAGGGTGGAGACACCTCTGTGGTAGTGTGAAACATCTCCAGGGCAGGGTGAGACACCTCTGTGGTAGTGTGAAACACCTCCAGGGCAGGGTGAGACACCTCTGTAGTAGTGTGAAACACCACCAGGGCAGGGTGAGACACCTCTGTGGTAGTGTGAAACACCTCCAGGGCAGGGAGAGACACCTCTGTGGTAGTGTGAAACACCTCCAGGGCAGGGTGAGACACCTCTGTAGTAGTGTGAAACACCACCAGGGCAGGGTGAGACACCTCTGTGGTAGTGTGAAACACCTCCAGGGCAGGGTGAGACACCTCTGTAGTAGTGTGAAACACCTCCAGGGCAGGGTGAGACACCTCTGTGGTAGTGTGAAACACCACCAGGGCAGGGTGAGACACCTCTGTAGTAGTGTGAAACACCACCAGGGCAGGGTGAGACACCTCTGTAGTAGTGTGAAACACCACCAGGGCAGG
The DNA here is from genome assembly GCA_030674185.1 of Monoplex corrugatus. NCBI lineage: Eukaryota > Metazoa > Mollusca > Gastropoda > Littorinimorpha > Ranellidae > Monoplex > Monoplex corrugatus. The sequence goes on along the minus strand of CM060310.1, from coordinate 7,959,846 downwards.
GTGAGACACCTCTGTAGTAGTGTGAAACACCACCAGGGCAGGGTGAGACACCTCTGTAGTAGTGTGAAACACCACCAGGGCAGGGTGAGACACCTCTGTAGTAGTGTGAAACACCACCAGGGCAGAGCGTGACACCTCTGTAGTAATGTGAAACACCACCAGGGCAGGTTGAGACACCTCTGTGGTAGTGTGAAACACCTTCAGGGCAGGGTGAGACACCTCTGTGGTAGTGTGAAACACCACCAGGGCAGAGCGTGACACCTCTGTAGTAGTGTGAAACACCTCCAGGGCAGGGTGAGACACCTCTGTGATAGTGTGAAAACCACCAGGGCAGGGTGAGACACCTCTGTGGTAGTGTGAAACACCTCCAGGGCAGGGTGAGACACCTCTGTGGTAGTGTGAAACACCTCCAGGGCAGGATGAGACAACGCTGGGGTAGTGTGAAACATCTCCAGGGCAGGGTGAGACACCTCTATGGTAGTGTGAAACACCTCAGGACAGGGTGAGACACCTCTGGGGTAGTGTGAAACACCTCCAGGGCAGGGTGAGACACCTCTGGGGTAGTGTGAAACATCTCCAGGGCAGGGTGAGACAACGCTGGGGTAGTGTGAAACATCTCCAGGGCAGGGTGAGACACCTCTGTGGTAGTGTGAAACACCTCCAGGGCAGGGTGAGACACCTCTGGGGTAGTGTGAAACACCTCCAGGGCAGGGTGAGACAACGCTGGGGTAGGGTAGACTGCCTCACCCTGCCCCGTCATAGATATTTAAAAATAATCATTAAATGGAGAGAAATCTGCACAGTATTAAACAAAACAATTAGCTCATTACACACATGAACTAATCCAGTTTAGATCTACGCAATATGCGCTCATGTGACAAACAAAAAATATTAACGTAAACTTGTCCAAAAGGCACAAAATTTACTTACGCTTGGAACATGAACGACGAAGTCTGCAGTTGCAATACCGGACACGCTTTTCTGCTTATTAATGGTGCCAGATGTCTGTCTGGAGAAATCCTGCTTATTGTTTGTTATTTTGGTTTAAAGTCCAGCCGACTGCATAGAGCCATATCAGGGCTATAACCCTTTGAAAACATACGCAATAGTTCAACGGGGGGGGGGGGGGGGGGGGGGGGGGGAGAGGGAAAAAATTAAGCACACATCAATGCATTCGCGTCGCGCACACAATCCAAGGAGATGCCCCGGCGTTGACCATTCCGTCCAATTTATCGCACAGGGGATTTAAAAAAAAACATACCTGAATACAAATTTAAACATAACTAAGGACACTAAAACATGTTTAAAAAAAAAACCGGGCCTAACGGACCTAAAATTGCTTCCCCATATCTCTTTTCCCAAGAGCCATAAATGCGCTTAATACATGTACCAATTATCAATCCAAATAGAAAGTACATAAGAATTTATCGAACACATACAGGTAAATGGACCAGCAAGGCAGAAAATGAAGGAAGAAATGACAGAAAGCAAAGGAGGAAGAAAGAAACAAAGGGAGTGACAGAAAAAGAGGAACTTTCTAGCACAGAATTTCCAGAAGGTGGGGGGATACTATTTATACTGAAAGATTCCCCGGCATTCCCACGGACGGGGACGGGGGTGGGTGGGTGGGAATTCCTGCTTGGCGGGAAACCAATCGGTGCCGGAAATTATTCACGTCATAGCTAAATCGCCATTGTCTCACCCGGCCAGCACCCACCCCCTCCCTCCGTCTCACCCTGCCCCACTCTCTCCTTACACCACGGAAAGCTTAACTAAAACAAAAGATAAACAAATAATTAGATTAATACCACTATGCTGTAAACAAACAAACAGACCCACACCATAGACAAAAGTGGTGGTTGTGTTTCACGGAGACAGACGCCTAACACCCAACCAACTTTGTTCTGCTTGGCCGGGCCGGAATTGGCTGGGCCGGTTTTCACCACGGGTCACTTGTGTTCTCAGTCCGTTACTACAAAATCTAACTAAAAAACCTGCTGGTTTGAAAGGCAAACATTGGACTGGATCAAGTAAGCCTACTGATTTTAACCCTTTGATTCCCTCACCCTATCCATCAGCTTCCTGCATTGCCAACCATGCTAGCAAAGCAAAAGCTTAACCCTTTGACTCCTTCCTTCCTGCAGGAAGCTGGTGGATAGGGTGAAGGAGTCAAAGGGTTAAGTTTTTGCTGTTGGTGGATAGGGTGCGGGAGTCAAAGGGTTAAAGTGGATGGTCTTTTGTTTTACCGGCCATGTTGATAGTCATAGCCTGTTTTTTGAATGTGTGCGTGCTGTGTATTTTCCTGTTTCCTTACTGAGTCATCAGATACTGACGGAGCTTACAGGATCTTGCTCCATAAATTTGATGTTGTGTGTGCGTTCCATACTGAGTCATTAAAACACTGACGTGTGTAGTTTACAGGTTCTTTGACTTTGGTTATGTATTTGACGTTGTGTATACATGCATACGCACACGAAGAGGGCTCGGACACTATAGCTTACTTGTCTGGTTGGTTCTTGCCGAGGACCACGATCTAATATCTTGAGGTCAATCCCAGCCCGCAATATTAAAAACTGGCCTGTTCGCTGCCCATCTCAATGTTTCCATCATTTGATGGTGTCAGCTTAGTGTTTCATAGGTCCCTTCTCCTTTTCTTTCCTTATTTCAAGACCTTGCCAGGCATAGGGTTTTGCGCAGACTCGGGGAATCTGCCAGATAATTGCTGGCATATTTGGGTGGAGCGCATATGGAATCATCCGAGTTCGATGAATCCCTCTTGAACAAAATCCAGACTATAGTAAGTCTGTACATTAAATATGAACCTTTATCCCAGGGCATTCTTCTAGGTTTCTCATGATGGTTTTGCTGTAAAGTGAAAATAAATCTGGTGACAGAACACAACCCTGCCTGACCTCTCTTTTGATATTTTGGAAAGAGCTTATATCGTTTTGTATTTTCATGCTGCTGTTTGTTCGTAATATATATTTCTGATTACTTGTAGATCTTTTCCATCAATATTGAGTCTTTCAAGTTGGCTGATCAATTCTACGTGTCTTACCCGATTGAAGCCTTGGTATAATCAACAAAGCATAAATATAAATCCTTATTCAATTCGACTGAGTTCTCTATGATACTTCTTAGGGTGTACTCGTATATGGTATTAATAGTTCTTTCCCTTCCACAAATCCACACTGTTCTTCTGCTATTTCTCTTTGATTCTGTTCCTTGTCATCGTGATTATTCTTAACAGGATTTTTGTTACATGACTCATCAAACTGATTGTACAATGGAATTCGCATTTTATAACCCTGTTTTCTTTGGAAGTGCAATGAAAATTGATTTTGACATATCTTTGGGGATTTTTCCGGTGTCATAAATTTCATTTAGGAGGACTGTCATTTTTTTCAATACCGAATTCCTCTAGGGCTTCAATCATCTCTGATATAATAATGTCGATTTTTGTGAAGTAGAGAAAGTATTGTCTGTGCATAGGGAGGGAGGGTGTGGAAACTGTCTTGGTGAAGTGGAGAAAGAGCATTGTCTGTACATAGGGAGGGAGGGTGTGGAAACTGTCTTGGTGAAGTGGAGAAAGAGCATTGTCTGTGCATAGGGAGAGAGGGTGTGGGAACTGTCTTGGTGAAGTGGAGAAAGAGCATTGTCTGTACATAGGGAGGGAGGGTGTGGAAACTGTCTTGGTGAAGTGGAGAAAGAGCATTGTCTGTGCATAGGGAGGGAGGGTGTGGAAACTGTCTTGGTGAAGTGGAGAAAGAGCATTGTCTGTACATAGGGAGAGAGGGTGTGGAAACTGTCTTGGTGAAGTGGAGAAAGAGCATTGTCTGTACATAGGGAGAGAGGGTGTGGGAACTGTCTTGGTGAAGTGGAGAAAGAGCATTGTCTGTACATAGGGCGGGAGGGTGTGGGAACTGTCTTGGTGAAGTGGAGAAAGAGCATTGTCTGTACATAGGGAGGGAGGGTGTGGGAACTGTCTTGGTGAAGTGGAGAAAGAGCATTGTCTGTACATAGGGAGGGAGGGTGTGGGAACTGTCTTGGTGAAGTGGAGAAAGAGCATTGTCTGTACATGGAGGGAGGGAGGGATGTTGGGGGGAAACAGTCTTGTGAAGTGGAGGAAAGAAGGCATTGTCTGTACATAGGGAGGAGGGTGTGGGAACTGTCTTGGTGAAGTGGAGAAAGAGCATTGTCTGTACATAGGGAGAGAGGGTGTGGGAACTGTCTTGGTGAAGTGGAGAAAGAGCATTGTCTGTACATAGGGAGGAGGGTGTGGACACTGTCTTGGTGAAGTGGAGAAAGAGCATTGTCTGTACATAGGGAGAGAGGGTGTGGACACTGTCTTGGTGAAGTGGAGAAAGAGCATTGTCTGTACATAGGGAGAGAGGGTGTGGGAACTGTCTTGGTGAAGTGGAGAAAGAGCATTGTCTGTACATAGGGAGAGAGGGTGTGGAAACTGTCTTGGTGAAGTGGAGAAAGAGCATTGTCTGTACATAGGGAGAGAGGGTGTGGGAAACTGTCTTGGTGAAGTGGAGGAGAAGAGCATTGTCTGTACATAGGGAGAGAGGGTGTGGGAACTGTCTTGGTGAAGTGGAGAAAGAGCATTGTCTGTACATAGGGAGGGAGGGTGTGGGAACTGTCTTGGTGAAGTGGAGAAAGAGCATTGTCTGTACTAGGGAGGAGGGTGTGGATGTAGGGAAGGAGAGCATTGTCTGTACATAGGGAGAGAGGGTGTGGGAACTGTAATCGTAGAAGTAGGAGAAAGAGCATTGTCTGTACATAGGGAGAGAGGGTGTGGGAACTGTAATACGAAGAGAAAGAGAAAGAGCATTGTCTGTACATAGGGAGAGAGGGTGTGGGAACTGTAATACGAAGAGAAAGAGAAAGAGCATTGTCTGTACATAGGGAGAGAGGGTGTGGGAACTGTAATACGAAGAGAAAGAGAAAGAGCATTGTCTGTACATAGGGAGGAGGGTGTGGGAACTGTAATACGAAGAGAAAGAGAAAGAGCATTGTCTGTACATAGGGAGGAGAGGGTGTGGGAACTGTAATACGAAGAGAAGAGAAAGAGCATTGTCTGTACATAGGGAGGGAGGGTGTGGGAACTGTAATACGAGAGAAAGAAGACATTGTCTGTACATAGGGAGGAGGGTGTGGGAATGTAATACGAGAGAAAGAGAAGAGCATTGTCTGTACATAGGGAGGGAGGGTGTGGGAACTGTAATACGAAGAGAAGAGAAAGAGCATTGTCTGTACATAGGGAGGGAGGGTGTGGGAACTGTAATACGAAGAGAAAGAGAAAGAGCATTGTCTGTACATAGGGGGGAGGGGTGTGGGAACTGTAATACGAAGAGAAAGAGAAAGAGCATTGTCTGTACATAGGGAGGAGAGGGTGTGGGAACTGTAATACGAAGAGAAAGAGAAAGAGCATTGTCTGTACATAGGGAGGGAGGGTGTGGGAACTGTAATACGAAGAGAAAGAGAAAGAGCATTGTCTGTACATAGGGAGGGAGGGTGTGGGAACTGTAATACGAAGAGAAAGAGAAGAGAGCATTGTCTGTATACATAGGGAGGGAGGGTGTGGGAACTGTAATACGAAGAGAAAGAGAAAGAGCATTGTGCTGTACATAGGGGATGAGAGGGAGAGGTGTGGGAACTGTAATACGAAGAGAAAGAGAAAGAGCATTGTCTGTAGGTACATAGGGAGGGAGGGTGTGGGAACTGTAATACGAAGAGAAAGAGAAAGAGCATTGTCTGTAGCATAGGGAGGGAGGGTGTGGGAACTGTAATACGAAGAGAAAGAGAAAGAGCATTGTCTGTACATAGGGAGAGAGGGTGTGGGAACTGTAATACGAAGAGAAAGAGAAAGAGCATTGTCTGTACATAGGGAGGAGAGGGTGTGGGAACTGTAATACGAAGAGAAAGAGAAAGAGCATTGTCTGTACATAGGGAGGGAGGGTGTGGGAACTGTAATACGAAGAGAAAGAGAAAGAGCATTGTCTGTACATAGGGAGGGAGGGTGTGGGAACTGTAATACGAAGAGAAAGAGAAAGAGCATTGTCTGTACATAGGGAGAGAGGGTGTGGGAACTGTAATACGAAGAGAAAGAGAAAGAGCATTGTCTGTACATAGGGAGGGAGGGTGTGGGAACTGTAATACGAAGAGAAAGAGAAAGAGCATTGTCTGTACATAGGGAGGGAGGGTGTGGGAAACTGTAATACGAAGAGAAAGAGAAAGAGCATTGTCTGTACATAGGGAGAGAGGGTGTGGGAACTGTAATACGAAGAGAAAGAGAAAGAGCATTGTCTGTACATAGGGAGGGAGGGTGTGGGAACTGTAATACGAAGAGAAAGAGAAAGAGCATTGTCTGTACATAGGGAGGGAGGGTGTGGGAACTGTAATACGAAGAGAAAGAGAAAGAGCATTGTCTGTACATAGGGAGGGAGGGTGTGGGAACTGTAATACGAAGAGAAAGAGAAAGAGCATTGTCTGTACATAGGGAGGGAGGGTGGTGGAAACTGTAATACGAAGAGAAAGAGAAAGAGCATTGTCTGTACATAGGGAGAGAGGGTGTGGGAACTGTAATACGAAGAGAAAGAGAAAGAGCATTGTCTGTACATAGGGAGGAGAGGGTGTGGGAACTGTAATACGAAGAGAAAGAGAAAGAGCATTGTCTGTACATAGGGAGAGGAGGTGTGTGGGAACTGCAATACGAAGAGAAAGAGAAAGAGCATTGTCTGTACATAGGGAGAGGAGGGTGTGGGAACTGCAATACGAAGAGAAAGAGAAAGAGCATTGTCTGTACATAGGGAGGGAGGGTGTGGGAACTGTAATACGAAGAGAAAGAGAAAGAGCATTGTCTGTACATAGGGAGGAGGGGTGTGGGAACTGTAATACGAAGAGAAGAGAGAAAGAGCATTGTCTGTACATAGGGAGAGAGGGTGTGGAACTGTAATACGAAGAGAAAGAGAAAGAGCATTGTCTGTACATAGGGACAGAGGGTGTGGAAACTGTAATACGAAGAGAAAGAGAAAGAGCATTGTCTGTACATAGGGACGGGAGGGTGTGGGAACTGTAATACCAAGAGAAAGAGAAAGAGCATTGTCTGTACATAGGGAGGGAGGGTGTGGGAACTGTAATACGAAGAGAAAGAGAAAGAGCATTGTCTGTACATAGGGAGGGAGGGTGTGGGAACTGTAATACGAAGAGAAAGAGAAAGAGTTTGTTGTACATAGGGAGGGAGGGTGTGGGAACTGTAATACGAAGAGAAAGAGCATTGTCTGTAGGCTACATAGGGAGGGAGGGTGTGGGAACTGTAATACGAAGAGAAAGAGAAAGAGCATTGTCTGTACATAGGGAGGGAGGGTGTGGGAACTGTAATACGAAGAGAAAGAGAAAGCATTGCTGAAATAGGAGGGAGGGTTGGAACTGTAATACGAAAGAAGAGAAAGAGTTTGTACTAGGAGAGGGTGTGGGAACTGTAATACGAAGAGAAAGAGAAAGAGCATTGTCTGTACATAGGGAGGGAGGGTGTGGGAACTGTAATACGAAGAGAAAGAGAAAGAGCATTGTCTGTACATAGGGAGGGAGGGTGTGGGAACTGTAATACGAAGAGAAAGAGAAAGAGCATTGTCTGTACATAGGGAGGGAGGGTGTGGAACTGTAATACGAAGAGAAAGAGAAAGAGCATTGTCTGTACATAGGGAGGGAGGGTGTGGAAACTGTAATACGAAGAGAAAGAGAAAGAGCATTGTCTGTACATAGGGAGAGAGGGTGTGGGAACTGTAATACGAAGAGAAAGAGAAAGAGTATTGTCTGTACATAGGGAGAGAGGGGTGTGGGAACTGTAATACGAAGAGAAAGAGAAAGAGCATTGTCTGTACATAGGGAGAGAGGGTGTGGGAACTGTAATACGAAGAGAAAGAGAAAGAGCATTGTCTGTACATAGGGAGGGAGGGTGTGGGAACTGTAATACGAAGAGAAAGAGAAAGAGTATTGTCTGTACATAGGGAAATGAAAATCAAGTCATTCTTGAAAATCGCTTTTTTTTCCAAAGTAACATGGACTCATTATGTTTTGTTGTAAGCTGGAAGGAAGCGGGGTGCATGATTGTGAAGAAGCCAAGTTTATGTGGAGATGGGTTGTGGTGTTAAGAGGTGGATTTCTGAAATAAACGGAGAGGTATTTTTGGAGGTGGATGGTGGTGTTAGGCAATGTATTTATAACGGGTTAGTTAGCAATGTGTTAGTTAGCGATTCTTCATTAGTAGATGAGTTTTAGAGAAGTTACGGACTGGAGAGGAACTGCTGATCAGAGCAGGTAATGTAGAAACCGAGAGGCGGGTGTACTTGTTAGGTTCTGTTGTGTTTTGTTGAGTTCAAAGTCCTACCATTCTCAGAGTATATGAGGACTACCTGTAAGAGTGTTGCTCTCTATAATTTTCCATTGCTTTTATTCTTTCTCCCCATTTATAGCCGCGTGTGTGTGTGTGTGTGTGTGTGTGTGTGTGTGTGTGTGTGTGTGTGTGTGTGTGTGTGTGTGTGTGTGTGTGTGTGTGTGTGTGTGTGTGTGCGTGCGTGTGTGGTGTGCGTGCGTGCGTGTGTGTCTGTTTTAGCGCTTAGATTTGATTTTATCAAGATTTTGCGCTATATGAATAAAATATTGTATTGTATGGATATCAAAGC
>CM060310.1:7906156-7938656 GCA_030674185.1 Monoplex corrugatus | reverse complement strand
TTCCTGAAGGAACGAGTTTAAATCGTCAGAGGACTTTCGAAGATTGAACATTTTTGCTGTAATGGCATTGCCTGCAAATTTGTGGACACATTCATTTCCCTTAACCCCAGCATGTCCAGGACACTATCCATGTGAGGTTTTGTAGGTTGATACTGCTCATCAATTTCCATTGTGCCAGTCTGGGGTTCCTGCTCCATTTTGTGATTTGTGCAGTTGTTCATTGAATCAGTCTGGATGAAGGCGTTTCCATTAAAGTTAACCATTGGAATGCATGTGTGACTGCTTCAGTTTCCATTGTTAATGCATGGCATTTCCATTCTGTTTGACAGTGAAGCCCCATCCAGATTTGTTTTTGGTGACTTAGCCATAGATGACCAGTGAACATGGTTACATCTTTGGGATTGCAACTTAGTTGCCCCATGAATAGTTGAATTTCTGCATTTGCTTTCCTATTCGTGACAGTGTCTCCCTAGATTTAGTTTTTGTTTTTGTATGATTGTTTTGTATAGATTTTTAAGATGGTTTTGATATTAAGATGGTTTTGATATTTTTCCCATTCCTTTGTTGCTTTTGAGTTCTGTCAGTTGACATACATGCTGAATGGATTTTGCTGCCGGTCCTGTTGGAGTCTGTTGCCTTTTGCAGTTCTGACCATCTTGTGGAGTGGGATTTCTGAGTTTTTCAGTGCCCTGAAATATGCCTTCATGTGTTCTGTATTATGTCTTGATGGTATCAAAGGAAGATGAAGTAGGTATTGCTTAGTGACAGTCTCTGTGGGTGTGTCTTTTCTGGTTCTGAGGATCTGGTCTAGTTGTAACAGGTTTGTCTGTGACAAGGTAGTGAGGCCAGTCCATCATTGATTACACTGAGTAAATAATTTTGGCATAGCTGAAAGATGATGTTCAGTGCCTTCAGCTGCCGTCGTTTTCACGATTGAAAGCCATTCTTACATTTGAGTTTAGTGGTTTCCACATGCTTTCTGAAAGTTAGCAATCTGTCAAAACTGATTCTAAGGTGGCGTAAGTTGTTTGTTCTTGATATTGGTTCCTCAAATGTAACTGGTGGAATGTTTTTACTCACTGTTTTGTTTTCAAGGGTTCAAAATAGTTCCTGTGGTTTGGTGGGGTTGACTGCCGATCTGGTTTCTTGACCACTGATTTGCATTGTTTTACTGTTCTTGGACTGCTTTGTTTCGTTCTAATGCATTTTTACCTGTCTTGTACCAAGTTATAGATGAGTCCATCATTGGCAAAGTTATACAGTAATACAGGCTGGTCCGTTGTTATTTAGCCATTTAGTCAGCAAGTCCTTTTATTTATATATTGTAGAGAACAGAAGAAAGTGACGATCCTTGAGGGAGTCCCATGAAGAGTTTTTGTGGTGCTGAACACCAGTTTCCAAGTCATAGGATTACTTTTGTTCTTGGAGTGTGGCTCTGCAATCCATCGTGTCACTGTCATACTGACGCCATATTGCTGAAGTAGTTCCTTGAGTAGTGTGAATTGTATTTTATTGTATTTTAGTGCTTGCATGTTCTGGGTCAATAGAGCTACAGCAAGGGTTCTTCTTTGTTCAGAAAACCTTTGTAGACTTGTGAGCAAAGGCAGCTGTATTTTCCCATGTGCTTTTTCCTGTTCTCAAGTCTTCTTGATTAGATGGGAAATTTTTCTGTCTTCTTGGTCTCTAGTTAATTTCTTTGCTATTATGTTTTCCATTAGTTTCCCAAAATAAATTACGTCTTGCATAGAGTCCATTTTGTCAGCGATGATCTTTATCTGGTTTTGAGTAAGGTTTTTAGGAAGCTGTGTGACCTTTCTCCAAACTGTTTTGATAGAGAGGATTAATTCAATTTTGTTTTGTACCTGTAGATGATTTGATGTTCAAGGTATCGAATCTTGTTTGGATCAGGGGCTGTGTCTTTTGCACCATGCAAGTGCTTCATCAGTTCATGCATTTCTTGTTCAGTTATTTCATCATCTACGTCATTTTTTTGTTTTGTCAGCAATGAATTTTCTATTCAAGGTTTTTCTGGTCACTCTGTTGTATGATACAATGTAGTAGGGCTTGCCCTATCTCTTTTTTCATAATAATATGGTTTCATCAGTGTTTGTGACAGCAGGTGTCATGGTGTTTACATGTTTTTTACCTTCCAATTGTTGATGGAACTGCCAAAACGTGTGTTTGTGTTGTATCAGCACCGAGTCTTTTGCAGAACTTTCCCAATTATTGTCTTTGCTTCATGAGCTAAGGTTTTGAACCGCTCCGTTTTTTTCGTCCATTTTTTCCTTTTATACTCATCCATTTTTCTTGTACTGTCATGGTCCAAATGATGCCTTTGGTACATAGACTTAAAGAAATGTCAAACAATTTGCAAGACTTGAGTGGGCAAGATATATATATGGAAACTAGCTCACCCACACATCCTCCAACAAGGTGATAACCACAGTCAAGGCAAAGAATGATTTTCCCTGCCAATGGGAAATGCAATGCTGATGATCACCCAGTAGTAATCGTGTGTCTGCCAGGAAGCAGCCAGTGGTGTGTGTCTGAACCCAGCTTTACACTTCCCTGTAAAATGTGTTATCTAACTTGCTGTTAATCAGTGAGTAATAATTTGTTCTAGGAAGAATGGTTTCCCATTATTTCACTTAAATCAGTTGGTGAATATAGGCCTTATTATAGAACTACAGTTAATGCTGATTTGTTATTGAAACACCCCTTATACTTAGAGTATGTCATAAAACAATTTTTTTCAGTTTAAGAATGTCATCCAAAATCATCCACAGAATTTCTGGTCATTAGATTAGAAGTATAGGACTTTTGGTCAAACACAGGCAAACACACATGCGAGCACAATAAATTGCAGTCAGTTCACTGTTCAGGGATTGAAAAAATAATAATTTCATTTAAATATAGGTCCATGTTTGCATACATGTATACAGTGCTAACAATTCATTTATGTATGTGTGTGTGCATGCATGTATGTGTTTTGTGTGTGTGTGTGTGTGTGTGTGTGTGTGTGTGTGTGTGTGTGTGTGTGTGTGTGTGTGTGTGTGTGTGTTTTGAATTTGTTTTATTGATATAAAAGCCTTCCCCTGTATGAAAAGTTTATGGGGAAAAAAAAAAGCAACCGTAAATTCCACTTTAGAATAAATGCTGCACTTTATGAAGTAGAGTTGACTGCTCGATAAACTGATAAGGATAGTTTCTTATAATGTCTTATTTAGGCTACATACATGAAATGAACTAGAGCAAAATTTGTTTGGAAATTTGAAGAAACATCAACAGGATATAATATAATGTTACACAGCATGGAAAAACCTTGAAGAAACGTCAATGGGATGTAATATAATGTTACATAGCAATTAGCATGGAAAAACCTGGCTACAGACGCAGCCAGTCATTCACAGTTATGCCAGAAATACCAGGATAGAGTCAAAATTGGCTCAGCTGAAATCTGTCCATATTTCAAGTCGTAATGTCTTGTCTCGAATTTCCTAAAGTTTTATCATATCCCAGAAAGCATTCTGAAAAGGAGTTTTGAATGAAGTTTTCTGTTTTTTCTCAAATCTTAAGGGTGATCCCTTTTCAAAAATGCATATAATTTTATCAGTGCATCTAACAAGAAATTTGTAATAGAGTCAGATGGATTAATTCTGCTTTTTGCATTTCATTTTGGAAACTTTTGAAATTTTTAAGATGAATTAAACTAAAGACTCAGAAATGGAAATGTTGTACTCTGGCCTGGTTTTGCTATGCTGGGTCACATACACTTTCTCTTAGGCTTTTGAAATAGGACAACACAGAATGTGATGTTTCATTTTCTGTCTGATTTTTGTATATTTGTATTTACAAATTAAGTCAGTTTAAGTTTTTGTGTATCGTTATAGAAAAGGCCTGTGGGAGATAATACAGAAGCAAGAGTGCAAGCCTAGTGCATAACGGAATGAAACAGGGCTTGAGTTGTAGTGCCCACATTCTTTTCCATCTTCTTTGTGACAACGCTGATTGATGCAGAAATCTGATCAGGGATGTATAAATATACATACATCAAGTTGCAGTTACTCAGAGTTAGTTAGAAACTCTTAACCTGCAGACTCCAAGCCAGAATCAAAGTGCTCTAACTCCAAACCATCCTGCAGGAATTTCTCTTCACTGATGACTGTGCACATTTGCATCACTGACCAGTTTGATTTTGTCTGCAAAAGTTTTGGCTATGATATAGTCAGCCTGTCATCATGTGCATGGCCATGTGTCACACAACAAGAACACAGACCTCATGGCAACTATCTTTCAAGGGAAAACGGTGGCAGAAAGGAAGAAAGGCAGACCTCCAATCTCATGCATCGAGAACATAACCGACATCAGTGGCCTACATATTCAAGAAATTGTCTGCTTAAGTCAAGACAGAGTAGCCTGGAGAAAGATGGTGGCGTCCAGGTGTGCAACGTCCAACACCAAACCTGGTTACGTCGACAGATGAGTCGGCCTGTGCAAAACAGGGTCTGTGTTTCAACCAGCGTCATCTCAGGCTTCTGGCACTTCATTACCTCCAGTCGTCATCACGAATCAGGAGGTGAAAAATGTAGGCAAATTCTGCTACCTGGGGAAGACAGTGATCAACAGTGCATTTTTGGATGTTCAGATGGTGTTCAGCATCTCGAACGGTTAGCCCTGTCTTTGTAAAGTTGGCCAACTGACATAGAGGTTGAGTGGTAAGGCCATTACATCAGGCTTGCCACAAAGATTGTTGTGTAGCGTATGAGCAGTAGTCTTGCCTTTTTGTATTGCTGTGAGAACTAAACTAGACTACGTCTCGCCTTTTTGTATTGCTGTGAGACCTAGACTATCTATCTACTCAAGACACATTCAACAACTGGAATGGTTCCACCAAAGATGTCTGCGCAAGACCTGGACATCATGAGACAAGATTTAGTGTCCAGTCTTCAATTGTGTTCAAATTCCAAAGAAATGTGTCATGCCATGTATAGACTAATAGAGATTTTATATACTGTGTCAAATGCCAGTTGCATTGGACAGGACACATTAGCCGTATGTCCATATATGGAGGACAGCATATCCCAGAGATACTTCTGTCAAGAGAGCTGTAGCAGGGTACCGTGACTGGGGAAGACCTCTAGTGCAGTATAAGGATAGTCGGAATGTCAAGCTCATTCACTTGGACTGTGGCATTATTACCACCAACTGGGGAGACATTCTTGGTACAGAGTAGGCTGGAGACAGCAGTGCACTCAACGCATAATCACCTTTGAACTGCGCAAAACAGCTAGAAGCTGAAGACGGACTGTGTAAGCAGCATCCAATGCCACAGGACCCTTTCTGTGCAGGGCCTGCAGAAGAATATTTTCTCAGAGTCAGATGCTTAATAATATCATTCCTTTGCGACAGAATATGAGTAAGTCATCATACTGTAGATTGTCTTGCTCAAAATTTGTAAAAGGAATAGTAAGACTAAGAGGAAGTGACTGAAATCTACGGTGATTGGAAAAAAACAACAAGTAACAAGCATCAGTTACTGAATTAGACAAACATTGGTATCATCTGAGCTCATTATGTAGACTCTTACAGCATGGAACAGAAAGTGTTTGAGCTTTTCCTGAATTACAGCTTAAAAGAAATGTGAAGAAATGGAAAAGAGAGTTGAAGAAAGGCAAAGGGTGTCGTTTGTGTGTGTGCGTGTGTGTGTGCTGTGTGTGTGTGTGTGTGTGTGTGTTTTTAGTTTGCCATGGTATTTGCATTTTTTTTTTCTTTTGTATATAGATCTGTATGGGTTGAGGTGTGTGTGTGTACATATGTGACTGGTTCTTGCGAACGGGGTCACAAGTCGCAATGTGTGAACTGAGATACGGGCCTGAAAAGGTGGTGAGGGTCGATCTGGGTGATTTGAGATTTTTGTTCCTACACATTGTCTGACCATTAATCTATTAATTATGGCAAAGATTAAAGTGAAATTTGGGCTGAAAGAGTGTTAAATTAACATTTTAAAGTGATAACCCATCGAGAATGTTCAGATTTTTTCCGTGAAAATGCGTGTGTTTTTGAGCTTTAATTTAGGCCATGAAACCGTACAGGGCCTCAGCATATCGCATACCGTTGGAATCAGCTCGCGAAATAGCTAGTATGTAGTGCAGAACCACTTTATCTGTCACTTCACTAAGTTTGATGAAGATAGAATACTGGTTGCTAAGGAAAAAGCAGAGAATTTTGTTGTCCTTCTTTAAGTTTAACTCTGCTTTTCTCAAAATGGCCGTCCCATCACCCACTCCCTTTAAATTACTGTAACTCGCTCGATTTTCCAGTTAGAAGTTGAATTATACATCATTGGAAAGAGCATTTTTTCTGCTTTCCGGTGATATAAATATCTCTATACCCCCCAAAATTAAGTTGTGACCCCATTCGTGAGAACAGGTCACATAGTGTGTTCTGTGTTGTTGTGTTTATATTTTTTTTTCTTTTTTTAATTTTTTTATTTTGTTTTCTGTTTTGTTCTTTTCTGTTCTGTTGTGTTTACGTGGGTGATTCATTGTATTGTTTTCTGATTCTGTGCTGTGTAGATAGGGGTGTGCACACTGTGTGTGTGTGTGTGTGTGTGTGTGTGTGTGTGTGTGTGTGTGTGTGTGTGTGTGTGTGTGTGTGTGTTTCTGTTATTTCTTATTTATTTAAGTTTATCTGTCTATTCATTTTTTACTCAGCAGTTATCATTGATAAAGGAGACATTTTAATCATGTTGATAAGCAGAGAAGGCTATGTGTTGAATTGATTTGGAAGTGGAGGAGGGGGGGGGGTGCTTTTTGTAATATGATTATCATAGTAAGTGTATACATAGTGGATGAATGTATTTTTATTTGGCAAGTAAAGGTGGGATATGCAGATACATATCTTTACTTTGCAGCCAAGATAATTTCAATGACATGATACAACTTACAAGACAAACCCATATGTGGGTAGGACCTCAGAACCTGGCCAGCTCAAGGTTTATGTCCAAGCTTAATCTTTCCCATCACATGGCACCTGTGACATCTGTGCATATGAAATTCATTCTGAATCTGAGCATAGAGATGTCATCTTCTGAAACTGAAACTGTGAATTTTATGGTTTCTTATGTACAGTTTTTTTTTTTGTACCATGTTATATACATGTACATAAAATCGGTCACAATTTTTAACATGAAAAGCCCATCCACATATGGTCAGCTGCTCTTTACGATCATACAGTAATCAGAGTAATGGCTTGATTTTTTTCAGTGCCTTGATTTGGCCATGGATGTGTGACCAGATCTGTACAAATACAATGGAGAGTGAATGGTTAAAAGTGCTACTTTATTAAACCTCACACTTTGAAAGGATATACTATACATTTTATACACTTTTTTCAGCTTTGTGGTAAACTACAGTCCTCAATTTTCGTTTGTTTTAGCTAGTAACAGGTCTGTTTCTTTTATCACAAAATTTGTTTGTCTTACTAATGACAAAGAAATGTACTCACACAGTTTGTGCAATGATGAAATTGAATATTGTGACATGTGCAGTTTGTGTGATAATGCTATGATCACATGTTTAGTTTGTCCAAGAATGAGAAAAACAATAGTGAAGAAAACTAGATAAAAAATTTTCAACAAGGAAAAGAAAAAAGAAAAAAAAAGGAAAAGAAAAATACCACCCATGGATACAGATTTTGGCTTACTAATTATTAACAACAGATTCCTTGAGTCTGTGCAAAACGTTAGGTGCTGACAGACAAGGTCTTGAAATATGGAGGATTGCGGGTGGGGGAAAGAATTCATGAGATGCTAAGCCGACACCACCAGAGTAAAGTGACCTGGGCATTCTATAAATAAGATGGGCAGCAAATAGGCCAGTTTTTGTTGAGGGTTGGGATTAAACTTGAGACAGATAATGAATCTACAGCTCCGTCAACACAGCCAGCTTCCCTGATATTGCACAAGTATGACAGAAAGTGTTTTAGTTTGTGCAATAGTGCCATAGATCTTTATTCTTAAAATTCATTAAAACAAAACAAAAACAAAACAAAACAACAAAAAAACGCACTGTAGTCAGCCAGATGTTGAAAAATGCACCATTGAAGCCAAAAAGAATGAGCCCTACAAAAGGTCATCTGTTTTGTTTACTGGTGAACGTTTCTTAGTTCTAAATACTTGAAGAGGTCAGAATCAATGTTCATGGCATTTTGATTTTGCCCCCATTTATGGAATATGTGATAAGAAAAAGTGATTATGTGAAGTTTGGAGTTTGTTCAAGAATGATTCATCTCAATACACCCAAATCTGCCTGCAACTATCATAATGGCAGATTCATTTAGCTTGCACAAATCCATGTGCGCTGACAAGGTCTGGAAGTGGAGAGGAGCAGGGGAGGAGGGACCTGTGAAACATTAAGCTGACACCAGCAGACTCAGGGGAAACTTTGAGATGGCTAGTTTTTAATGTTGTGGGAAGGGATTGAATTTGTGATATCATATCTTTAGTCCAAACTCTATCAAAAGAACCCACCAGCCTGTGTTATTAAAGTAAAAGAAAATGTACAAAATGAATTTTTGTGGACAGGGCTGAAATGGAACGGAGACGGGACCGGGATCAGGCTGAGAGGAAGCGGTTAGCAATGGCTGAAAACGAGTGGGAGGAGAGTCTGAAACGTGACAGGAGTTTGTTTGCGCCACCGACCAAGGTAATGAATGTTCAGTTTGATTTTGAGTACATTTTGATTAACTCCTGGATTCTCTCACCCTATATACCAGCTTCCTGCATTATCAGCCAAAGATTTCAATGCAAAAAAGCTGCAGGAGGCTGGTCATTAGGTGAGGGAGTAAAAGAGTCAGAATTTTGCTACTGGTGAGTAAGTTGAGGGAATGAAACTTAATTTAGTTATTTACTTAGTTACTTATTGCCTATTATGCCATGAGCATATCTATAGGGCAGTAACAAGGGAGGGGAAGAGTTAATTGATAACTTTTTAATGTTTAATCAAACAGCAGTTCTCCCTGGTAATGAGTCATTCAGTATTTCAGTCATTCTGTTACTTGTCAAGTTGTAATTTACAAAGTATGAAAATATATCCGCCCAATTTTTTTTTTCTTCAATTTTTTTTTTTTTTTGGTTGGCATGAAAGGAACCGAAGGAAAAAGTTGTGGTTTGTTTTCTTTTATTTCATAATTTAACAATTTGATTAGTGTGGCTGATTCAAACATGTTGTCTGACCTGATACCATCAATCTGTTGTGTTTTGTAGGCCAAAAATGAGAATGAAGATGATCCAACGAGCCGTTGGATGGAATCGCTGTTTGGTCGCTGGGGGGATGTTAAATGGGGAGACTCTGGAAATCCAATAGGAGTGACATCAAACAGAAGCAGCCAGAGGCAGGCTGAAGCCAGTCAGAGACAATCTGAGGCCAGCTCAAGTGGCCCCAGCCAGGCCAAGGGACAGGGTAAGCAGACGTCCCATTCGACACCCTCCCAGGGGAACTCCCAGCATGACAACAGGGGTAGAGACAGATACAACAATCACCATCGTGACAGTGATCAAAGACAGAGCGAGAAAAATAACTGTGAACAAATGCGCAGTTTTGCCCCCGGCTCATCACGTTCTAGTTCTCATTCTCAGAAGACTGCCTGGCACTCTTCACAGTCTCGTAGTGGCTCACAGGGTAGCTCATCGAGTAACAAGTGCAGCCCTGTGGTAGCATCGAATTCAGCTGTTTACAGGCGTGCTACTAGCCCTGCAAGAGACAGCCGCAGGGAACTTACTCACAGCTCCAGAAGTGATCACCAAGAATCGCGGTCCTTCAGTGAAAGAAGGTCGCATATGGACAGCAGCAGACCAGTGCGGATGCGTGGGCCTTCCACCCCGACTTCTTCGCCACCACCCAATCACTCGGCGCAGTGCACACCCTCGCCGGATCCCAACCTCATTTCATCCGGTCGCACTCCACCTCCCCATCGCCGCACACCAACACCTTCTCATCGGACTTCAACGCCGGTGCGGCAGACACCACCAGTGGCCAGTCACCAGACTTCTCCACATCAGCACACTCCACCATCTCAGACCCAGTTGGATACTAAAGGGCTGGCAGAAACAAGACCCAGCCTGACACTCAACATCCAGGTCAGTACTTACCATCAAATCTATTGTCAAAACCACAGAGACTTTAAAGTAATGTAGTAAAAGTCGCCCGTCACCCATCACTATGTAAATGATAAAGTCTGAAATCCATCTTTAACAATACAGTGGAGACCACTTGTGACAAACCTGCTTACATTGAATTACCAGCAATATAGATCTGCCCACTTCCTTCTCTTTGCCGCTTGTAAAGTACTCTCTGTAATGAACAAAATCTACTAAATATTTTTATATGTATTGCGGCGTGGTGTTTTCCAAACGTAAACTTGCTATATTATGTAATAATATATAAATCTTGCCAGTATGAATATAATCTTGACCTGCAACGAACAAGCGCCCAGGACTGGTACAATTGCTCAGCTTTGTACATTGCACATACAGCACAGCAATCGATGTACTGTGCTAAATTTTTTCAGGCATCATTGAGGTCTAACTGTGTGTGACCAGCTATTTTGCCATGACTGTGATGTAATGTCAGCAGCAGTGTGCATATATATGCTGTGCATATATCTTTGTGTGTGTGTGTGTGTGTGTGTGTGTGTGTGTGTGTGTGTGTGTGTGTTGTGTTTTGATACTTAAGTGAATCATAATGATGCTATATAAAATAAGAAATGCTGTGAATAACACCTGAATTCCACCAGCAAGGCAGCAGTCAGTGCTGCTGTGTAAGGTCACTAATTTTGTTTTACTTGTAGACTACTTCTGCTATAATGAATTTATCTGTATTCCTTGAATTTTGTTGTTGATGGACTTCACTGTATTTCTCGTGCTTGACCAACATTTATTCTATATTTAATAGCATATAATACTTTGAAGACGTTAGAGCAAAGAAGAATATTGCTACTGTTATGTGAGATTTCTTGGTCACTTTCAGCTTAAGGTTTTCCATTTTTATTCAGTGAAATTCTGTTTTCCACTAGGTAAGCAAGTTTGACTTTTAGGGGCCTAAAGTTCAGTGTCGGCATAAACTTTTCCATAGTTTTCAGATGCATTCTTGGTTTAATCATACTTCACAAAGGCATCATTCCATTACAGTGTATGTTTGTATGAGCAAAAGCATATGGGCGCACACACACTACACACACACACTACACACACACACTACACACACAACACACTACTTACACCACACACACACCACACACACACACACACCTCCGTGAATTTGATGAAATCCACAAGAAGAAAGACAAAAAACGAAAAAACATGTCGCTGACTAAAATCGTGAGAGAGAGAGAGAGGGAAATTAAGAATAGTTCTGTGAGTAACTGCCAGAGTATGAACACATACATGTACTCTTTATATATGTCTGTGTAGACCAAATATGCATTTGATTAATTCTTTTTTTTTTTTTCTGCAGAAAGAAATGAAAAGTTAACATTTTTTCACCTTTCTCTTTCAACTGCGATTGAGAATTGGTCTCTGTACAGATTGTAATAAAGTTACACTGGGCATAGTAGGTAAGACAAAGGTTGCATAACCTTTGGTTTATGTCTGAAGGGAATGTTGTGGTGGAGGCGTATGCTTTTGTTGGGGTCATTATTTGTCTATGAGAGTAGAAACTTTCCCACTTCTTCCCTTAGTGTCCATATCTTCCGTCACTGCTTTACCTTGCCCAAACCTGCACGCAGATAACCATCCACCCATTCACTGCTGGATGAACCAGAGACAGCATGCACACGTATGTTTTAGTTTTTCTCAATCAGTCAGTGACTTGAGCTAGATTAAAACCTGTGCAGACAGGTTAAAAGGCGTTTCTGGATCTCTCAGTCTCTGTGCCAACAAGCCCTTGAGTCAATGGAAATTCTCCAATCATTGAAAAAATGTTGCAGCGTGGTTGTTGTTACTGAGTCGGCAATTTGGGTTGAAAGCAAGAGGTTGTAAAGCAAAGACCATGATTTGTGAAGAGCACATGTTTTTTGTTGTTTGATAAGCTAAAACTTTATTTGTGAGAAGCAAATGTCTGAATTATAGTGAATACCTGCTTGCAAAGAACTTGACCACAAAGTCAGTAATGAATACAGGTAACAGAGTGATGGGGTGGTTAATCTCACTTTACAAAGTCAGTAATGAATACAGGTAACAGAGTGATGGGGTGGTTAATCTCACTTTCTGCTGAGAACTTACTTCATCAGGTTATAGGAGCCAGAAAAATACAAAAATAGAATCAGAATGTGTACTTAATACAACACGCTCTGATTCTATTTTCGTGTTTTTCTGGTTCCTGTTTGCTTTCAAGAACGGGGGCAGTTGCACTTATTTTGGATTTCATCAGGTTATGCTGTGTCTGTAGTTCACCTGAATCACTATCAGATAATCAGTAGTCAGTGTAGTCTTTGCCTCCTACTAGTCCTAGTCTTTTTTTCTTTCTTTTCTATAATTTGGTTTTATCCACGGTGCAGTGGTACAAATTTGAACAGGTTGGCTTGCTCAGTCATAATTATTTGATATTCAACTGAAATTAACTCTTAATTTTGGTTCAGTGTAGTAGTTTTGTCGATTGCCCTTCAATAAGTTGGTCAGTCATTCTGGTGGTGTCAGCTTCATGTTTGACAGAATTAGAATCCATACTGCCTTGATCTTCCACTGAAATTGTTTGGTTTTTTTATATTTTTTTTATTGCATAGGGTTTTGTACAAGGTCAGTTTCTGAATTTTAATAACCGTCAGGACAGATGATTTCTTCAGAAACACTGGTTGGGATCAATTACAGTACATATTGCACAGTGCTTCCAGAAAGTAATGGCAAGACGCTGGATGTGAATTTCCCAAAAATAGCAAAAGAAAGTAGCACAGAAAAGTCTGGACTGGATTAAATGGAGAAGAGTTGTTGTGACCTCTGCAGTGGCCGCTACATCAAATCGAGTGATGGGTGACGGGTACCCCTCTGACACATACACACACAGAAACAGACTCCCTAAAACACACACACACAAAACTGCTCAACTTTCAAGTACATGAAACTGAAAGATCCTGAACAAATTCCAGTGTCAGTTCTCAATTCCAGGATTGATACTGATTTGTTTAAAATTGTAATTGTTTTTCATTCAGAGAAATCCTAATCTTATGTAGACATTGTGTCATGAAAATTTTGTTTTGCACTGAGTTCCTGTAGGCTAATTTGAGTATGAATTGGAGTGAATACCGTGTCAGTTATTTTTCCTGTTTCAGAGGGAGCACAAGACGAGGGAGCTGGATGATATTTTTAAGGTAAATTTACTAGTGAAAAAAAAAGTGTCAAGTTTTGTCTGTTTGTTTGTTTTATGACATATGAGTTACTTTATTTAAAAAAGAAAAGCCACGTTGACAACTAGCCATTTTTGCTCCTTTTTCTTTGACCAATTGACATATATGAACAATACCCAAGGGATATTTCATTATTATTAACATTTATTGCTTCTTTACCATTGTATTATCACACTGTGATTCACAGCTTCTAGATTTTTTTTTTTCATCGCAACAGTAGGAGTCGGCAGACATATAATGTGTTTTGCTTTGCATACATGATGTCTGCATTTATCTCTGAAGTCTCATACAGTCAAGGCTCTTGTGAGGTGAGGTGCTGTACAAATACTGAATAGTATTATTATTATTAATCTTTATGTTTGAGCCTGGACATTGGGTATGTTCCTTAGAAAAGTGCAAATGTCCAGTCGATTTTATGAAAAAGAGATCAAATGTCATGTTTAGGATAGGCAGTCAGTTTTTTTATACTCCTTAAAAGTAGGCAGATCAATGTTTGTTTCATTTCAGAGATTGAGTTGACGTAACCTTGTTTTGAGGTCATGTATTGTATAGCTCAGCTGATTGAACACTTGCCCAGTGCAGTGCTTTGTTCCTTGTGTGCATGCGATTTATGTACTTATTCTGGGTCTGCTTACGAATTTGCCTGGTAGAAGTCGTATTCATGTGTTGTATATTTTCCAAAAACTGAAACAGGCCTGGGTGTGTGTCCTGTTGATGCAGTATTGGATATATATGTAGCCTAGTGAATAAACGCTTGCTCCAGGAAGCAAGAAGTCTAACTCTAAGAATGCAATGGGTACAGTGTGTCACTACACGACTAGTCAGATTTGTCTCCCTCCCTCCTGTACACCATGCATGGTGGTCTGGGTGCTTGTCTTTCAGGTGAGATGATAAGCTGTGGCCTTGTACTTTGTAGTGCAGGTAAAAGATTTGTGTCAGCTGAAGAG
Source organism: Monoplex corrugatus (assembly GCA_030674185.1). Taxonomy (NCBI): domain Eukaryota; kingdom Metazoa; phylum Mollusca; class Gastropoda; order Littorinimorpha; family Ranellidae; genus Monoplex; species Monoplex corrugatus. The sequence goes on along the minus strand of CM060310.1, from coordinate 7,924,311 downwards.
TTATTTCTTGAAAATTCGTTGGAAAATTCCGCATTTGCAGATAAAGGAAAGGTCAAGCTTACAGGAAAAAAGGAAGCAAAAAAGAGATGTTGCTGTATGATAGGTAAACAAAAATATACATGTATTTTGCTCACAGGGAGGAAAAAAAAAAAGCAGGTGGAAGGGGGGAGGGGGCATTTCATATTTCATGCAGGAAAATACTGCTGTGATAAAGTGAGTCCAGTTGTTGTAGCAATGACCCTTCCCTTGTATTGACCACTGGCTGTGATACTGTGTGTGCAGGAGATGGCAGTGGAAACCCCACTAACGGCTCTGTCAGAAACGCCGGTGAAGTGCAAGAAGACACCACGCTTCATGTTTAGCCAGAAGACCCAGCCTGAGCCTGAGCCTGAGGTCAGTGGTTCAATTGGAATTTAAATTTGAAATGAAAAAAATGTGTTGGCTGTTAACCTCCCCACCCCCCTCCACACACACTCTTTCTGCTTCTCACTCTCTGTGTTTCTTAACAATGTTATATCTTTCTGCCCTCTCCCTCTCGCCGCTGTCACTACTTTGAAAAGTGACGGTCTTTGTCTTCCATTGTGGGGAAGAATTTCAAGATGATGTCTGTGATAAGCAATATATGTGTGTCTGTGAACTCTTTACTTTTTCACTATTTTTTTCTTAGTTTGAAGGATTTAATGTGAGAGAGAGAGAGAGAGAATGTGTGTTGCGTGTATGTGTTTTGTGTGTGTGTGTGTGTGTGTGTGTGTGTGTGTGTGTGTGTGTGTGTTTCTTTGTCTTTTATTTTTTGTCACAGTGGCAGAAAAACAAAATGTTTTAGAATAAAGAAAATAATGAATAGGAAGTAAGGAATTGAGAAAAATTAAATTTATGTATAAGGATTCGCACAGTTGGAAAGTTTTGGACAATTTCTCGGGCAAGGGAAGCACCTCAACATTTCAGTCTTGAAAGTTGAATTTGTGACTGTTATTGTTAAACAGTGCTTAGTAAAATGTATGAATTATGTCATTTATGATGCTGGGAAATGTTTCTCAAAGATCCCCCCCAAGTAGATCAACAGCAACATACACGCACGCATGCACACACACACATACATACACACACACACACACATATACATACATACATACATACATACATACACACACACACACACACACACACACACACACACACACACACACACACACACACACACACACACACACACACACACACACACACACACACCCCACACACACACACTCTCTCTCACACACACACACATACACATACACACATGCACGCACACGCACACGCACACGTACACACATACACACACAAGAAGAAGAAGAAGGAGGGATGCTTGTAGGGGAGGGGAGGGACACGACTTTCCTTCATATCGCACAATTTGACCCAAGTGTAAAAAATGACCAAAAATTAACTACAGACTGCACAGACATGGAACAGACACTTTCAGAAGCATAGAGTGAAAAACAAAGCTTGCCTGGCATTCTTCCATTACATACTCCATCCTTCTACACAGGTTCAGTGCCCCACGTAATCATTTTTTTTTTCTGTCTTTCCTTTGTTAAAGAGAGAATGAAGTGTGTCTGTGTGTGTGTGTGTGAGAGAGAGAGAGAGAGAGAGAGGGGGGGGAGAGAGAGAGAGAGAGCTTGAAAACAGAGTCAGAATAGTCTAAAGTAACAGCATTTTCGTTTCCTTAGAATACTGAAATTGTTGAAAATGAAAAGTTTTTGTCAAGCCACTGCAGACGAAACTTCAGCAATTAACTAGACTTCTTGTGTGTTTGAAATTGAAACAGAACAAAACAGAGTCGAGAGCATGATTGTCAATTTTTTTTTCTCTTCAGAAGACTCTGAACCTATTTACAAGGAAGATTAATTCATGTCTGATCTCCCTGCATAAAATTAAAAGATAATTTTCGCAAACTAGCTACGCCAACAGTTCCTAACAACACTGCTGTAGATCATAAGAGTGATAGATAAAAGACTTAGAATTTACTGGTTTTCTTGGGGAGACAGCGCTTCAGTATTCTTTTGGGCACCACTTCAAAAAGAAAACTGATGAGAAAGTAGTAAGGTCTCTACCACCTTGCTCTCCTGCAACCTAGCTCTCAAAAGAAATTCTGTGCAGAAATTTCCTCTTTTCTGTCACTCTCTTTGTTTCTGCCTTGTTTCTTTGCTTTCTGTCATTTCTTCTTACCATTTTGTGCCTTGCTGGTCCATTCACGTGTATATGTCTGATAAAGTCGTACGTACTTTCTCTCAGGATTGATAAATGGGTACATGTAGTAAGTTCATTGTGGTCTGTAGGGAAATGATATTTGCGAAAGCAATTTTAGGTAATTCAGACTCGTTTAATGTATGTTTTTAGTGTCCTTAGTTATGTTTAAATTTGTATTCAGGTATGTTTTTTAAATCCCCTGTGTGATAAATTGGATGGAGTGATCAGTGCCCTTAGATTATGTGCGCAAATGCATTGATGTGTGTACTTAATTTTCTTCTTTTTTTTCCTGTTAGGTGTTGTGTATGTTTTGAAAGGACTATAGCCCAGATATGGCTTTGTGCAGTCAGCTGGGCTTTAAACAAAAATAACAGTAACAGTAACTTAGTGTTGTCATTATGAGGCTGTTAACTTTTTTTTTTTGGTTAAAACAAAAGAAAATCTTTTTGAAGATGATACTCCAAGCCTGAGTTTTCTTTTTACTCTTGTCAACTTCTGTTCACATTTTCTGCACAGTGAGTAAGTACTATAGTAGTTTAGTGTGTTGGTGCGTGTGCGTTTCATTTTCAGTAGTAAAAGAGGTAATATTGTTGTCAGTTTTGTCTGTCACTTTCATGCACAGATGTGCCCATGCTCACAAATACGCACGCACGCGCGCACACACACGCACGCACGCACGCACACACACACGCACATACACACACACACACACACAGAGTCAGTGTGTTTGACCTTGAATGGAGGTGACAAGTTAATGACCTAGTAAATGAGGTCAGATGCTGTGTTACATTACATCTATCTCCATCTAGCCCCTGGCTGTAGGCCTGGTAGGTGTATCGCTGTCAGTGAACATATGTTCTAAAAAAAATGATTATTCAGTTTCTTCAATTTAGATGCTGTGACGTTGATAATTATGCACATTTGCCCATATGTTCATACACACACACGTGCACGCATGCATGCATGCATGCACATAACACACAGACACACACACACGCGCACATAGACACACACACAGACACACAGGCACACAGGCACACAGACACAGACACACAGACACACACAAAAGGCCAAACTAGTCATAGAGAAAAAAGTCTGTCCATGTATGAAAAAAATGGAATCTTAGTTGGACTTAAAAATTGTAGGAGTGAACAGGAGACAGACTTTTTGTTATAAGCAATTGGCTGGGCATTAAACAAAAATAACAGTAACAACTTAGTTGCTCCTATGTAAAGCAGTGAAAGGCATTTGAGGCACTCCTCTGTGCAAGGTCCTCAGCTGTTCAGTTCGTATTGTTTCATCCTCTGTTAGCTGTTAACAGTCGGAAGCCCTTCTCTAGTGTCTGTCACCAGCTTATTCTGTTCCGTCCTTTCTCTGGCATATCAGGACATCTGCCAACCAGTGGAGGTGCCATCAGCAAATGATAGTTGAGGCAGGGGGCTGTTATGATGTGTCCCTGACCTTTTCATTTGACAGTGGAGGTGCCATCAGCAAATGATAGTTGAGGCAGGGGGCTGTTATGATGTGTCCCTGACCTTTTCATTTGACAGTGGAGGTGCCATCAGCAAATGATAGTTGAGGCAGGGGGCTGTTATGATGTGTCCCTGACCTTTTCATTTGACACAGTTCCATATGATGCCCAGGATTTTTGTGGTGTCAGAGGCATCCAGTTTCTTTTCCTGGGTGGTACTAGCATAATATATTTGTGAGTGCAACTGACAGTTTATTAGTCACCTAAAATAGGGCCTTGGATTGCAGCCAACAAGTTGCTGGCTGAGATTATCACTTTCCATTTTGGATGTTCTTGGAATCAACAGATAAAGGTAGAACTTTGCTGTGCAAGAGTTTCAAGGCATGAGCACATGTTGAGCCTTCTGTAAATGTGACATTCTGTCTTTCATTCAGAATCATGGCAAAATGAAATTCTGACCACTTAACAGTTGTGGATGAACTTAACACTGTGAAAGATAAAGATTTGATCGATGAATCCAACTGTGATTTGGTGACAGTTCTAATGAAAATATTGTCGAGTAATAACGGCAGTGGGTGATGCTCATTCATTGTTAACACTTTGAGAAAATTAAAACCAGATCGTAAAGACAATGTTGATTCTGCACCAACTGTCATGACTTCAAAACTTTATGGACAATGGGATACATGTGTTTTCCCAACCACACACAACCTTCCACTCAGTCACTTAAACAACCTCTGTAAGCAAATTAGTATATTTAAATATTTATGATTAATCAAATATCATCAGTTCAATTTTCATCCAACTGGATCAACAAACACATAAGTCAGAAATAAATGTTCATTGACCACTGTTCAATAAAAAGTAATCGATTCAGGTTTCCGTCCCAAACAGTCCTTTCACAGGAATTCTTTCACTGCATCAGCACTTCAGTCAGTCTGTTTCACAGCGTCGAAATCATTGTTCAGAATTCAGTTCATCACTCTATATAAATATAGTTACCACACAATCCTGGGGAGCAAGACGAAACAGAGGCGTCAGTAACTGGACACGCCCACAGCAGGTATTCAGCAGAGTCCTAGCAGCTTAGGACCAGGGACTGGATCAGGCATCCACCCCTCAAAACAGCAGGTATTCAGCAGAGTCCTAACAGCTTAGGACCAGGGACTGGATCAGGCATCCACCCCTCAAAACAGCAGGTATTCAGCAGAGTCCTAACAGCTTAGGACCAGGGACTAGATCAGGCATCCACCCCTCAAAACAAAGTCACGTACGTATGTGGCTCCCTCTTGAGCTAATCGGACCAGACAACTCCCCACGTCAGAAGCTGTAGATAGGAAAGAATTTGCTAAGTACTTCCATCTACAAAAATGTCAATAAAATGTATCGGGTCAATGGCCAGACCATATTTTTCATATTATATGATTGACAGACGTTTATCCCAAAAAAATATTGTTTGCCTTTTAAAAGCTCGAAGGCAAATTACATTCACAGTGCCATACAGCAAATATTCTGCACTAACTTCAATTTCCAAAAAATGACCACTAACTTAGCTTCATATTCATTTAACAAAATAACATCTTACAATAAAGAATTTAACACAAAATTCGCCATTCATGTTTCAAAAGTCCAAACTCTCAATACATATAATTATTCATAAAGTTCACACTGACTGCACATCATTTAAAGATCGAAACCACAAAACAGTAATTCATAAAACATTAAATCAAGAACTACAACTCAATACAACTCTTGACTGCCAAAATAATTCACTTCACTTTTACACAACTACGTTTCTTCACAATCTTTACATGTCTCAATTTTTGGTAAATGTATCAACAAATCAAAAGATTCACCAACCTGCTAACATAGCAGCTTAAGACAAACAGATTTAGTTCTCTTCAGCCTCAGGTGGCAAAGATATGCGACTGCTCCACCTGGAAATCTCTGTAGAACTGACTTTTTAGTTCACAGATTTTCGACACGCACACAACGCTACACGCATTCCACGCTCCGTGCACTCCACGCTCCGTGCACTCCACGCTTTTACTTCACAGCCAATCAGAATAAAGACACCGAAAACCACACTGGTTGCTCCAGTCCACAAAAGCAAAAATGAGCCAAAACTCTATACAAAAGTGAAAATGTAAAATCAACACTATGAAAATATATACAACACATCCATCACAGTGCATTTATACGTTATTAAATAGTAATATCCTAGCATTCAAAAAACTACTCTTAGCTAGTGTATCACAGTTTTCATAGTTTTAGCCCTCAACCCTCTTCAGGATAATAGAAAACTAATATGGTATGACCGCTTTTCAAATTGCTGAATTCATCTCATTTCCCCTCAGACATCGCATTTGCCTCCCCTCTCCCCAGTTCTTACCATTACTCACGAACACATTATGATTCATTTCAGTCCGGAAGTTTTTGTCTTTTTCACCCAATATTTTTGTATTCTTTTTACGCGTGAGAAAGGCCAGTTGGCCAAAAATGTGTGCCCATCTTGTCTGGTTGTATTAAATATGCATTCTGATTCTGTTTTCATATTTTTCTGTTTTTTAGGTAATTTAGGCCAGGTTTTATGTTTGTTTTAGTGTCCTTGTACATTTGTATTCAGGTTCTTTTTTTAAACCTCTGGTAATGGATTGGACAGAATAATGCAGGGAGACATTTGGGGGGAGGGGGAGGAATTTAGTAATTCCTATTCCCCGGGGATGAGAGAAAGAAAATGGGAGAGGGAAAGAATGCAGATAGATACAGGGGGTGGGGGGGGGGGGTGGTTGATTAATTCACCGCTTCATGCCCTCAGCTCCATTCACTGGCGGTGAGAGAAAAAAACCAAAAAACAAAGGAGATGGTAAGAATGCAAAAGAGGTGGGGGAATGATATATTCCCACTTTCGCTCCCTTACCCTATCTACCAACTTCCCGATGGTAGGCAAGATGAGAGAGTGAAAGATTATGTTCGCACGTGCGTTGATACTTGTCCTTAAATTTTCTTTTCCTGTGTCCCCCACCCCCACCCCCACCCCCAACGAGGTAGTGTTTATTTCTGATACTGGTTACAGCCCTAATGTGTGGCTCTGCGCAGTTGGCTGGGCATAAACAACAAGAGAGAGAGTGGGGATGGGGGTGGGGGTGAGAAAAACAAGAAGAGGGACAGAATGCAGAGAGAGAGTGGGGGGAGGTGTTGATTTATTCGTCCCTTCGCTCTAGGCAGGGAATGCAGAGAGAAAGAGAGAGAGGGTTGATTTAGTCTCCCCTTCGCTTCCTTACCCTGCGTACCAGCTTCCCAGTGATGGGCAAGCTGTGGGAGCGAAAGTGGGAAGTCACAGGTTACAGTGGTAGAAGAGCCAGGTCAGTAGGTGCAAAGCGCTGTCTGGGAATTCCTGCAGCTATTGATAACATGCAGCCCCCTTGGCAAGAGGGCAGTTAGTGGTGGTCGGCGAAGGGGCCAACCATTTCAGGCACTGGCTGCTTGCGTATTGTCTGGTGGAGCTGACGCGGTGATGAGGACCGTGAGGGTTTTTCTTTTCCTTTCTTTTTTCTTGTGCTGGAGGTGTGGGGGCTAGGAATGTGCAGCACCTGCCTGTCGTTGTGAGTCAATGTCTGGCACAAGGCAGGCCCGACTTGGAGCAGCACAGTGGCACTTGTGCTGTGAGGGAAGATCTTGCTGCACGCAGGCTGTGTGGCGATTTTTACTGTCCGCTCACCTCCACTGCCCTCTCCTTCGCTCTCTTTCCTCCTGCTCCGTCTTTTTTTTTGTTTTGTTTTGTTTTTGTTTGTTGTTGTTCAGTTTTTACGTCGACACCCACCTCAGGTGATATGGCCGACGGGGATAACCATCCCAGGGAAATGGAAGTTTTTATTATTTATTTATTTATTTATTTTTTTTATCTAATCCTATACTGACACCACCAGAACAACAGTGATGTTAATTTAAACATGGAACAGTGAGATGACCAGTTTTGATACAGCGGCGTACCCCGGCATTCGAACCCACAACCATTAACATGTGAATCCGACGCTCAAACCAACTGAGCTACTGGAGCCCGCCAGCTCTGTCTGTCTCGGGTTGATAAATAAATAGGTAAATAAATGAAAAGGCCGTTGGCAGCAGGGACATTCGTAATTCAGTTTTGTCAGTCTGGGGTGAAATAATATCAACTACTCCGGGGGGGGGGGGGGGGGGGGGGGCACCATAGACAGCGAAACATCCGTTCTGGAAACTGCTGTCTTCCCACCATCTGCCCGGACGTTGTGTCAATCAAATCGGAAAAAAGAGGGGGGGGGGGGGGGGGCACATAAGCACCTCTATCGGCATTCCCGCCCCCAAGGAAAAATAAACAGTATCAAAAGAATTGGGCACCCTTCCCGCATCATCCATGTGTATGGTTTCAATAAAGCCTTACGAACTTTCTTTTAGGATTGATAATTGGGTAATTAAGCAGCAATAACAATAATCCCCTTCCTGAAAATCAGAAGTAGTTTCTATTTACACTACCACTGAATACCCCAACCACCACCCATCTAGGAAGAACCAACAAAGTCTCGGTCTAACCTCTCCTTCCTGTGTTGGGAGATGGAGGGGTGGCAGGAAAGGGGAGGGGCATCACACGATTGTTAATTCAGGAGTCATTCTTCTCCTCCTGTACCAGTAAACCCCCTCGATAAACCAACTCAGATCAAAGACTTAACAAGCACTCCCCGCCTCCCTTTTTCCCCCCGGGAAAACAAACAGAACCAAAAGAAATGGTTAATCTACTTCACCACCACCACTGGTCCCTGTCATCCCCCGAATACCCCCCCCCCCTCACTTCTGCACCTTCCTTTGAACCACACGTTGGTTTGTCTGGTGTTGGCCAATTCAGTGTCAACCAGATGTTGCTCAGTATCAACCAGACGTTCTGCTGTCTTTGGGCCCCACTGCTTCCACTCAAAATTCAAAGAAAGGCTGTACACTTGTCAGTGTTACGTTAATGTTATTGAACCCACCAACCCCCGCCCCTCCCCTCCCCTCCCCTCCCCTCTTCCGAAGTCTTTGCGCATCAATGGTTTGCTTTTCATCCAGGGGACTAGATATACTTGGTCCTTTGTAGTTTTGGATGGATCACGTGTGAAACCGAGTACAATGAGTCGAGTTAGGTGCAGACAGGTTTTTGTGTTGGGCTCACATTCTGTCTTTTCCTCTCTTAGAGCCGCCTTGGCCTAGTATTGCTAGTGAGGTAGGGAGAGTGCCAACACTTGGCAGACTTTTGTGTGCAAGCTTACGGCTCCTGTAAGCTTCTCCTTCTCCCCGATTTGACTCGCTGAAATCTATACTCTTATCTATTCGGAACCATTCGTTTCTGTCGGCTTATGATGATTTGTTGTTGTTGGTTTTGGGGAGGCGGGGTGGGGGAACGGAGTGGCAGTGAGGTAGTGGTTTGCGGGTGGAAGAAAGAGGGAAAGAGGAGGGAACCTTAGGAGAGCGGCTTTCAGTGGTTGCGTCAGTAAGTTTCGTTGATAATCGGAGTGTAGTAGGCTTTTGACGCGGATGGTGTCTCCGTATAGCTCCCGTTTTGGGCTTGGAGGGGATGGGAGGAAGGAGGGGGGGGTATCAACACGATTTTAAATTAACGTGAGAGAGCACAAGCGGTCAAGGGGAGAATGCACGCTACTTGTATGTAAATGGTAAAGCAGCAAGCCTTTTATCACCTCGCATGTTGAAGATTTCACCATGATTGTAAACATGGAACAACCAGCTCTGGTCATTCAGTCTGTGGAGAGTTGGTTGGAGGGGAGAGATGGTGGCGGCGATGTTTGTGGAGGAGTATGCGCCTTTGATTTGATAGTGTCAGTTCCATTTGCATAGCGCAGATAATGATAATTCTATTTGTATCTGTAGTGCAGTGATAATTCCATTGGTATCAGTAGTGCAGCTTTGTATTTATAGCTCTGATAGTGATAATTCTATTTGTATTTATAGCACAGGTAATGGTAATTGCATATGTATCTTTAGTGCAAATAGTGATGTCCGTTTGTATCTGTAGCGGGGATAGTGATAATTCCATTTGTATTGTTAGCAGTGGTAGTGATAATTCCATTTGTATATATAGTGCAGATAGTGATAAGTCCATTTGTATCATAACAGTGATAGTGATAATTCCATTTGTATCAGTAGTGCTGATAGTGATAATTCCATTTGTATCAATAGTGCTGATGGCAAAGTCGAAGTCATTGCCGATTTTATCGCAGATGAACGTGTTGACATTTCTTTTATCACAGAGACATGGCTTAACCCCCTTGGTCACGAACCTATACATGCTAGCCTCACTCCGAGTGGTTACAGGCTGGCTTCTTTCCATTGCTCATCCCGAGGTGGCGGTATCGCCATCCTCTACAAGGACTCACTCCATTCCTGCCTATCTTTCTTGCAGTCTCTGCCTTTCTCCCATCCTTCTTTCGAGCACGTTGAAGTATCCTTCCAATCCAACCCTCACCCCATCACCTTCTCCTGTGTCTATCGACCCCCACCTAGCTCTGCCAACAAACTCACCACATCCACGTTTCTGTCTGACTGACCAATTGCTTGACCACTACTGCCTCTTATCTGGAAATCTCATCATTCTAGGTGACATCAATGTCCACTATGACAACACTCACCGTTATGACACAAGACATATCATCAACTCTCTGTCCAATCACAATATGACTCAACACATTTCTGAACCAACCCATCAAAAAGGTCACATTCTTGACTGGATCATTTCTCGTGATCACCACAATTCCGCTACTGACAACTGCTTAGTTCTTTCTACCCGTCTAACTTCACAGCCCTTCCATTTGACCACTCTGCAATTCTCTGTTCTCTCGACATTTCTCCTCCTTCCCGTACCATGCGCACAGTGACTCAACGCAATCTCAAATCTATCGACCTCTCCACATTTTCATCTGATGCCTCCCGTCTCCTTTCTGAAAAGTCACATAACCTTGCCGATGAATTCTATACTACTCTCCACCATCTTCTGGACACTCATGCTCCAGCCACAACCCGTCTTTTACCTGACCGCCCCCCTACCCCCTGGCTCACTCATGAGATTGCCTGTGCAAAACGTGCCCGCCGCAGAGCAGAGCGCCGTTGGCGCAAATCCAAACTCACTATACACAAGCAACTTTTCCAAGCCTCTAAAACAAAAGTATCCACCCTCATTGCATCAGCAAAAACAAGCTATTTCCAAACCAAAATCCTGAATGCCGCTTCTTCAAAAGAACTCTTTACAACCATGAATCATCTCCTTGGCACACGAAAAGATTTACCTCTCCCAACAAAACATACAAATGAAGAACTCCCATCTGTATTCTCCAAGTATTTCACCACCAAAATACAAACTTTTCGTGACAGGCTTGACAGGACACCCTGTCAACCATGCCCACCTGACCCTTCCTTCTCTGGCACACCTCTTACTACTTTTACCCCAGTCTCACAAGAAGAAATTTTCAACACAATCAGATCCATGTCGTTCAAAACCTGCGAACTGGATCCTCTTCCAGGTTCTCTCTACTCCGACTGTCTCCCTACTCTTTTCCCATTCATCACTGACATCATCAACACTTTTCTTCAAACTGGAACTGTCCCAGATTCTTTCAAGTCTGCTATTGTTCACCCTCTCCTCAAGAAACACAATTTAGACCCAAATGAACTGAAAAATTATCGGCCTATCTCTAATCTCTCTTTCTTGTCGAAACTCCTTGAAAAAGTCGTCCTCAACCAGCTGAACTCTCACCTGTCTGCCAACAATCTCCTCAATCCTTTCCAGTCAGCCTACCGCCAATGCCATAGCACTGAAACTGCCCTACTACACATTCTCAACAATCTCCTCCTTGCAACTGATACTGGCAAAGTCTCTCTCCTCACACTCCTTGATCTGTCTGCAGCCTTTGACACCATTGATCATGGTATTCTCCTTTCTAGACTTCATCATACTTTTGGCATCTCTGACATTGCTCTGTCCTGGTTCACTTCATACCTATCAAACAGAAAACAAACTGTTCTCATCAATGGTACTTACTCTCAACCTGCATACCTGACCTGTGGTGTTCCACAAGGATCTGTCCTTGGCCCTGTTCTTTTCACTCTTTACACCTCCCCCCTGTCCACCATCATCAACTCCCACTCTATAAAACACCACTTCTATGCTGATGACACCCAACTTCAAGACAGTGACTCATCTGATAATATACAGCGCCTGTTGACTCGCACCACTGAGTGTTACTCGGACATTAAGAACTGGATGACACACAATAAACTTCAGCTTAATGACGACAAGACAGAAGCTATCCTCATTGGCACCCGTCAGAAACTTTCTCAGCTGCCTCCTCTTTCTCTCCCATTATGTAACACATCAGTCCCAATTTCTGATTCAGCTAAAAACCTTGGTGTCTGCATTGACTCTACCCTCTCCATGAACAACTTTGTTTCTCAAACTGCCAGATCTTGCTACTATCATCTCCATCGTATAAGGCTGATCAGGAAGTATCTCTCTGTCGAAACAACTGCAAAACTCGTTCTCTCCTTCATAATGTCTCGCATTGACTATTGCAATTCACTCCTGTCTGGTCTTCCTGCCTCCACCATTCACATCCTACAGCGCATTCAAAACAATGCTGTACGCCTTGTACTCAAAAAGAAAAAAGCTGACCACATATCTCCTCTCCTGGCACAACTTCACTGGTTCCCTGTATCAAAGCGCATACAATACAAACTAGACACCATGTGCTACAAAAGCCTCAATAACGCAGCCCCCGATTACCTGTCAAGCCTACTTGAGATCTATGTTCCCTCACGTACCCTCCGCTCTGCCTCCGATCCTCTGACTTTTCGCTTTCCACGCACTAAGCTCAATACCTATGGTCCACGAGCCTTCTCTGTTTCTGGTCCACTCTCCTGGAACAAACTTCCTCTCTCAGTCCGTCAGCAACCTACTTTTGTCTCCTTCAAGTCCGCTCTCAAAACCCACCTTTTCTCCTCTGCATAAAATCCTAACCTCACTCAACCCCCCCTCCCCCCTCTGCAGCCTGTCTCCGCTCGGAGGGGAATCACATGGTTATAATATATAATTGTATATGCTCTCTATAATTTTCCATTGCTTTTATTCTTGCTTTTATTGCTTTTATTGCTTTTATTCTTTCTCCCCATTTATAGCCGTGTGTGTGTGCGTGCGTGTGCGTGTGTGCGTGCGTGTGTGTCTGCTTCAGCGCTTAGATTTGATTTTATCAAGATTTTGCGCTATATAAATATTGTAATTATTATTATTAAATATTGTAATTATTATTATTATTATAGTGGTAATTCCATTTGTATCGATTGCTGTGATAGTGACATTTCCATTTGTATTTATAGCACAAACAGTCCACATCAAAGCATGCTCATTGCACTTAAAAATAAAAAAACAAGATTGCCATTATGATACATAATGCAATTTAAACATAGGGAGATTTGTACATTAATGCAGCCAGGTTGGCGAAATCCACTTGCCTGAAAAGAAGTGGCAGGCAAGTCAAAGTGAAAAGGCTGCTGGTTTGATGGGCGGGTGACAGTTTTGCCTCTTGCAGTTTTTTAAACTTTACAATGTAGGCCAAATTTTCTAATATGATACAGAGTACTCATTGTATATTTGATTGCTGGACATTGAACCTTCGTTGAATGTTTTACTATCATCATGTTTACATTTGAAAGAAAAACGTTTTTTAGCAAAAGTGAAAAAAATGAACAAACCCCCTTATAAATTTCGACAAAAAGTTCCAAGGGGACTACCCAAAATCTGAAGGAGACAGGACCCCAACTTTTGAAGGAAATGCTTCATAATCATAGTTTGTCACTACTTTTAAGTCTCTGACTCTGTAGCGCCTTCCCCTCTCCAGAAAATTCTATCAGAGTTGTAACGTTTGCACTATGAGCGCTGTAGCATTAAATTAATGCATTTAGTATTTAAATGCAGATGTGATCCATTGTATCAGTGGTGACATTGAAAGAGGCAGCTGCAACAGCTGGCTGCCTTGCTGTGGCCTGTATAGTGCTTGTAGCCCAGCTTGCTACCAGTAATAACGCCTGTTATGAACCCTTTCATTCCCTCAACCTTTCCAACAGCTTCCTACTGAGGGCGGAAAGGGGACTAATCACATAGCTAATGATAGCATCTGTAAATCAGAAGTGTCAGCCTCCACCCATCAAGGTTTTAGGATGCTGGTATAGCTGCTGCCTCAGTCAAGTTCAGTCAGTGTTTCCTCAGTAAATGGTTTCAAACATTTTTTCCTTCTTGGTTTTGTTTAGAATAAGTTAATTTATGTTACTTATGTATCCCGAAATTCTGCCGATCGTAGGGGCAACACTGATGACTTTGCTGTGAGTTTCCTCCATCTCTTGTGGTCCTGCCATTTTGTGGGAACTGCTGAAGTTCAGGCCTGTCCATTCCATTCTTGGATGTTGTCTCCGCAGTGTTTCTTCTGCTTTGCTTTCCTTATTCCCCCAGGACTGTGCCTTGCAGGATGTTTTTTGCAAGGCCTGAGGATCTCGTGATATGTTCATATGGTTTCGTTTGGGTATTTTTCATGTAGTCAGAACTTACTGTAAACAGGTGCACAAAGTACAGAAAATCAGGGAATATTCAAAGGACAACTGGACAATATTCCAAAGTATGAGTAAAAAAAATAAGAAGCCCCATATATCTGTAATTCATCAGTTGTCTTGAAAAAGACCAATAAGAGGCAAAGACATCCAGAGCTTTCTTGAACTTGAAATCTAAACAAAGTAGTAAAGACATACAGTGCCTTCTTCTTGAACTTGAAATCTAAACAAAGTAATAAAGACATACAGTGCCTTCTTCTTGAACTTGAAATCTAAACAAAGTAGTAAAGACATACTAGTGCCTTCTTCTTGAACTTGAAATGTAAACAAAGTAGTAAAAACATACAGTGCCTTCTTCTTGAACTTGAAATCTAAACATTAGTCATTATTATTATTATAATTTGTCAAAATGAAATCTAAACAAAGTAGTAAAGACATACAGTTCCTTCTTCTTGAACTTGAAATCTAAACAAGGTAGTGAGTGTGATGGGCGCAGTAGTCGAGTGGTTTGGACATAGTCTTTTGAAGGTCTGGGTGTAAACAGGCTGCCTTAACCCTTTGACTCCCACTCCCTGTCCACCACCATCCTGTAGAAAGCCAGCTGGTGGATAAGGTGAGTGAGTCGAAGAGTTACTTTTTTTGCAGTTAGTGGATAGGGTGTTGAAGGCAAAGGTTTAGGTACTGCCTGGTGGAGATTTTTCTGTACTGTGTGGTGGAGGTTTTTCTGATCTATGCGTAGACCTACAAGCGCCTGAACTCGGAACAGTACCTGTTAAAGTTGGAGTTGTTTGTTCAAGCAGGGATTCATTGCAGTCTGGCAGTTCCACATATACTCCACCCAGATCTGCCAGCAGTCATCTGGCAATCTCCCTGAGCCTATGCAAAACCCTGTGCGCTGGCAATGTCCTGACACCGGGAGGGGAGAGAGGGACCTATGAAACACTAAGTTGACACCACCAGAATGATGAAACCTAAGATGGACAGCGAACAAGGCAGTGTGTAATGTTTCATGCAGGGATTCGAGATATCAGACCTCAAGTCCCTGGCTCTATTAAAAGAATCAATGGCTCAATTAAAAGAATCAATCTGCCCACAACACACACACACACACACACACACACACACACACACACACACACACACACACACACACACACACACACACCACACACACACACACACACACACACACACACACACCAAAAGAAAAGGCCTTCCCAAGGATTGAACCCACAACCAATGCATTATGAGCATGGCGTCTTGATCCAGTAAACCTTGACAGTATTTGGTGGCTTATGCAAACATAAAACACCCAGTATGCACACACTTAGAAAATGGAACATGACTGCCTAAATGGCAGTATTATGGAAAAGATAACTATACACATTAACCCTTTGACTCCTGCACCATGTCTACCAGCATCCTACATTGTCAACCATGCTAGCAAAACAAAAGCTTAATCCTTTCACTCCCTCACGCTATCCACCAGCTTCCTGCAGGAAGCTGGTGGATAGCGTGAGGGAGCCAAAGGGTTAATTTTTGCAGTTGGTGGGTAGGGTGTGGGAGTCAAAGGGTTAAAGTGCATGTGGAAGGTGCAATCCACAATCACACAAAGAACAGCCACAATCACAAAACAACAACAACAACAACAAATAAACAAACGGAAAACCCACACTTAAAGAAGTACAGACTGGTATCTAACAGTGTTGCAATTAACCCTTTGACTCCTGCACCCTGTACACCAACATCATGCATTGTCAACCATGCTAGCAAAGCAAAAACGGTTAAGTTTTTGTTGTTGATGGATAGGGTGCAGGAGTCAAAGGGTTAATGATCAAAGAGTTTTCACCAAAATCGACCCGGATGTTCCCCTGATAAATTTCGTGTGTCCTATATTTCAAGGCCTTCACCTGGCCAAATAGTCCACTGCATGACAAGCTTGGCTGGTCGGATATCAGTGGCTGTGGAGATATTGTGTAAGAACTTGTTTGTAGATTTGAGAATGCAGACTGATTCCCAATTCTGCTATGCACTGTATTGAAGAAGGTTGTTCGTAATGGCAGGAAGTCCATGTTTGTGTGTGAGTGATGACTGATTCTCTTCAATTTTCGGTGTCTTCAGACTTGATATATATTTGTTTTTTGGATGAGTTATTATTACACAACTCGTTTGCTTTTTTTGTTTTTTGTGTGTGTGTGGTGTGTTAATTTCCCTAAGGCAGGTTATTTATATAAGTTGAAAAAAGGTGTTTGTGTGAGGATTTGTCTTCCGTCTGGTTGTGTGTGTGTGTGTGTGTGTGTGTGTGTGTGTGTGTGTGTGTGGTGTGTGTGTGTGTGTGTGTGTGTGTGTGTGTGTGTGTGTGTGTGTGTTTCGTCTCCCCTCTGGCTGTGACAAGAATGTGTGGATCTTTATCAACTTTTGGTAAAAGTTGTGGACTGTTGAGGATTGTGAAAATGTAGGTTTGGAAGGTAAGGCCAAGGCCATGGTCAAGGTCACATGGACAAAAATAGTGTCTAAAACCTGCACTTATTGAGGAAGGTGTGTGAACTGTACTTTCTGAGGAACTTTCTGACAATTTTGAATTCTGTTTTCAGTGTCATAACAGACTATAATTGTCCTTACTATATGTAAAGCTTTATTACGTCTGGGGTTTCTTTGCGGTCACAGTGGCTGATACCTATATGATTACACAATATGAAACAAAAGTTGTTTAAAAAATTACAAGGAATTGACTTTCCATGTAAATTTGACAATAAAAGTTATTAATAGTGGTAGTATGTGTTTTAGGTAATTTAGGCCAGTTTTCGTACACCTTTTATTGTGCTTAGTTACGTTCTATGTTTGTATTCAGGGTTTTTTTTGGTTTTTTTTACCCCCCTCCACCCCCAAGATGATAAATTGTCCGTAGATTATGTGCACAGATGCAGTGATATGTGTTACTGTGTTGTGTAACTGTCTTTTCCAGGTAATTATGTTTTAGGTTCCAAGAGGTGTTGATACGGTTATAGCCCTGGTATGGTTGTGTGCAGTTGGCTGGATTGTAAACAGTAATACTAATGATAATGATAAAAATTTTATCATATTGACATTTGTGGTGTCGTTTTGTGTGCAGATGGAAGCACACATGCAGCTT
The DNA here is from genome assembly GCA_030674185.1 of Monoplex corrugatus. Taxonomy (NCBI): domain Eukaryota; kingdom Metazoa; phylum Mollusca; class Gastropoda; order Littorinimorpha; family Ranellidae; genus Monoplex; species Monoplex corrugatus. The sequence goes on along the minus strand of CM060310.1, from coordinate 7,906,864 downwards.
CAACCTCCCCTGTCACCTTTACCAGGTCAGTGATGGAGCACTATTTTCACCTTTGTCAACTTCTCTTTTTGAAACTTTTGACGCTTATCTTTTCTTACATGAAATTGCTTAAAATGAAGCTTTAAATGAAACGATTACAGTTTGGCTTTTGTAGCTCATTCAAGCATATAAAATTTACATTCAAACTGATGTGTGCATGTTCGTGAGCCTGCATGCACTCCCTTTTTTGTTTTCAGTTTTATCTAATTTTAAAGTTTGTTGAGTTATTTATTTAGCATTTGTTTGCTTGTTATGTGTGTATGTAATATTTATCAGTTTGTTTACTTTTTCGTTTTACCAAAAGATTCTGGACATCAAAACTCAGAGAGAAATCATGTTGGAAATTTAGTTTTAGAAAGACATTTACATGATCACATTTTCACGCACCCCTGAATTTTGTTGTTTGTTTGTTTTGTTTTATTTAAATGCATGTTGTTAATGTGATCAGCAAAATGAAAGAACCTGAAAACAGTTTGTTTTGAAAGGTAACAACAGTTTTTTTGTGTGTGCGGGAGTCGAGGGTTAAGTGTGCATGCATGTGTTGTGTGTGTTTTGAAAAGTGACAGTTTAATGGGGTTTGTTTGCATGTGCTTCATGCAGGTGCCTCATAATTCTTTTTGTTGTTGGTGGTTGTATTTAATGTTGGGTTTTTTGTTTGTTTGTTTGAAC
>CM060310.1:7861156-7901156 GCA_030674185.1 Monoplex corrugatus | reverse complement strand
CTTGTCAAATATATCTTCTGCAAGCAGTAATTGCATGGAATATTGCGACATTAAGAACAGACTTGTCAAATATATCTTCTGCAAGCAGTAATTGCATGGAGTGTTGTGACATTAAGAGCAAAAGTGTCGAATATATCTTCTGCAAGCAGTAATTGCATGGAGTGTTGTGACATTAAGAGCAAAAGTGTCGAATATATCTTCTGCAAGCAGTAATTGCATGGAGTGTTGTGACATTAAGAGCAGACTTGTCAAATACATCTTCTGCAAGCAGTAATTGCATAGAGTATTGTGACATTAAGAGCAGACATGTCAAATACAGCTTGTACAAGGAGTAATTGTGCGGTGTCTGGTCGATGGTAAACAGGCTCTCCCTCCTTCCCTTCATTTTGGATATTGTTTTTCTCTTGCACTTTTTGTAATTTCTGCAAATACATAATCATGTGCGCATCAGTATCTAACTGAGTTACATATAGAGTGGAGTCCACCTACAACAAAATTCAAGGGAAGCAGATATTTGTTTGTTATAGCAGTAATTTGTAGTAGCTATAAACTAGAAAAAATGGTAACCTTACACATTGCTGAACGTTTGTTACATTGCTGATTGAATTCAGATGGAGCAGTAATTTGTAGAAGCTACAAATAAGAAAAAATTGTAACCCTACACAGTGCTGGTCGTTTGTTGCATTCCTGGTGGAGTTCAGATGTTGTTCACATTTCATTAGTCAGTTTCAGTCATTAAAGTGATACAGATCATGCATGGAGCCTTGGAGATGCACACACGCTGCCTCCCGTGGGGATGCTGGGGGCTTTTTCAATATAAATAGTATCCCCACCTTCTGGAAATTCTGTACTGGAAATTTCCTCTTTTCTGTCAGTGTCACTGTCTTCGTTTCTGCCTTGTTCCTTTGCTTTCTGTCATTTCTTTCTATCATTTTCTGCCTTGTTGGTCCTTTCACCTGAATGTGTTCGATAAAATCTTATATACTTTTGCTTAGGATTGATAATTTGGCACTTGTAAGTATTAAGTGCATATTTGGCTCTAGGGAGGTGAGATATGCGTAAGAAATTTTAGGTAATTTATGCCCATTTTTATTTTATGTTTTGTCCTTTGGTATACATAAATTTGTATTCAGGTGTGTTGTTTAAATCCCCTGTTTGGTAAATTGGATGAAGTGGTCAATGCCAGGGGCATTCCTTTGATTATGTGCACAAGTGCATTGATATGTGTACTTTATTTTCTTTTCTTTTTGTTTCCTGTTAAGTTTTGTATGTTTTGAAAGGGTTATAGCCCTGATATGGCTCTATGCAATTGGCTGGGCTTTAAACAACAATAACAATCACAATGAATGCACAGGCTGATTGATGTGCTTTGCAGACTATACAGTGTACGATCTCAGCAGTTGTACCTGTCTTGAGTGCTTTTTTGTTGTTAGGCAAGATTACACATAATAAGCTTGGCTTTTGGGAAACAGCACTTCGTTCATACAGAGGAATTTGTTAGTGCACTAGTAGATTTTGTTTGTTTTAGACAGTATTTTGCAAGAGGGACAAGTGAGGAAGTGGGCAGGGAAAATAAGAGTTTATTGCCAGAAATTCGTTGACGGCAGGTCTGTTATAGGTGAACTCCACTGTATCTTATGCAATAATATTATTTTGTAGAATTGCATGTCAGTAGCACAGACCTTCTTGTACGTCACACACCTCCATATTCATTTTTGTGTCACACTGTATACATGCCACATAGATACACATCTATAAAACATTGTCAGAGAAAGAGCATAAAAAGGCAAGCTAACAAAATCAGGTGACCTGGCACTTGAGAATGCTTGCAATGTATACATATATCGTAGCTATAGGCTACACTTTTGTGTATTTGTTTGACAGTTTTCTGTGGTCTTTGTTTCAGCTGGAAGACCAGGTGGACAAAAGTAAGATCGAAGAAGCCGAAACTGAGAAACCTCGAAATGGGGATACAACTAAGTGAGTAAATTAACATGTTTAAGTCGCTTCTTTTTCCATTCCCATATCTTTCTGTCTTTTTCACCACCATTCTGAGTTGGTGTGTGTGACTGTATGTGCATATATATATGTGTATGAAGATAACATTGAATTATAATCATTAACTAGAGTTGCTATTTTGGATGTTTTTGGTAAGGGTGGTCAGTATTGAGAAATGTCATAGTGTAAAACAATTTTCGTAGATTGCTAAATTGTCACACAAAACAGAACTTTTTACAAGTTACCTGAAATCTAAGACTATCAATGTTTTTTTTGTTTTCCAGGGAGACCAACTCCTCTAGCGAGGATTCAAGCAGTTCTGAGGAAAGCTCAAACTCAGACTCAGATGACTCCAGCTCTGAATCGTGCGAGGAGAATGAAGAAGTTGAAGAGGGGGAAATCAGGGAAGAGCCCCCTGTTGTCAAAAAGAGCCAAACACCAACTCAGGTGGCCACCACCCCTCCGGAGAAGGTAATAACTGTGTTTGTACTTTGTGACAACGAGTGTTATATGGATGACACAGGAGAATGTGTTCATGGATATTTGGTTATTAGATTTGTATTAAGGTTCTGTTAAGTTGTGGATTTGAAACCTGGTGCCTTAGTTCACTTCAGCCTGCCACACAAAAACTGGCTGATTCACTGTCGGTCTTGTTCTTAATGATCCATTTTATTCTGGTGGCATCAACTTTGTGTTTTATAGGTTGCGTTCTCCCCTTCCCTTCCCATTTCAAGATCTTGTCAGTGCGCACAGTTGGTGCAGGTTCAAGGAATGTACCAGATGACAACTAGCAGGAGCAGGTGACTTTCAGATTTTATCGGAGTACTCGTGCTCTGATCTTTGCATGAGGTCCTCAGTGCAAATGGTGAAACACTGCACTGTCAGGAATTATATGTAACAAGCAGAACCTACTGTGCCATTGGGTAATGCACATGATAAAGCAACAGTACTGAAAGCAATTTAATCGGGCAGCAATTTCAGGTAATTTAAGCCTGTTTTCATATATGTTATGGTTAAATTTGTATTCAGGTACGTTTTTTAAACCCCCTGTGTGATAAATTGGACGGAGTAGTCAACGCCAGGGGCATCTCCTTAGATTATGTGCACAAATGTATTGATATGTGTACTTAATTTTCTTTTCCTTTTTTTTTTCCTGTTGAAGTAATATGTGTTTTGAAATGATTATAGCCCTTATATGGCCGTACGTTGTGGGCTGGGCTTTAAACAAAAATAACAACAACTTGGTGCCGAAAGGAATGCAGCTGTACTATGAAGATTTAACAACATACAATACACTTCCAAATTTATTTTCCAAATGGTCAGAGAAATTGGGAGCATATGTTCCATTGGAAAGTGTTTGTAAAAATTCATAAAAGGCAAGAGATGGAATAAAAATAGATACAGAAATGTGTATTATACACAAAATTCTTAGAACAAATGTCATTTTGAAAGAAATAAGACTTGAAAGCAAGTATTGCTGTGACTTTGTTCAGAAGTTGTAGACAGCATGGATTGCATGTTTTAAAAATATTTGTGTACTAAAACAAATCTAGGAAAGGATCAAAGAATTCTTGAAATCAAAATGTGGTGATTGTGCAAATATCAGATTAACTGAAAACAATACTGTTTGGTGTTGATGAAAATAAACACACAGATTCTGCATTTGATTTACAATCTTTGTCAATTTTTAGAGTGCAAATTTAAACAATTGCTGAACTTCTATAGAAGAACAATTGCAGAATGGATGTGGAACTTGCATAATTTTAAAGCAAGAGGCTGCCATATTTATCATTGATTACAACAGAAACTTGATACTATCATCTGTTTATCAACTTAATACTATTTTCTGCTCTTTGTAATACATTCATTTATATTGTTGATGATAAAAGTCAGCAAACTACCTGTGTGTTTTTGTTTGTTTATTTGTTTCGTTGTTGTTGTGTTTGGTCCCATTTTCTGCCCACCGTAATGGCCACTGAAGCAGGCACGGTTTTTACAATGCAATGATGATGATATCAGTGAGGATGATAATCATGATGCTATGGCGTTCCATCTGGTATTGAGACTGCGTGACAGGGCTGTACTCTACGCTTATCATAATATATCCTGGCGTCAACCAGGCCGGAGAGATACAGACACTTGTGGTGCTGGTCAAAAGATTTGAGCAACACCCTCAATTACGCATCCGTGAAGTGGATGAGACTGGACTGTGTGGTCCCAGTCCAGGGCCCAGATCATCTGGGTAGGAGCCGGTTAGAGCCGAAAAATCCCACAGTGATTTTTGAAGGTACTGATGGGGATTTGAAGCGCAACCTTCCAGTCTGTAGTCCGTTGCGTTAACCACTACACCACTGCGACTGGTCACAAACTACCTGTGTTTGTTACTATGTATTTTTTCATGCTTTTGGTTTGTAATTGTGTTTTAAAGATATAGATTTGTAGATATGATGCGTGTATGTTGATTTGTTTTCATCCTTCTCATGGTTTTCACAGTTACGCTTTGTCTTTTTGTTCTTGTATTTGTCTTTATGTCATGTCAGAACTGAATATAAAACCATGTTAAACATATGTCAGAACTGAATTAAAAACGTGTTTGAAAAATAAAGCTTGTTAGTTGATTTGACATTGGCTATAAATCTACAGATCAGACACTTTGAGCTGAGCTGTAACCCAACATAAGACATTTGAGATGAGCTGTAATCCAAAGTTAAACGGTTTTGAGATGAACCATAAGCCAAGATTAGATAATAATGAGATGAGCCAAGATTAGACAGGCTGAGATCAGCCATAAGCCGAGATTAACTGTTAGATGTCAGCCGTAAGCCTGAACAGATGACTATAAGTCTGAACATTCTAGACAGATCAATTCTAACAAAAGCACAAGTCTGAACAGATTGGACGGATTGACTGGAAGTGACTGTAAGCCTGCATAGTTCGGATAATCATATTGATACTTGGTTGAGTGGCCCATTTCAAAGTCACAGCACAGTTGGATAAGAACAATAATGGCACTAAGTAACCTAAGGAAAGGAACAAAAATTGTAAAAGCACAATGTAACCTAAAGAAAGAAACAAAAATAGTAATAGCAAAAGGAACCTAAAGAACAAACAAAAACTGTAATGGCACATTGGAATCTTAAGAAAAAAAAAGCAATAGTAATAGCACAAAGTAATCTGAAGAAAGGAACTAAAATAGTAACGGCACAAAGGAACTTGAAGAGAGGAACGAAAAGTATAATGGCTCAAAAGAACATAAAGAAAAGAAGAAAAAATAGAATGGCACAATGGAACATAAAGAAATGAACAAAGACTATAATGGCATGAAGGAACCTATAGAAAAGAACAAAAACTATAATGGCTCAGTGGAACCCAAAGAAATGAACAAAAACTATCATGGCACAATGGAACCTAAAGAAAAGAACAAAAATGATAATGGCACAAAGGAACAAAAGGAACAAAAACAATAATGGTAAAAGGGAACCTTAAAAAAATAAACAAAACCGATAATGGTACAAGGGAACCTTAAAAAAGAACAAAACGATAATGTACAAGGAAACCTAAAAAAGGAACAAAAACGATAATGGTACAAGAAACCTAAAGAAAGGAACAAAACTGATAATGGTACAAGGAACCTAAAGAAAGGAACAAAAACGATAATGTACAAGGGAACCTTAAAAACAAAAAAACTGAGAATGGTACAAGGAAACCTAAAGAAAGGAACAAAAACGATAATGGTACAAGGAACCTAAAGAAGAACAAAAAACGATAATGGTACAAGGGGAAACTAAAGAAAGGAACAAAACTGATAATGGTACAAAGGAACCTAAAGAAGGAACGAAAACGATAATGGTACAAGGGAACCTAAAGAAAGGAACAAAAATGATAATGGTACAAGGGAACCTAAAGAAAGGAACCAAACAGATAATGGTACAAGGGAACCTAAAGAAAGGAACAAAAATGATAATGGTACAAGGGAACCTAAAGAAAGGAACAAAAATGATAATGGTACAAGGGAACCTAAAGAAAGGAACCAAACAGATAATGGTACAAGGGAACCTAAAGAAAGGAACCAAACAGATAATGGTACAAGGAAACCTAAAGAAAGGAACAAAAATGATAATGGTACAAGGAAACCTAAAGAAAGGAACAAAAACGATAATGGTACAAAGAAACCTAAAGAAAGGAACCAAACTGATAATGGTACAAGGAAACCTAAAGAAAGGAACCAAACAGATAATGGTACAAAGAAACCTAAAGAAAGGAACCAAACAGATAATGGTACAAGGAAACCTAAAGAAAGGAACAAAAATGATAATGGTACAAGGAAACCTAAAGAAAGGAACCAAACAGATAATGGTACAAAGAAACCTAAAGAAAGGAACAAAAATGATAATGGTACAAGGAAACCTAAAGAAAGGAACCAAACAGATAATGGTACAAGGGAACCTAAAGAAAGGAACAAAAATGATAATGGTACAAGGGAACCTAAAGAAAGGAACCAAACAGATAATGGTACAAGGGAACCTAAAGAAAGGAACCAAACTGATAATGGTACAAGGGAACCTAAAGAAAGGAACCAAACAGATAATGGTACAAAGGAACCTAAAGAAAGGAACAAAACTGATAATGGTACAAAGGAACCTAAAGAAAGGAACAAAAACGATAATGGTAAAAGGGAACCTTAAAAAACAAAACAAAAAACCGAGAATGGTACAAGGAAACCTAAAGAAAGGAACAAAAACGATAATGGTACAAAGGAACCTAAAGAAAGGAACGAAAACGATAATGGTACAAAGGAACCTAAAGAAAGGAACAAAAACGATAATGGTGCAAGGGAACCTTAAAAAACAAAACAAAACTGAGAATGGTACAAGGAAACCTAAAGAAAGGAACAAAAACGATAATGGTACAAAGGAACCTAAAGAAGGAACAAAAACGATAATGGTACAAGGGAAACTAAAGAAGCTAAAACCGCACGCAGACGTGCAGAGCGTGAGTGGAAAAAAACAAAGCTCACTGTTCACAAACAAATCTACGATGCTGCGAAGCGCAATGTCACGGACATAGTGCACACACTGCAAAAACGACCTTCTATTCGTCGCTAGTGTCAGGTTCTCGCACATGCAAGCAGCTCTTCCAAAATATGTCACACCTTCTTGGTAAAAATAAGTCCGTTTCACTACCTTCTGTCTCAGATATAAAGCTCCTTCCGAATATGTTTGCCGAATTTTTCAGCAACAAGATTGCAACCATTCGAAACAACTTCCCGTCAACAGTACAGTCTCATAACATCAGCCCGCCCTTCTCTAGCACCCCTTTGTCTGCTTTTATTCCCGTTAGTGAAGATCTAGTGAGAAAAACGATCATGCAGACAACTCCAAAGACTTGTGAACTAGATCCAATGCCCACCAAATTTCTAATTCAGCATATAGACCTTCTTCTGCCTAGCATTACTCATATCATGAACGAATCACTCATTTCCGGCGTCTTTCCAACTGAATTTAAAACAGCCGTGTTAAAACCCCTTCTGAAAAAATCAAATCTGGACCCCAACGAGTTGAAAAATTACAGACCCATCTCCACCCTTCCATACCTCTCTAAACTTCTTGAACGACTTGTGCTTCGCCAGCTTTTCTCCCACTTGACCTCTCATTCACTTCTCAGCGATCACCAGTCTGCTTACAGGCCTGGCCATTCTACAGAAACTGTTCTTTTACGCATTGTAAATGATCTTTTGAATGCTATTGACCAAGACAAAATATCTGTTCTTCTACTTTTGGACCTTTCTGCTGCCTTTGACACAATAGATCATGACATCCTTCTCTCACGCCTGAATACAACATTTGGAATTACAAATATCGTGCTCAACTGGTTTCGATCATATCTTTCTGACAGAAAGCAAATTGTTCTAGTAGACGGAAATAGATCCTCTGAATCTACTCTCACTTTCGGCGTTCCTCAGGGCTCTGTTCTGGGCCCTGTTCTTTTCATACTCTACACCACTCCACTCACTCATCTCATTGATACTCATTCCATTCGTCATGAAATGTATGCTGATGATACTCAACTGGAACATTCTGACACGCTTTCAAACTACGATAATCTTATTCAATCTCTCCAAGATAGTGTCACAGAAGTTAAAAATTGGATGACCGAAAACAAACTGAAACTAAATGATGACAAGACTGAAGCTCTTAGACTCCTTCCTCCATCAGTTGATGCCACTTCCCTACCTCCTACTTTTGACCTAGGAAATACGCCCGTCTCATTTTCAGACAATGTACGTGACCTTGGCTTTTTCCTTGATAAAGAGATGTCCATGAAACATCATATCAGTAAAACCTGTCAAGTAGCCTACCATGAACTCAGACGCATCAGCTCTATACGTCGCTACCTCACAGTTGATGCAACAAAAACACTTGTCAGTTCTTGTGTACTATCTAGACTAGACTATTGCAATTCTCTTCTTGTCGGTTCTCCACATACCCTGATCAGACCACTACAACAAGTACAGAACTCAGCAGCCAAAATAGTGTGCAAAGCAAAAAGATCGGCACATTGTACACCCCTTCTACGAGAGTTACACTGGTTACCTATTGAACAAAGAATCAAATACAAAGCTTCTTGTCTCTGCTACCAAGTCATAATTGGCACTGCGCCTAAATACCTTTCTGACATCTTTACGATCTATGTACCACCCAGATCTCTTCGCTCTGCTACCGATGATAGAACATTCCGCGTTCCAAAATATAAACGAGAGAGGCATGGTGGTCGAGCTTTTTCATCATCTGCTGTGCAGATGTGGAACTCCTTGCCTCACAATCTCCGTCACAGCCCTTCATTTCCCTCCTTTAAAACTAGTCTGAAGACTTTTCTCTTCCAGCAACATTTCTTGTAGACCCTCTTCCTGCCGCTGTATTTTTGATGTGCGTGTTTTTGGGTGTAAATGCGTGCGCGTGTGTGTGTGCGTGCGTGTGTGTGTGGTTTGTGTGTGTGTGTCTGTGCGTGTTTGTGTGTGTGTTGGTGTGTGTCTGTGAGTTCGTGTGTTTGTTTTACTTTTATTGTTGTTGTAAAGCGCTTTGTGCAAGTGGAAAGCGCTCATAAATAACCATTTATTATTATTATTATTATTAAAGAAAGGAACAAAACCGATAATGGTACAAAGGAACCTAAAGAAAGGAACAAAAACAATAATGGTACAAAGGAACCTAAAGAAGGAACAAAAATCGACAATGGTACAAGGGAACCTTAAAAAAAGAAATAAAACCGATAATGGTACAAGGAAACCTAAAGAAAGGAACAAAAACGATAATGGTACAAGGGAACCTAAAGAAAGGAACAAAAACGATAATGGTACAAGGGAACCTAAAGAAAGGAACAAAAATGATAATGGTACAAGGGAACCTAAAGAAAGGAACCAAACAGATAATGGTACAAGGGAACCTAAAGAAAGGAACCAAACAGATAATGGTACAAGGAAACCTAAAGAAAGGAACAAAAATGATAATGGTACAAAGAAACCTAAAGAAAGGAACCAAACTGATAATGGTACAAGGAAACCTAAAGAAAGGAACCAAACAGATAATGGTACAAAGAAACCTAAAGAAAGGAACCAAACAGATAATGGTACAAGGGAACCTAAAGAAAGGAACAAAAATGATAATGGTACAAGGAAACCTAAAGAAAGGAACCAAACAGATAATGGTACAAGGGAACCTAAAGAAAGGAACCAAACAGATAATGGTACAAGGGAACCTAAAGAAAGGAACAAAAATGATAATGGTACAAGGGAACCTAAAGAAAGGAACCAAACAGATAATGGTACAAGGGAACCTAAAGAAAGGAACAAAAATGATAATGGTACAAGGGAACCTAAAGAAAGGAACAAAAATGATAATGGTACAAGGAAACCTAAAGAAAGGAACCAAACAGATAATGGTACAAGGGAACCTAAAGAAAGGAACCAAACTGATAATGGTACAAGGGAACCTAAAGAAAGGAACCAAACAGATAATGGTACAAGGGAACCTAAAGAAAGGAACCAAACTGATAATGGTACAAGGGAACCTAAAGAAAGGAACCAAACAGATAATGGTACAAGGGAACCTAAAGAAAGGAACAAAAATGATAATGGTACAAGGGAACCTAAAAAAAGGAACCAAACTGATAATGGTACAAGGGAACCTAAAGAAAGGAACCAAACAGATAATGGTACAAGGGAACCTAAAGAAAGGAACCAAACTGATAATGGTACAAGGGAACCTAAAGAAAGGAACCAAACAGATAATGGTACAAGGGAACCTAAAGAAAGGAACCAAACTGATAATGGTACAAGGGAACCTAAAGAAAGGAACCAAACAGATAATGGTACAAGGGAACCTAAAGAAAGGAACAAAAATGATAATGGCACAGGGGAACCTAAATGGTAGATCTTTATATAGATAACAACTGTTGTGTTTACATGTGTCTTTCATGTTCTTATTTTTGTTTTTTGTTTTTATTTGATCTTTTTTTGTTTGTTTTTGTTTTGTAAATTCAACAAGATTTGTTCTGCACATCTTTTCATTTTGTGTTTTGTAAAGAGACCAAATGAAAGCTGGGCGCTGAGCCAGTTCATCGGCAAAACATCTCCAGCATCAGTCGTGAAGGGAGCGAGTGGTGAGGATGTGCCCAAGGTGAAGACTTCTCCACGCAAGATGTCCGAGATTGGTCCCTGCACTACCATGCCCTTCATCGTGCATGACGACCCCATCCCTCGTAACAGCGAGAAAGCCAGCGTGTCCCCTGATACCATGAGCACGGCCAGCAGTCACACCAGCTCTCTGGATACTGGCAAGGCCACCCTTAACGGCCGCAAAGACAGCCCTCCTGACCCCCCTGCTTATGCTAAAATAGTGCAGGTATCCAAACAGAATACGCCCAGGGCTCGTGGACATGCGAAATCAGCTTCCAGTTCTGATTTAAAATGTGAGAGTAGTAGTGTGAAAAAAGAATGTAAAAAAATTAGTGTTAAGAAAGAATGGGATGAAACAGACATGTCTAGTCAGCAGCGTAACATTAAGAGGACTAATAGTATCGAGGTTAAACAGAAAAACAGCAAAAGTCCCCCAGTCACTGATGCTTCCAGTGAAGTGGACAGAGTGGTGACAGCTCCACTGGAAGCAAAAGTGAAATTAGACAGTCAGCAGCAGCCAAGTGAACGTGCCGCCAGCCCAGCGCTGTCCTCTGCTTCGAGCAAGAACAGGGCAGGCACTAAAGCCAAGACGTCAAGTCGTCGGGATAGCAACAAGAGTGCCACTAGAAAGAGCTTGTCCTCTCCCAAAGAGAGTGGAGAAAGTGTCAGGCCGAGTAATAATTTTATTGTCAGCGGTACGTTGACGGACATAGGCAGTATCATTAAAGACATCTCTGTGCCTCAGCTGCTTTCCCCAACCATTCCATCCTTTAGTGGTGAACAGGTCAAGAGTGAGCCCTTGCCCACCATGATGGGGGGCAAACCCTCCATCTGTGTGCGCTTGCCCTTTGCCGTATTAGTTAGATCTCCCAAATCGTTGATGGACTATAGCAGTACTCCCAACACAGCAATAGCTGTGAAAAAAGAGTGTGGTGCTACCAAAGTGACCAGTGCTTCCACTCCAGCCAACAGTGTCTCGGATTGTAACCGAGAGAGTGAAAGTAGACAGCTCAGTGCCGTCAGTGATGCCAAGAGAAAAACTAGTTTGCCTGATAAGAAAAAGAGTGATGAATCAGCATCATCTATATCATCTCCCCTTGCCAAACGGAAGAAGGAGGATACAGAACACTTGACGTTGTCAAAAAGGCAGAAACAGCCAAGTGTCAGCAGTCTACCATCTCCAGAACTGTAAGTGTTTTTCTGCCTGTCTTTTCTCTTCCAGTTGTAGTGGTTTCTCTGTCACTAAATCAGTAAATGTCAACCTGTTTTGCTCTCAATATTCAGACCACAGATAAATTTATGTAGATGATTGATGATTCTTCTTGTGTTTATGTGATGTTAGATAATATAATAATAGTTTTGTATTTTGCTCAAAAGAATGTGAACACATGAACAGCAGGTCCAGTTGGTACATCTCAAGGTAGCTAACACATGTCACTGCAGAACAGGAGAATCAAACACACTAAATACAAGAAAATAAAAGAAGATTTGTACATCATTTTACAACAGTTCTTTGGTGTGTAAATTTTAGAGCTGTACCAAGGAAGTTAAAACAAGACTTCTGCTGCTTTGAAGAGAAGCAGTATAAAGAGCGCTGACAAAATAATTATGTCAAGCACTCAGGTAATGCCTAATTGTGAATGTTTTCATATTAAGGCTTACTATATCAGTATATGTACGTTACTGGAATGTCCACTCACTTCCAACTTTTAGAAGATCTCGAAAGCAGAAAAGTAATATTGTTGTTGCAAAACAGTACATGAGTCATTCAAAAGACATGTTGCAAACAAAAATAGGCTATGAAAGTGAAAATATTATAAAAACATGTGCCAGAACAGCACCCAAGTAGTTGTCTGTACATAACTTCACAACAGTCACAGCATAATATTGTACTGCAGCATCCTCTGAAAAACAAAACTTTGCATCAAATTATCTCTCTCTTGAAATAAAAAGAACCAAGATGCCGCACATGACATTTAGTTTCTTTTTTGGTGAATTGTGGCTTGCTGAATTCAGTAAATATCTCTTTAGTACATAACTTGACAACATTCTTGGAGAGAATCTCCCTTTTCATCAGGAAAACAATAATTGTATACAGTAATTGTATTGATTAATTTCCACAAAAACAAGGTTACAAAAGGCCAGGTGATTGTATCAGCATGTTTTGAATACATTTGAAATTAATAATCAGGTTAATTGGTTATTTTATAGAATGTTCATAACTTAACATACCAGTTCATGATATCACAACGGTCACAACTTAATATTGTTGTACAGTGTTCCTCTAAGAAGCAAAACATGGCATCAGAACATCTGACATTTGAGAAAATAATCTTGAACCAAATGTCATATATGATAATCACTTTTTTTTTTTAAGTTGTACATAACATGGGAAAATGATTCACGACAAACACTTGATCTGCTTTATTTTCTTCCTGCCATTCCACAAAGTGAGTTTCGCTTCACGGGGTGAAAGGCACAGAGCTGAATCAATGAAACAACCAAGTAAATGCGGTCAGCCTGCAAAAGCTGAAATGCTAGTCCACATGAAAAAAGTAGTACATAATGCAGCATTCACAACAGAAAGCAGAAGCTGAGTTGCATGGCAGACTGCACATACCATAAACATCACGCTGCTCTTTTGAACAAGACAAATGAAAATACATTCATTTTTGAAAGAATCAGTTATTTTCAAGTAGTGGGTTTTACTTGAGTTGGTGCTAAACTGACGATTCTTATGCGCAAAGGAAGTTTCACAACAAATAGTTACGTAATCTTGCAGATTTGCTTGGCATTTTTCTACTTCCTGCCCCCACCAGTTGCCGATGTAGAAGCATGAGGGCTTTATGCATTCAATTTAATGTTGATCATGTCCCAGACATTAAAGTTTCTTGTACTCATTGTTGTGTATTTTTCAATTGATTGCACGTACTCTTTGAAGTGTCACAGAAATGAATTCTGATGATAGTGTAAACACACGACAAAACAGATGGATTTTCGGAACTGGTATCACTCGCTGACAGGGGATGGGGGGAGGGGGCTCTCGGGGAGGGGGGGCTCCCAGGTGCAAAGGTGATTACTTCTTTCACATAATATTAATTCTATGGCTAGTTTTGAGATACAGAGTATGTAAATTTAGCTCTGAAGTTGGGTAGGAGTGCGTGCGGCAGATTCGACACCATTTTGTAGCCTTTAGCATATATATATATACGAGGGTAATTTCCAGTAGAATGAGACCACGTCTGTATAGCTTGAAAACGCATTTACAGAAAATGGAAAATTAAGTCACAGAAAATGTCAGTCTATGATGTAATTCTGTGCCAAATTTCGTTAAATCATCTTTGATCCGTCTTATGGTTCTGACGTGTATGTCAAGGCCCTGTCAGACACTGATTTGAAAAATGGCAAAGAAAATGGCATTTTCGACAGCAGATTGTCGCAGCTACATCAAGGTACGTGTCACCCTCAGAAAGAATGCATACGAAATACTTGCAGACATGAGAGCTTTGGGACAACCTTCTGCTCCTTCAAAAACAACTGTGTTCAGATGGGTAAAAATTTTGCAGTGGCCAGGCCAGCACTGAAGACAACAGGGGGAAAATGCAAAAAAGCAAAAAGTGCGATGAAAAGTTAGTGGTTAGTGTGAAGGCAATGGTTGATGCTGATTTAAGAGTCAGCCTTGAAGAGATCGCTGATTGTCTCGACATTCATTCGTCGACTGCATCGAGGATCCTAAGAAATCAGCTTGGCTACAGGAAGGTGTCATCAAGATGGATCCCTCATATTTTGACGCCAGAAAATAAGAGGGGTAGGTTACGTTTCTGCCAAGATATGCAGAAAATTTACAAGAACTGCAACCCTAAGCGGCTGGATGAAATTGTGACAGGTGACGAAACCTGGGTGTACATGTATGAACCTCGGAGAAAGTCCCAGAACAAAGCCTGGATTCCTAAAGGTGGGATTCCTCCTCAAATCGCTCGTCGTCAACGTTCGCAAAAGAAAGTGTTATACACCATCTTTTTCAACACAAAGGGAATCATGCTACAGAAACCATGCGAACAAGGAGAGACCATCACTGGAAAGTTCTACAGAGACTCAGTACTGTCTGACATCAATAAGTTTTATGCAACTTCCCAACCAACCGCAGGCATGAGAGGAATCAAGATTCTTCATGATAACGCACCTGCTCACAAGTCAAGGCTCGTACGAGAATACCTTGCAACCATACTTTGCCACACCCTGCTTACTCCCCAGACCTTGCACCCTGTGACTTTTACCTGTTTCCACATCTAAAGAAACCACTGGCAGGAAGAAGTTTCAAGAGCTGAGCAGCCTTGGGAACAACGGTTTTCCAGTGTCTGTCACATATACCCAAAGAAGCCTACAGAGTGGCACTTCTACAGTAGATTGAGCGAATGCAGAAGTGTGTGGCAGCAGGAGGTGAATACTTTGAACAGATGAAATGAATCATTTTTTTTTGCTGGTGAGTCTTTGATCTACAGGGGGGCCTGTAGTCGAGTGGTTAGAGCGCTCGTCTGCGGTGCGGAAGGTCGGTGGTTCGAATCCGCTAAACGCTGGTTCGATTTTTCCGGCCTGAAAACTCCCTCTGTCCACCCAGCAGTGAATGGGTACCTGACTTCGGTCGGGGGAGGTTTAAAAAAAAAGGTGGCGAAAGGAGAGGGATGGGCTCCGCCTTTCATAATGCCGTGCCCTAGACACGGTGAATCTTTAACAGTTCACCGCCCCTACGGCCATATTGACCATGGGACCTTTAACCTTAACCTTAACCTTAACCTTTAACCTTTGATCTATTACTATTAGTTCATTGGTCTCATTCTACTGGAAAGTACCCTTGTATAGGACAGACTTGATGTGGTCTTAGTGCAGATGGTGTGTATACTACTATCTAACTCGCTCTCCTCTAGCCAGGGTATCTATAGGACAGACTTTGATGTGGTCTTAGTGCAGATGGTGTGTATACTATTATCTAACTCGCTCTCCTCTAGCCAGGGTATCTATAGGACAGACTTGATGTGGTCTTAGTGCAGATGGTGTGTATACTACTATCTAACTCGCTCTCCTCTAGCCAGGGTATCTATAGGACAGACTTGATGTGGTCTTAGTGCAGATGGTGTGTATACTACTATCTAACTCACTCTCCTCTAGCCTGGGTATCTATAGGACAGACTTGATGTGGTCTTAGTGCAGATGGTGTGTATACTACTATCTAACTCACTCTCCTCTAGCCAGGGTATCTATAGGACAGTTGTGATGTGGTCTTCGAGCAGATGGTGTGTGTGTATACCACCAAACTCACTCTCGTCTAGCTGATGTGGTCTTTGTGCAGATGGTGTGTATACTACCTGACTCACTCTCCTCTAGCCTGGGTATCTATAGGACAGTTGTGATGTGGTCTTTGTGTAGATGGTGTGTATACCACCTGACTCACTGCTCACCTGTTCTATGGCGTGATGTGGTCTTTGTGTAGATGGTGTGTATACTGACTCACTGTCCTCTAGCCTGGGTATCTATAGGACAGTTGTGATGTGATCTTTGTGTAGATGGTGTGTATACCACCTGACTCACTGTCCTCTAGCATGATGTGATCTTTGTGTAGATGGTGTGTATACCACCTGACTCACTGTCCTCTAGCCTGGGTATCTATAGGACAACCTTTCATTGAAAGTTAATAGTCCCTAATCGTGACCGGACTGTTTCGACTGAGTCAATACACAACAAGAACAATCAAAGTTAATGTGGTGGTTATGCTCTGAACAGGAACGGGGTAGCCCACCCAGAAGAGATGGAAAAAACAGGCAGCAAGTTACCAGTCAAGAGGCGCAGAAGTGCCAGCAGCAGCAGCAGTCACAGCAGCCAGACTTCCAAGAGGAGCCAGAAAATGGATGTACAGGCCCCAGAAAAAGTACGGGTATGTTTCTCAAGGTTTTTCTCCCTCTCCCTGTTTTTAAAAATGACTTTTTCTGCCTTTTGGGGGAAAAAACACTCAGTTTTAAAGTACCCTAATGTGTATCACATAGGCTTGGTGTGTGTGTGTGTGTGTGTGTGTGTGTGAGAGAGAGAGCGAGAGTGTGTGTGTGTGTGTGTGTGTGTGTGTGTGTGTGTGTGTGTGTGTGTGTGTGTGTGTTTTCTCTGTATCTGATAGTAACATATATAACTATAGATAACATGTTGAACTGAAGTGTGTACAGTTTTATGTGGGTTCATGTATCATCTCTCTCTGTCTCTCTGAGTCTCTTTTTATTATGTAATATTATTATATTATATTATGTATGTTCCCTCATGTACCCTCCGCTCTGTCTCTGATCCTCTCACTATTCGCTTTTCTCGCACTAAGCTCAGTACCTATGGTCCACGTGCCTTCTCTGTTTCTGGTCCACTCTCCTGGAACAAACTTCCTTTCTCAGTCCATCAGCAACCTACTTTTGTCTCCTTCAAGTCCGCTCTCAAAACTCACCTTTTCTCCTCTGCATAAAATCCTGACCTCACTCAACCCCCACTGCAGCCTGTCTCCACTCGGTGTTTAACCCTTTCACCGCCGATGGCGCCTTTTGGCGACAGTATGGCAGACCGCCAATGTCGCCAAAAGGCGACAACAATAGGGTCCGTTACTCTCTCACTTGCTGCTCTTAATTGTGCTTTTAAATCAGTCCGTTGCATAAACATGATTTATTGTTGCATAATCCCAAACTCCAATCATTCTTCTTTCTTTAAAAAAAAAACAGAAAGCAATTTGGTTGAGAATTAAGAAAGTTACAGTCATTTGAAATCGGTCGGTGCATTTTTCTTGTTTTTTTCTGAAAAACAGCTGGCGCTGAGGACTTTAACATTCTAGAATCACTGGCGGTGAAGGGGTTAATCACATTGTAATATATATTTGTATATAATATGTATTGTAGTGATTTCTTTTTTTTTTCTACTTTGAGTTTGAGTACACTTACATATGATTTTCCATTGCTTTTGTTCTTTTTCCCCATTTATAGCCATGTGTATATGTGTGTGTGCATGCGTGCGTATGTGTATGTTCAGCGCTTAGATTTGATTTTTATTAAGATTTTGCACTATATAAATATTGTAATTATCATTTAATTATTATTATTATTATTGTATAGTGCTAACTGAAGCTGTTGAGCTGAAAGTGTACAATAACACAAATAACCTGCTGAGCTGAATGTGTACAGTATGGTAACCTGTTGAGCTGATCTGTGCACAGTAAGACAAAGAACCTGTTGAACTGTATCATTATACAAAGAAACTGTTGAGCTGAACTGTGTGTGTAAGACAAAGAACCTGTTGAACTGTACTATAATGTACATAGAACCTGTTGAACTAAACTGTGTAATATAACACAAAGAACATGTTGAGCTGTACAGTAACACCAATAGCCTGTTGAGCTGTACAGTAACACGAATAGCCTGTTGAGCTGCACAGTAACACGAACAGCCTGTTGAGCTGTACAGTAACACGAATAGCCTGTTGAGCTGTACAGTAACACGAATAGCCTGTTGAGCTGTACAGTAACACGAATAGCCTGTTGAGCTGCACAGTAACACGAACAGCCTGTTCAGCTGCACAGTAACACGAACCGCCTGTTGAGCTGTACAGTAACACGAACAGCCTGTTGAGCTGTACAGTAACACGAATAGCCTGTTGAGCTGTACAGTAACACGAATAGCCTGTTGAGCTGTACAGTAACACCAATAGCCTGTTGAGCTGTACAGTAACACGAATAGCCTGTTGAGCTGCACAGTAACACGAATAGCCTGTTGAGCTGTACAGTAACACAAATAGCCTGTTGAGCTGTACAGTAACACGAATAGCCTGTTGAGCTGTACAGTAACACGAATAGCCTGTTGAGCTGCACAGTAACACGAATAGCCTGTTGAGCTGTACAGTAACACAGATAGCCTGTTGAGCTGCACAGTAACACGAATAGCCTGTTGAGCTGCACAGTAACATGAATAGCCTGTTGAGCTGCACAGTAACACGAACAGCCTGTTGAGCTGCACAGTAACACGAACAGCCTGTTGAGCTGCACAGTAACACGAATAGCCTGTTGAGCTGCACAGTAACACGAATAGCCTGTTGAGCTGTACAGTAACATGAATAGCCTGTTGAGCTGTACAGTAACATGAATAGCCTGTTGAGCTGTACAGTAACACGAATAGCCTGTTGAGCTGTACAGTAACACGAATAGCCTGTTGAGCTGTACAGTAACACGAATAGCCTGTTGAGCTGCACAGTAACACGAACAGCCTGTTCAGCTGCACAGTAACACGAACCGCCTGTTGAGCTGTACAGTAACACGAACAGCCTGTTGAGCTGTACAGTAACACGAATAGCCTGTTGAGCTGCACAGTAACACGAATAGCCTGTTGAGCTGTACAGTAACACAGATAGCCTGTTGAGCTGCACAGTAACACGTATAGCCTGTTGAGCTGCACAGTAACACGAATAGCCTGTTGAGCTGTACAGTAACACAGATAGCCTGTTGAGCTGCACAGTAACACGAACAGCCTGTTGAGCTGCACAGTAACACGAATAGCCTGTTGAGCTGCACAGTAACACGAATAGCCTGTTGAGCTGTACAGTAACACAAATAGCCTGTTGAGCTGCACAGTAACACAGATAGCCTGTTGAGCTGCACAGTAACATGAATAGCCTGTTGAGCTGCACAGTAACACGAATAGCCTGTTGAGCTGTACAGTAACACAAATAGTCTGTTGAGCTGAACAGTAACATGAATAGCCTGTTGAGCTGTACAGTAACACGAATAGCCTGTTGAGCTGTACAGTAACACGAATAGCCTGTTGAGCTGCACAGTAACACGAATAGCCTGTTGAGCTGCACAGTAACACGAATAGCCTGTTGAGCTGTACAGTAACACGAATAGTCTGTTGAGCTGCACAGTAACACGAATAGTCTGTTGAGCTGCACAGTAACACAAATAGCCTGTTGAGCTGCACAGTAACACGAATAGCCTGTTGAGCTGTACAGTAACACAAATAGCCTGTTGAGCTGTACAGTAACACAAATAGCCTTTTTAGCTGTACAGTAACACAAATAGCCTGTTGAACTGAACTGTAAGTGTAACACAAATAATTTGTTAGCTGTACTGTCTGTAACATTGCTATAGTATGGTTGATTGGCAGTTTCCAAAAGTTTGATATATGAAAAAGAGCGTAATGGCAGTTTCCAAAAGTTTGATATATGAAAAAGAGCACAACTGAACAGTTGGTTTGAAGAACACCCCATGAAAAATGTAAAGCTAACCTCATAATGCTCACCCTGAGAAAGGAAAGGGTCTCTCATTCCCCTGTCATCTCAGGGTTACTGGACAACCTTGACTTCTTCCTGTTACATTTGTACTAGAAGTTGTGGCTGCATTGACATGTTGATGGTGACTTGGCTATTGCAGATGGCAAGTAGTAACGAAAGAAAAGCCACCGTCAGAGATGATCTTCCGTTTGACTCGTACCGACAGCCCGACCCCAGTCCCAGGCCTGCACCGACCCCAACACGTTCACCTGCGCCGCTTCCACCACAACCTGTCGAAAACGGTAGTTTGCCTTCCAACGACATTGATGAAGCTCTGTCCTCGCGCTTCGAAAGGTAAGGAGGAACAGTTCTGCTTTTTTCTTCATATTTGTTACAGTTGTTTTGCTCAGACTGTTCACACTTTATTCTGATGTTGGATGTGTAATATCAGTGTTGGGTGTGTGGTGGTTCTTTTCAGATGTTGGTGATATGTGTTTGATGTGTAGTGGTTTCTTTTCAGATGTTAGTGATATGTGTTGGATGTGTAGTGGTTTCACTCCAGATGTTAGTGATAAGTGTTTGATGTGTAGTGGTTTCACTCCAGATGTTAGTGATATGTGTTGGATGTGTAGTGGTTTCACTCCAGATGTTAGTGATATGTGTTGGATGTGTAGTGGTTTCACTCCAGATGTTAGTGATATGTGTTGGATGTGTAGTGGTTTCTTTTCAGATGTTAGTGATATGTGTTGGATGTGTAGTGGGTTTCATCTTCAGATGTTAGTGATATGTGTTGGATGTGTAGTGGTTTCACTCCAGATGTTAGTGATATGTGTTTGATGTGTAGTGGTTTCTTTTCAGATGTTAGTGATAAGTGTTGGATGTGTAGTGGTTTCACTCCAGATGTTAGTGATATGTGTTTGATGTGTAGTGGTTTCTTTTCAGATGTTAGTGATAAGTGTTGGATGTGTAGTGGTTTCACTCCAGATGTTAGTGATAAGTGTTGGATGTGTAGTGGTTTCTTTTCAGATGTTAGTGATATGTGTTGGATGTGTAGTGGTTTCACTCCAGATGTTAGTGATATGTGTTGATGTGTAGTGGTTTCTTTTCAGATGTTAGTGATATGTGTTGGATGTGTAGTGGTTTCTTTTCAGATGTTAGTGATAAGTGTTTGATGTGTAGTGGTTTCATTCAGATGTTAGTGATAAGTGTTGGATGTGTAGTGGTTTCACTCCAGATGTTAGTGATATGTGTTTGATGTGTAGTGGTTTCTTTTCAGATGTTAGTGATAAGTGTTGGATGTGTAGTGGTTTCACTCCAGATGTTAGTGATAAGTGTTGGATGTGTAGTGGTTTCATTTCAGATGTTAGTGATAGTGTTTGATGTGTAGTGGTTTCTTTTCAGATGTTAGTGATAAGTGTTGGATGTGTAGTGGTTTCACTCCAGATGTTAGTGATATGTGTTTGATGTGTAGTGGTTTCACTCCAGATGTTAGTGATAAGTGTTGGATGTGTAGTGGTTTCTTTTCAGATGTTAGTGATATGTTTGATGTGTAGTGGTTTCACTCCAGATGTTAGTGATAAGTGTTGGATGTGTAGTGGTTTCACTCCAGATGTTAGTGATAAGTGTTGGATGTGTAGTGGTTTCTCATTTCAGGATGTTAGTTGTATAGTGTTGGATGTGTAGTGGTTTCACTCCAGATGTTAGTGATATGTGTTTGATGTGTAGTGGTTTCACTGCAGATGTTAGTGATATGTGTTTGATGTGTAGTGTTTCACTCAGATGTTAGTGAATGTGTTGGATGTGTAGTGGTTTCACTCCAGATGTTAGTGATATGTGTTTGATGTGTAGTGGTTTCATTTCCAGATGTTATGAATGTGTTGGATGTGTAGTGGTTTCACTCCAGATGTTAGTGATATGTTATGTGTAGTGTTTACTCAGATGTTAGTGATATTGTTGGTAGTGGTTTCACTCCAGATGTTAGTGATATGTGTTGGATGTGTAGTGGTTTCATCCAGATGTTGACAATGCCAAGTGTTTGATGTGTAGTGGTTTCACTCCAGATGTTGACAATGCCAAGTGTTTGATGTGTAGTGGTTTCACTCCAGATGTTGACAATGCCAAGTGTTTGATGTGTAGTGGTTTCACTCCAGATGTTGACAATGCCATGTGTTTGATGTGTAGTGGTTTCACTCCAGAGTTGACAATGCCAAGTGTTTGATGTGTAGTGGTTTCACTCCAGATGTTGACAATGCCAGTATTAGTGATGTTGCCATGTTGATGTATGGTTTCACTCCAGATGTTGACAATGCCAAGTGTTTGATGTGTAGTGGTTTCACCCAGATTGACAATAGCCAAGTGTCGGATGTGTAGTGGTTTCATTCAAGACCTTGACAATATCCAGTGTCGGATATGTGGTGGTTTCACTCGAGATGTTGGCAATATCCAGTATCGGATGTGTGGTGGTTTCACCCGAGATGTTGGCAATATCCAATATCGGATGTGTAGCGGTTTCACACAGACATTGACAATATCCAGTATCGGATGTGTAGTGGTTTCACTCCAGATGTTGGCAATATCCAGTGTCGGATGTGTTGGGAGTTTGGATAACTGAGCATGAGAAAGCCCAGATTGGAATGAGTTAAAAGTAGTGTCGTTTGGATAGAATGAAAAATACATGAAAGATACACACAGCTTTGATGTGGCATCATTTTAGTGATCACCATTCAGTCAGATGGTCTTGTGTCATTGATTATTGCCCCTTCCCCATCACTTGATCTCTGTTTTTCTGTTCTCCTCATGTTTGCAGAGGGGTATTGTCAACGATCCATTTACACTTTAATGAAATCGATAGCTGATTTTCTTAATGTCTTTTGATTCATCTTGTTCTGTGTTTGTAAAAAGAAAGTTTTTACATGTTCTTGTAAGCATTAATACTTTATTTAAATTCCTGTCACAGGTCTGAATTGGAGAACTTTTTAAGTTTGAAGGCAGGCGAGTACAAACACGCTGCCGACAAAAAGGTAAGATTGATGTCTTGTTGTAGTTGCAAAGAAGGAAAGAGATATGGTAGAGATAGTGCAGGTAGAACTAAAGCCAGAATCCTTGCAAATTGTAAACACGCTATTAATAGCGCGCTCCTTCCCTTCCACTCCCCACACCCTTTTCACCCGTCCCTTTATCACTAGTGTGGGAGCACAAAGACGCGCTACACTGACAGACTTTGGTCGACCCTGCCTGGCTAAAAATAGCACATGCAGGCGACACCGGCTCGCAACTAAAGGGTGGGAGAATGGCTGGGAAAATGCAGCCATGTAAAAGGAGGTGAGAAAGTGCTGAAAAATGAAAATGCTGAATTTTAATAGTATTTGTATCAGTGTATGTGTGTGTGTGTATGTAAGTGTGTGTGTATGTGTGAGAGAGAGAGAGTTTGTGTGTGGTGAGTTTGTGTGTGTGTGTGTGTGTGTGTGTTTACAATAGAATGATTTGCACTGAGAAATACTATTGACGTACCATGTCAGTCCTTTGTGATTATGGACAGTGATGTAAATTGAAAAAATGTGTGTAGCATCACTATCATTCACTGTGTGTATGGGAGTATGGGAGTGGGATGTTCCTAGGTTGTGTGGCATAGAAAACATATTTGACATCGCACTGGCTTTTGGAGAGGGCAGGGCACGGCTGTTCAACACAGAACTTCCAAGTTGAAGTAGTCAAAGGCAAGGCCACGTAAGCTACAAGCAACTACAGAGCTACACAGGAGAACAGCCCCCTTTTCTGTTCTAGCTCAGTGGCAACTGTGGTGTTGGAATCGACACACAGTGAAATGAAAGAGGAAAATGCAAATCCTCTTTCCTCTCAGTAGACATTGCTTCAAAGGTGACCAGCTAGCCCCACTCAAGCTGGAGATGTGATGACATGTAGTGCTGCATTTTCTGTGCATCGTTTCGCTACTGAGACAGAGGCTTTGTTTAATAGGGGGCAGGTCACATGGATAAAAGTAAAGTACGGTGAGCCTGAATTTTCTGCCTGTCACGTACACCATAGAAGTAAAACAAAGTATGTTCCACCTTGAAAGTGATGGGAAAATTTGTGAAATCTATAACCCTTTGAATCCCGCACCCTATTCAGCAACTGCAAAAACTTGACCCAGTGATTCCTTCACCCTGTCCACCAGCTTAAAGATGACAGGTTGAGTTATCCAGCAGTTGGTAAAGACCAGACAAAGAGAGACACTTGAAATGTTTTCTCTGGTCCCAGTCACAAACAAGGTAAGGCCCTGTTATTTACCTTGTTCCTACCAAGAAAATAAGTCACTGTACTATTGACCAAGTAATGTTTGGAGAGAGACTTCAGAAACACTCAAATTACACCTGTTTT
The DNA here is from genome assembly GCA_030674185.1 of Monoplex corrugatus. Lineage (NCBI taxonomy): Eukaryota > Metazoa > Mollusca > Gastropoda > Littorinimorpha > Ranellidae > Monoplex > Monoplex corrugatus. The sequence continues at coordinate 7,876,831 of CM060310.1, read as the reverse complement.
TTGCCATTTTTTGCCGCTTCAAACATCGTGTAAACGCAGAAAGGATATGACAAGAGTATACTCCATTTGCCGGAAAAGGATTCACGTCAGCAATGCGGTCATTTTCTATTTATATACTCGAAACTGAAACTACGGTTCAGGGCACGAAATCCTGGTGACGCGGTACAGAATGTGTTAAGAATGCAGGCTTTTCAAACTCACATGGTTCATTACCCATGTCAACTTAAAGTAAAGTATGGGGGTGTGACGGAAAGGGATGTCACCAGCTTTGTGGATGTGTCAAATAATATAAAGCATTTAAAAATCAAAGGGGGTGAGGGGGTGATGAGAGGGAGGGAGAGAGAGGAAGAGAGGGTCCAACTTGTGAAGCATTTAAACCATTCAAAACATTTGAGGATCGAATAGCGTAACGAGAGGGAGGGAGGGAGAGACAGAAGGGGGAAGGAAAGAGAGAAAGAGAGAGTATGTACACATTACATAATCTGTCTACACACACACACGCACGCACGCACGCACGCACATATCTGTGTGTGTGTGTTATACACGTGCTAACACAGATATATATATATATATATATACACATATGGGAGATAGAAAAGGAGAGGGAAAGGAGAGAGAAATCAGAAAGAGAGGGAGAGAGATAGAAAGCAGACAAAGATATAGAGAGAACACATACACATGCGTGTACGACTGCATTTGCACGCAGGCACAAACAGAGAGTAGGTAGGTCCACCCCAAAAATTCAAAATTTTTGTTTGTTCACATAAAGAGAAAAACTTAATAGCATTTGAAAGACAACACAACACTGAATATCTCTGCCAAATTTTATCTTCCTATCAATGATAGTTCAAGAGTTATGAGCATTTAAAAATGCAAGAAAATGGCACAATTTAGCGATTTTAACGAAACACCATTTTTCTGGCTTGATAAATGGAGAATGAATACACAGACACAGCTGAAAATGATAAAACCAAAACTATATACTACTTACTGTAAGAATAATTTTTTCCAGGGGTAGGCAAGCCATAGTTTTTCATCCAGATCACTTCAAAAATGAGGAAAAACACATTTCTCGCAGGCGGAAAAAGATGACATGAGAGAGAAATAACACCAAATAGTAAACAAGCCATATCTCAACAACTACTGATGCTACAGACTAATTTCAAGTACCCTTTTGCTCAGAATAAAGAGTAGAACTTGAATTTCACATCCACAGGCTTCAAAAGAAGTTCTAAAGTAGTCAAAACTATCCTGAAACACAACCAGTTTTTACATATGGAAATCATGGCAAGTAATGTTCGCAAATGGCTCATACAGTACACCTAAGCCCCCAAGCTTGAAATACACCACAGAAAAAACTAACAGTAGCTTGAAATACACCACAGAAAAAAACTAACAGTGTTTTCTAGTGTATTTGGACCAGGAGAGCTGCAGCTTCTTCCAGTCATCGCTGGTCAGACACCACGTCCGGCCTACAGATTTCATATGGAAATCACTGAAAAAAATGTACCGTGAGCTCAGGTTATTTTCAATGTCACCAGACTCAGGCCACTTAAATACATTTGCAGAACCTCTCTGACTGAGGAAAGTCACTGCAGCTGTATTTCCGTCTTTGATGCTTAGCACTTGGCCAATGTAGTAGCAAGGCTCTCCTCGCTCATCACTGTAAAACGCAGCAACAGTCTGTCCAGGCCCATTGAACTTGAAGTCCATGCCATCCTGTTGCTCTTCCTCGTCTTCTTCGTCCTGATGCTCTTCCACAAGTGCTTCATCCTGTTCTTCTTCATCCTGATCTTGTCCTTCATCCTGATCTTGTCCTTCTTCTTCCTCCTCTTCAGACTCGTATTGTTGTCTTGCCCACTGATGCCTGGCTTGGCTCTGCTGTTGCTGTTGGCTGTGAGTTTGATAAACACTGCAGTGAGGGCAACTTCTTTTTCTTTGTCTTGAATGTCGAGAGATCTCCATTTAAAGGAGACTCAAGGAACTCTGCCAGAGCTGCCTCCCCACCAACTTTCCCAACATTCTTTCTCAATTGCTTTCCTAGCGAGTGTATCTTGTCCAGCCTTGTCTTTAAATCTCTAGGCACTTCCTCAAGAAGCGCGCCAAACCAGGTATTCAGTTTCTGCGGCCTGAGCTTCTGTTGGTTGCAGAACTTGTGCAGCTCCTCTGCAAGACCAACAGGACATTTGATTTTTCCATGCCTCTCCAAGTTGTCCCGAAGTAAGTCCGCTTTGCTGATCTGAAACTTCACACAGAAGCTGCCAGGATACATGGTTTCTCTGGAATCTTCCAAAAAATCAGGATGACTGCCATCATCCCGGAAGTCTTTCACCACTGTCTCTACCATCGACTGGACTTTCGAAAATTCGCTGGAAGGGAAGAGCGACCGCAGAATAGAAGAGATTTCATCCCAAGACTTGCCTGTCTTTTCCTTCAACACCAGCAGCTGCAGGAGAAACCTGTTGTTGAACTGGATCTCGGGCAATTTGGGTGGTCTACCCGGCCCTTTCTGGTCAAAACGAGCTAGCAACGCTGTCAGCTGGTCATCATCTGATAAAAACATCAAACTTGCGCTTAGAATCGAGAAGAAAACACGTTAAAGAAAGCGAAACTACACAATCTAAGAAACCGGAAGTGAAGAGTTGTCTTTCCATAACAACTTTCGCGATCTCATTGCCGAAGAATAAATCTCAAGATCATAATAAAAAAACAAACATCGAGCCAATATAAAAAATAATTGAGTCTTTGAAACACATTTCTTTCAATCCATTTCATCAACAGTACAAAATACGTTGAGATATTTCAGTATTTTCCAGCCAACTCAAGTCACTCAACACAAAGTTCGCTTTCTTAGCGCTACTCGTATGCAGGTGCCCTAGAAACATTCATTTCATTCATTTCCTCTCAAGAAACAAAAGCGAAAAGTTTGCAAAGGCAGCGTAAACATATAAAATTATTTAAATATGATATTTACTTACCGACTAATTGGCGAATTCTCGAATCACAAGACGATAATCCAGGCGAAGAGCAGCGCTCGCTCAGGCTGCCTGACGCAGCCGCCATCATGCACTCGAGAGCGGCACTCGGCTTCGATTCACATTGTTCCAAACAAAAGCGCGGCAAAGTGCAGTCGTCTGCGATTTCAACAGTGCACTTATTAAAAACTTCAAAGTCTAAGCTTCAATTTGATATAAAAATTGAAGCATCTTGATAAACAGTTCCGAAGATATCGGCTCTCAGAAAAGTTCCTTGTTTTCAACTCGCGATATCAAATGGTTCTTACAAGGCTGTCTGCACAATAAATAGACCAATGGAATCGCTGGAAATTGGAGTTTCCAAGGACGCTAGTTCTAAAAATAGACACAGCAACACTGCAAAGCGATCGCCGTGTTTCTGACCACACTCGTTTTGAACGCTCTGACGCAGTGTTAGTCATGGCGGCTCGGGTCGGAGCAAAGACAACAGCACCCGCATTGTTTAACCATGAAGCGCTTCAAAGTTTTATATTTTATTGTAAAACAAACAACACAGTGTTGTAGAGCAGAAAACAAGCTTTATTTCAGTATATTTTTTAAACCATTTACTCAACATTTTAAGCAATATAAAGAGGATCAAAAATACACTCAAAATGCTCACAGCAAGCCGATGCTGACTGCTGCCACTGCAGAAGCGGACCTATCTACAGAGAGAGTAATAGAAGGAAAGAAGAGAGAGAGAGAGATGTCACACAGATAGAATTATAAACTGAAAGAGGGGGGGTGGGGAGAGTAGGAGAGAGAAACACAGAAAGGGAGACAGGTAAACACTGTATCAAAACAATGAAACACACGATCCTCCAGCCCTAAGCAAAACAGAATGTTCAGGTTACACACTGATAGTACTTCACATAAAACACGCTATATACGCTAACATTGCATAGTTCATACGTAAATCTACATGCCACATGTAGTACACAACAGAGTTTGCTGTACATGCTAACACTAAATAGTTAATACATAAATCTACATGGCACTTGTATACACTTACAAAGCTGAATGATATACTCAATTATAAGTCAATGCAAAAGGGTAAAGACGCTCCACGGTATATCAAAAATTGATGTTTGGCCACACCTTTCAACAACACACCTTTCAACACTTTTAACAACACACCTTTCAACACTTTTAACAACACACCTTTCAACACTTTTAACAACACACCTTTCAACACTTTCAACAACATACCTTTCAACACTTTTAACAACACACCTTTCAACACTTTTAACAACACATCTTTCAACACTTTCAACAACACACCTTTCAACACTTTCAACAACACACCTTTCAACACTTTCAACAACACATCTTTCAACACTTTCAACAACACACCTTTCAACACTTTTAACAACACACCTTTCAACACTTTTAACAACACATCTTTCAACACTTTTAACAACACACCTTTCAACACTTTTAACAACACATCTTTTAACACTTTTAACAACACACCTTTCAACACTTTTAACAACACACCTTTCAACACTTTTAACAACACACCTTTCAACACTTTTAACAACACACCTTTCAGCACTTTTAACAACACACCTTTCAGCACTTTTAACAACACACCTTTCAACACTTTTAACAACACACCTTTCAACACTTTTAACAACAAAGTCTGCTCAGATTACGCACTTTGACTCTAACCGTACTTCACATAAAACACACCGTGTAAGCTAACAACGTATAATTCGTACGTTAATCTACATTCCACTTGTAGTACACACACAGGGCTTCATGATATACAAAATCACAAGTCAGTGGAAAAGGTCAGACCTGCATTACATGATAGTTAATTGAGATAAGACGCAGTATTCAAAGCCTCCATGGTATTACTCGACAGCGGGATGGGGAGGGTGAAGGTCGGCACAACTGCCTTATCTTACACAGTGGTTAGGCGGAAAGAAGGAAGCAACTGCAGAGGGGAAAGGGGTGGAGTGTTGTGTTATCCTTGCTGTACAAAATATGGTGTCTATGGTCCAGTCAGATGCATGCATTATATGTGTGTGTTTCGTGGGTGGTTTGCAGTCGGAAAATGTGCAGAAACTGCTCCCGTACATTCGTTCGCTCCTGTTCTACATGCTGCGTGGTCAGGCCATCGAACAACGGACCAAAAAGGTGGACGCCCTCTTTACCACCTATCAGGAGACCCTTTCATTAAGCAAGTGAGTGGTGTTTCTTGTGCCATTTGTGTTTTATACTGTATTATCATGACACGTTTGCCATGGTTACCGAGTTAAAATCAGGCTGCTCTCCCCTGGGAGAATGTGTCACTGCAGTCCAGTGCCATTTCCTGTAACACCCCACCCCCCTTTTTTTTTTGTTGGTTTCCCTTTCTGTTTGTTGTTTTGTTTGTCTGTCTGCATGTTCAAAAGTGGTGTTTTTTGGGGGGGTTTTCAACAAAGTTTGTTTTCTGTGTATTTTTGTACGTGCAGTGATTATGCGCATGCTATGTGAGATCTGGGTTTACCGTCTCATCCAGAAGACTGGCACATAAATCACCACTTTGAAGTCTGGTGGAGGGGGAGAAAGACCCATGTCCAGTAATAGTTCATAAACCACCACTTCGAAAGATTTCGTATGATATGGTCATATGTGTGGGAAAGGTTTAAAATGTGCTTTAGGCTTCAGAGGCTGGTCATGTGCTTAGTTTTTTTACTATTTACTTGCTTTAGTAAGTGTTGGAGTTCCTTAACCCTTTTCCTACCAAGAAAATAGGTCACTGTACTAAGTATTGACCAAGTACTGTTAGGAGAGAGACTTCAGAAACACTCAAATTACTCCTGTGTTTTGCCATTTTTGTCACTTCAAACGTCGTGTAAACGCAGAAAGGAAATGACAAAGAGTATACTCCCTTTGCCAGAAAAGGATTCACGTCAGCAATGCGGTCATTTTCTATTTATATTCTCGAATTTGAAACTACAGTTCAGGGCACTAAATCCTCGTGACACTGTCCACGGAGAGAGAAAGCTGAGTCACGAGGATCTCGTGACGCGGTACAGAATGTATTAAAACATGGTGTTTAGCATCACATGGTCTTAGTGATCAGCTTGGCTATAAGCGACCCATTTTTTATTTCAATTCTGCCTTGTTTGATGTTCTGTGGTGTGTTGTATGACAGTCCGTTGTGTATTGTGTGAAGGTCTGTTGTGTTTTCTGAGGTTGTCTAGTGCCATCATTTGATGATTTGTAGAGCGTTGCGTGACGATGTGAAGAGTTTTGTCTGACGATGTGTAGCATCTTGTCCATCGATCAGTAGTGCGTTATCAGATGATTCGTGGTGTTCTGACGGATAATGTGTATTTGGTTGATTGACAGGTACGTGCATCGTCTTCGCAATTTCTCGCAAGACCTAAAACCCACAGAGAGAGAAAGGATACTCTCTGTATTGATGTGAGTACCTTTAGAAAATTTCCACTGTATCTCTTGCAGTCTGTATGGTGTGTGTGTGTGTGTGTGTGTGTGTGTGTGTGTGTGTGTGTGTTGTGTGTGTGTGTCTGTGTGTGTGTTCATGGAGTGTGTTTGTGTGTGTGTGTTTTAATGAAAAAAACATAAGAAGGAAAGAATATGGAATATCGTTGATCTTACGTGGTTTAACATTTGCTGCATTTTTTTGTTTTCTTGTTTTTCTGTGATTTCAGTCTCCCCCCTCCCCTGGTTTTGTTGTTGTTGTTGTTGTTTTTGTCTGAACAGATATACTGTGCACAATTTCTTCAGGTTTTTCTCCCCAGGAGAGACTGTGTCAGCACAGTGCAATGATCTCTTTTCATCATGTCTTGTTTTATTTTTTCTTTGTATATATGTATTTTTGTTAATGTGTGAAATTTTGCTGCAAAGAACTCCTTTGTTATTGTGCATACTTACACATGCATGGTAGAGTGCATTCTACTTGTGTGTGCTTTTGTCCGAGTGCAGTACATTTAAACTTTATCCTTATCCTTTACACTTCCCCCATGGAAGCATAAAGTAGTAACCACACTTTCTGGTAATTCTGTGCCAGAAATTTCCTTTTATATGTCACTGTCTTTGTTTCTGCCTTGCTCCTTTGCTTTCTGTTATCTCTTCCTCTGTGATGGTCTGCCTCGCTCAGTTGTTGGTCCATTCACCTTACATTTTCCTTAAAACCTTTCATACTTGCTGTTTATTGTGATAATTGGTATCATATAAATGAACAGATGAAGATATAAGGAGACATGAATCGCTTAGTGACAGTTTTAGGTACTTAGGTCACTTTTTATGTGTGCTGTTGTGTATTTAGTATGTTTATGCATTCAGTATTTTAACCCCACTGGTGATAAATTTAGTGGAATGGCCAATGCCAGGGGCATATCTTAGATTACTTGCATGAATGCAGTGATATGTGTACATAATTTTCTTGGCCAGGTTTCCAATTTTTCCAGGGTCATCAAAGTGATAAAATGTGTGTTATTTTAGATGTTTGTAGTCCTGAGATGGCTCTACAGAGTCAGCTGGGTTCTAAACACCAATAGTAGTAATAATAATTCTCTGCACTGTCTGATCGTATTGTGAAGGAGGCATGTGATATGGGGGTAGTATGTTTGCAATGTTGCTGATGTCTTACAGTGAAGAGTAATTTTCAGACTAAGGATTCATGCCACTCTCTCTCTGAAGCTGTACAAGTTGCGCCGGCATGAAATTGCCAAGCTGAAACGAATAATCGATTCATCTGAAACTTCCAAACCGGTAGGTGGTGGTTTTGGGAGGACGTGTGTGTGTGTGTGTGTGTGTGTGTGTGTGTGTGTGTGTGTGTGTGTGTGTGTGTGTGTGTGTGTGTGTGTTTGTGTGTGTGTGTGTGTGTGTGTGTGTGCGTGCGTGCGTGCGTGCGTGCGTGCGTGCGGCGGATGGGACATTAAATATGTATGTGTGCTTGTGTGTGTGTGTACATGTATGTTCAGGTGTGTTCTGCATGCTTCAGGAAGGTTACTGGAGCAATTGAGGAGGCGTGGGCGGGTGGTAAAGCTTAAAAAGTTTGTGCAGTCTGCTGTAATGTTTATTGTGATTGCATCATCAGAAACATGAGAATTAGGGGATATTGTAGTATCTTTCAGTTGGTGGTTCCACACACGAGACCACAAAGAATGACTTTAATGAGGCATTGAGATAGGACTTTTTCCCCATCCTTTAAGGCGAATGCAGCTGGTGACATCCATTATTGTTCCTGTGTGATTGCTGTGAAGAAGATTAAAATGTGATGGATGGCAATTTCCTTTAAAGGAAAAAAAGGAGATGGAATAGTCTTTGATGAAATTGATAATGGATCACAAATGATGGATGCAAGATAACATTCTTTGTTGTCATCGTACAAACCAATTTATTTTGTAGTGATGCAGGATAATTAAATGATGTAAAATATGTAAAGTAAATGAGCATGGTTATTAAATGCTCATGTACACATACTGGCGTGCAGACACACATGCATACACTTACACATGTACACATACAAACATGCATAACACAAATGAAACATTGTCCAGACATGTGCTAAGGTCTATAGTTATTGTTTTGAAACATTCTTAAATGTAATGTCACATGCAACTATATTAACAAAGTTAACATTCTTGAATCTACCGTTACATGCAATTATAGTTAATAAACTTGACAATCTTGGATGTAATGTTACATGTAATTAGAGTTAATAATCTTAATATCACATTCATTATCAAAACACACATACACACACACACGCATGCATGCACAGAATATTTTTGTCGCTGGGTTGCTGTTGGTGAGAATATCATCATGTTGGATGACAGTAAGAGTGTGGACTCGGTGGAGTATGGATTTGTTCAAGAGGGATTCATTGCAATTTCCATAAGTGCTCCACCCAGATCTGCCAGCGATTATCTGGCAGACGTTCTGAGCCCCTGCAGAACTGTATGTGCAGGCGAGGTCTTGAAAATGGGCGGGGGAGGAGAGGGGGTTAAAGGGATGTATGAAACTTGAAGCTGACACTACCAGAATGATGGAAACACCAAGACGGACAGTGAACAGGCCAGCTTTTTTTAATGTTGTGGGCTGGGCTGGGATTGACCACGAGATGTTAGATCTTGAGTTACAGCTATCTCAAGAGAACTAAGCAATCCGTGAATTTGTGGACTTGAGAACTGGGTGAGACAGCACGGCAGATCACAGCCACAATCTTTGATCCTGCAGTCCAGTTTGCTTCCTCCTCTCTTCTATGACCAAACAAGCGAGAAAATTGCATACTGTTTTTTGTTTTTTGTTTGTAGACTGGAGGATCAGGAAAGGGACATGGGCACGCTCCTTCACCTCACTGGAATAAGAATAGCACTGGAACCCCCTCCCCCATGTCTCCTACCCCATCTCCTTCCTGCAGCATTGGCTCTGTAGAATCTCAGGTAAGCTGGAGCTGGAGTACAAACAGGTGGTTGATGATGGAAGGTTTGAAAAATGAAAGAACAAACAGGTGGTTGATGATGGAAGCCTTAAATGCAGTCAACAATGAGCTCAAAGAGCCTTATTTTTATCTGCTCCCCAAAATCCATAAACCAATGCCCCAGGCCGACCGTTTGTCTCTGCCTGTGCATGCCCAACAGTACTCATTTCTGACACTCTGGACAAAATCTTTCAGCGTTTGGTTGCTCGTCTCCCAACATATGTGAAGGACACAAACCATGCCCTCAGGCTGTTAAGAGACTTCAGCTTCACTACAACAGCACAGAATGCTACATTTTCACCATGGACATAACGTCCATGTACACCAGCATTCTTCACCGCGACGGACTGCAAGCACTTAAACATTTCCTGGAGAGAGACAACCGTCAGCTGCACATCCCTACCATTCTCCGCCTGACAGAGTTGGTGTTGACATTAAACTCATTTGGATTTCAAGACCGCCATTTCCTACAGACTCAGGGAGTTGCCATGGGCACCAAGATGGGCGCGAGTTTTGCCTGTCTCTTTGTAGGATTCGTGGAAGACCAAGCCCTCAGGGAGTACAAAGGACAGGTCCCTCCCTTCTTCAAACGCTACATTGATGACTGGGTGCAACAGTTGGCCCCAAACAAGAATTACTTGACTTCATCCAACACATTTCCACTTTTCACCCTGCCCTTCAATACATGTATGAGATATCTACCACATCCTTTCCCTTCCTTGACCTCTCCATTGTCATCCAACCTGATTCCTCTACCCTGTCCACCACTGTATTCTACAAACCCACAGAGTCCCACTCCTATCTACTGTACAGCTCGAGCCACCCTGAACCCACAAAAGCAGCATACCGCATTCGCAGTTTCAGAGACTGAAACGGATCTGCAGCAGTGAAGCTGACTTTGAAAACGAGTCACAGAAAATGTCCAACTTCTTTACAGCACGCTAGTACCCCCAAGAGATAGTGCAGAAGGCACTTGAAAAGAGATAGTCTGACACGAGAGATGCCCTTGTGCCAACTACACAAATCAAGAAAGAGGACCGTGTTGTCGCAGTCATCCCATTCCATCTTCACAACATTCCTGTGTGCCACATCCTGAAGAAGAACTTCAACATTATCCAGCAGGACAGGGATTTAAAAGACATATTTCCCAAACCACCACTGATCGCCTTCAAAAGGGACAAAAATCTCAAAGATCTGCTTGTGAGATCTAAATTAAAAGCAAAACAAAGGCCAAATTACCCTAAACATCCAGGATGCAAACCGTGTGAAGACAAGAAATGTAAAACCTGTCCTTTCATCAACACTTCCACTTCAGTCACTGGGCCATCAGGCAGCTTCAACATCAAATCAAGCTTTAACTGCAAATCAACCAACATTGTCTACATCCTGTCATGCTCAGTGTGCTCCAAACTGCATGTGGGTGAGACATACCGCTCACTGAATGACCGTTTTGTGGAACATTTAAGATCCATGAAACTGAACTACAGCAAGCCAATAGGCCAACATTTCAATAGCCCTCAACACAGCTACATCCATGCACAGATTTCAGCAGTATGGCAAAACACCAGAGACCAACAATACAGAAAATATATGGAGAACTGCATCATCCACCGACTGGGAACAGTCCAGCCGACGGGCCTGAACACCAGAACTGCCGACGTGTAGCGGTGCCCGGGTCCTTTTCTTGTCCTGCTAATCCCTACTGTTTCCCCCTCTTCTCCCCCCACCAACCCCCCCCCCCCCCCCTTTTTTTTTTTTTTTTTTTTTAATAAGTCTACAATCTACCTTTGAATTGTTTCAGTTCTGCTCTGTCTTTTTAAGTTTTGTTTTTAACTACATAATTTCTCTATTGTCTATCCTGAGTAACACTCACTCACTCTGTCCCTTCTTTCCTTGAACTGTTTTCAGTACTCCTCTGTCATATTATTTTCCTCTTTCACTTGACAGAAGGCATGGGCTCGAAATGTCATATCTTGTGATCCCACAAACAAGGTATGTTTTAATATTTTGTTTTACCCTCAAGATCCAGCAGTCATATTTTGTTTTACCTACAAACAGGTGGTTGATGATGGAAGGTTTACAGCTTGAAGGATAAAAGAGTACAAACAGGTTGATGATTGGAGGTTTACAGCTTGAAGGATGAAAGAGTACAAACAGGTTGATGATTGGAGGTTTACAGCTTGAAGAATGAAAGAGTACAAACAGGTGGTTGATGATTGGAGGTTTACAGCTTGAAGGATGAAAGAGTACAAACAGGTGGTTGATGATTGGAGGTTTACAGCTTGAAGGATGAAAGAGTACAAACAGGTGGTTGATGATTGGAGGTTTACAGCTTGAAGGATGAAAGAGTACAAACAGGTTGATGATTGGAGGTTTACAGCTTGAAGAATGAAAGAGTACAAACAGGTTGATGATTGGAGGTTTACAGCTTGAAGAATGAAAGAGTACAAACAGGTGGTTGATGATTGGAGGTTTACAGCTTGAAGGATAAAAGAGTACAAACAGGTGTTGATGATTGGAGGTTTACAGCTTGAAGAATGAAAGAGTACAAACAGGTTGATGATTGGAGGTTTACAGCTTGAAGGATGAAAGAGTACAAACAGGTGTTGATGATTGGAGGTTTACAGCTTGAAGGATAAAAGAGTACAAACAGGTGGTTGATGATTGGAGGTTTACAGCTTGAAGGATGAAAGAGTACAAACAGGTTGATGATTGGAGGTTTACAGCTTGAAGGATAAAGAGTACAAACAGGTGGTTGATGATTGGAGGTTTACAGCTTGAAGAATGAAAGAGTACAAACAGGTTGATGATTGGAGGTTTACAGCTTGAAGGATGAAAGAGTACAAACAGGTGGTTGATGATTGGAGGTTTACAGCTTGAAGGATAAAAGAGTACAAACAGGTTGATGATTGGAGGTTTACAGCTTGAAGGATGAAAGAGTACAAACAGGTTGATGATTGGAGGTTTACAGCTTGAAGGATGAAAGAGTACAAACAGGTTGATGATTGGAGGTTTACAGCTTGAAGGATAAAAGAGTACAAACAGGTGTTGATGATTGGAGGTTTACAGCTTGAAGAATGAAAGAGTACAAACAGGTTGATGATTGGAGGTTTACAGCTTGAAGGATGAAAGAGTACAAACAGGTTGATGATTGGAGGTTTACAGCTTGAAGGATGAAAGAGTACAAACAGGTTGATGATTGGAGGTTTACAGCTTGAAGATGAAAGAGTACAAACAGGTGGTTGATGATTGGAGGTTTACAGCTTGAAGAATGAAAGAGTACAAACAGGTGTGTTGATGATTGGAGGGGTTTTACAGCTTGAAGAATGAAAGAGTACAAACAGGTTGATGATTGGAGGTTTACAGCTTGAAGGATGAAAGAGTACAAACAGGTTGATGATTGGAGGTTTACAGCTTGAAGGATGAAAGAGTACAAACAGGTTGATGATTGGAGGTTTACAGCTTGAAGAATGAAAGAGTACAAACAGGTTGATGATTGGAGGTTTACAGCTTGAAGAATGAAAGAGTACAAACAGGTGTGTGATTGGAGGTTTACAGCTTGAAGGATGAAAGAGTACAAACAGGTGGTTGATGATTGGAGGTTTACAGCTTGAAGGATGAAAGAGTACAAACAGTGGTTGATGATTGGAGGTTTACAGCTTGAAGGATGAAAGAGTACAAACAGGTTGATGATTGGAGGTTTACAGCTTGAAGGATGAAAGAGTACAAACAGGTTGATGATTGGAGGTTTACAGCTTGAAGGATGAAAGAGTACAAACAGGTGGTTGATGATTGGAGGTTTACAGCTTGAAGAATGAAAGAGTACAAACAGGTTGATGATTGGAGGTTTACAGCTTGAAGAATGAAAGAGTACAAACAGGTTGATGATTGGAGGTTTACAGCTTGAAGGATGAAAGAGTACAAACAGGTTGATGATTGGAGGTTTACAGCTTGAAGGATAAAAGAGTACAAACAGGTTGATGATTGGAGGTTTACAGCTTGAAGGATGAAAGAGTACAAACAGGTGGTTGATGATGAGATGATCAGCTGAAGGATTGAAGGACACAAATAGAATGGTTGATGATGATTGCCTGAAAAGGCTCCTGCAGCGTAATTATCCAGATCCAGACAGGAAGAAAAGAAGTGTAAAATTATGCATCTTTGTTTTGGTGATGGGAAAAAGTTTGATGATTTATGACTACGACCCTAAAATTATTTAAAGTGGACAATCAGGGGCGTTCACCCACCCACCCCTTGCTACTATAGATCCTGTGTGGTACACCACCACCAGATTGTCATTCTGGATGGAGACCGCAATCATCTGGGTTAAAATAGTGCTGCACTTCTATCTGCAGTGGTCAGCCTCTCCCTGCTCGTCTCTGGTATATTGTATACACACACACGTTTCAACAAGACTGTGATCGTACTGTTGTAAGTTGTTGTGTTCGTGACTGAGCTTAAACAGATTATGTTCATCTTGTTTCAATTAGAGCCTTAAGATTATTTTCTTGTTGTTTTGTTTCCTCCAAGTTCCTCATTTCACTCTCCTCTTTTAACACGAGTCCAGCCCAATTTTCATGTAAAAAAACCCAAACGTATATAGCTGTCCATTCTTTCAGTCGTATGAGTCATAATCCAGTTTACATCAGACTTGTGTTGTGCAGTCATCTTGGGCAGCTAAAGTGTTAAAATGTTTCATAATTTTTTTTTTCTAAAAGTGGGCAGCATAGTCACTGGCTAGCTGTTATTTGTTGCCCGAGTTTGACACCTGATGATGGCATTTCTTTCTTGCCATTTCTTTGGATCAGTCCAGAGACTAGAGGAGGTAGAAGATGTTTTTCTTTTCTGTGACACTTTCCTACTGCATTTTGGAATATTGCTTGACATTTTCAATGAGGCAGGACAAAAGAATGTTCAGTTATGTGTTTAAGATTTGAATCACATTTGTCACACATTGAAGTTATGTAAACCATGATCTCAACACTTACTTCACTTTAAATATCGCCACACCATCATGTCCATTCTTGAGCAAAAACATCTGTGCAAAGTTACTCCATCGCACATGAAATCCAGCTCACTGCATGATATTACTAGATAGCACAGCTAAACATGTAAGGCGACACGAAAAACATAAGTCCGTCCATGAGCTGCCATGGCACCATTAGCTGTACCTAGTGCTTTGGTGACTGAAAGGCCAATTCAGCTAAAAAGAAAAAGAAAAAATAACAAAAAAACATTGCTGTACTTGTCATTTCAAGACAAATAAAATTAGTACAAAAATTATATCACTGTGATTGTCACTGAAAGATGAATAAAATGCAACGCTTTCTGTGAGCAAATACATCAGAACATTTTGCAGGAAGTTTGTTCAAGAAAAATTCACCGCACTCGGACAATTCCATGTGTGCTCCACCCAGATCCCTCAGATTTTCTGGCAGACTCCTTGAGCTTGCTCAAAACCTGTGGTGCTGATACGGTCTTGAAATGGGAAGGGACTTTTGAAACACCAGCTCCTCCAGAATGATCGGATGGCAGTAAACAAGCCAAGCTGTATGGTGCAGGTTGGGATTGAACTGAAGACATCAGATCTTGATTCCACAGTTCTTTCAAAAGAGCTTGCTTGCCCACATAAAAAGACCTGTGGCTTATCCCCGAGTCGTATCCATTGTGATCAGCATCACATGTGTCTGAATCTTTTTGGCATGGTTGATGCTAGGATTTATTGTGGCCGTAAGCATAGTGCACAGCCCTGTAGTGCAGTCTCAGTGCTAGATGGAATTCCATAGTATCATGATTGTCAGCCTCGTCATCTTCATCGCATTGTAAAAATTGTTGCAGTTTCTGTGGCCATTAAAGTGGCATAGAAAATGAGACCTCCCCCTCCCCCCCCAAAAAAAAGAAAAAAAAAAGTGAGCACAAAGGTAATCTCCCTACGTGCGATAATCATTACCAAAAAAAAAAAGCTTACTTGCCTGAGGATTGAACCTATGACCCAGCATTGTCCGCTTGGTGATCTAATCAGCTGAACTTGTGTGGAAATTTACATTTACAGGGAAGTATCACTCATAGATTGTAGTGATAAAACACAGAACAAGTAGTGGAAAAAAATAGTGGAGTAATGAGGATACTTTTGTGGGAAAACGATCAGATAGTGGGAAAATAGAGAACAGTTTGTGGGAAAATGGAGGGAAAAAATGGTGGAAAAACGAGAACAGTTTG